>CM060876.1:15900236-16352236 GCA_030737845.1 Acorus calamus
CAACAGTCAACGGTGACCAGCCTTCCCCACAAAGGGCTGCCAATACATGAAAGGCCCCACAACCCTTAGCTGGATGGACCTTGGAGTGTGAATGAAAATGTTGGGGGTCACAAATTTCATTACATACCCATTTGAGTCGCTGGCTTTGTTATTTTGATTTACATCTAATCTATATGGCTTCCTTTGTCAGGGATGCATGACAGCTACCTCATAATATAAAGTTGAAATAGAATTTTAATATCATTTGACAATAATGATGAATTGTTTTGACTAATAACCAGTCCAGCTAATAAATGAATATAGATAAAGTAAATATTTCTACATCTACATAAATTACTAATCAATAAAATGATCCATCAACCAGCCCTCATCTTTTTATACACGTTTCATCGAAACATAAAAGTATTCTTTAAAAAATATCAATTACGCTATGTCTGATGTTTATATAACGAGACTAATTAAGTTTCTAAATATAAAAATGGATTAAGTCGATGGATATTACAATGTTCTACATAATGATGTATTTAACCAAAATAAATCTTAATATCCTGTCAGAAGGGGCTTGTATAAAATGGTGTAGGAAAGTAATATAGTCTCAACTATTTTTTTTTTTTTACAGAAAAACAAAAATAGGAAAGTGATATTCAAAAAGATCTGTTTGAAACCGACGGTCTAAAAAGCTGATCTGTTTGACCAATTTATTCCAGACATGCTAATATAATATTGGATAACAGTCAGATTTTATGTTGATGAGGGGGTCACATATGATCCAAACCCAGTTTTGGCCTGCTTTGGAAATCCCCCGTCAACAAAGAGAAACAGCAACAGCAGGACTCATAAACCCCTCAGCAATGCATCACATGCGTGACGGAAGCGTTGTCATCACAAAAAAATTTCTTTTTTGATTTCAAGATTGATTCTAACCTAGATTTCTGGATCAGTTTTGAGCAGCTTAACATTGGATTTTTATTTTATTTTATTTACATAGGAGACATGATCACATATCACATATCTTTGAAAACTTGATTTGTAATAACATCTGGTATACAAATATCATTATATTCTCTGCTCAAATGGGTCTTATGAATTCCATAAAAAAAGACCTCTCAATCCATCAAAAATCTCATCTTTAATGGTGTTTGCTACACTGTCAAAAAACAAAAAAAAAATCAATCACAACCCTTGACACAATAACACCCCAACAACTCCCACCACCACCAAAACCAACCACCCACTCCCCACCACCGCCGCCGACTCATCCCCCACAATCATAACCGGGAACAGGCAAGTCTCGTCCGTCGGATCCTCCTCGGTCACCTCCCCCAACCCATCAAACACGCACCTCCCCTCCTCCTGGCTCCCCACCTGGTAATACATGTTGAACGCATACGAAGTATTCCCTCTGTACCCAATCCCATTACACGACGACCCATATCCAAGCGAGGTACAATCCGACCTCTCGCACGCGTAACTCACGCTCTCCTCCAACCCCTCCAACTCCTCCGCCTCCGCCTTCAACACGCACCACCTCCTCCGCATGTACTCCACCCCTCGCGCGCTCACCAACCCCCTGTTTTCTCCACGACCCATCAAGTCCAACGCGTACTTCGCCTTCCCGTCGTATTCAAACAGCCCCCAATGCCTCTCGAACGCCCCCGGCTCAACCGTCTTCGCGTTCTCGTCGATGAGGCTGAAGAGGTAGATGTCCATCCTCCCCCGTCTGATCGGCGTGCCTTCCCCGCTCTGCGCGTGCGATAGCAGGCCCTGGTTGAACGCGCGCGCGTTCTCGACGTTCGCGCGCGCGTCGCCGTCCGTGGGCCACCCGACCTCGCCCACTATGACGCGCATGTCCGGATACCCGGACTTGTTGAGCGCCCACAGGAGCGTGTCGAGGTTGGCGTCGAAGACGTTGGTGTAGACCGCGTCGCCGTCGATGAGGGGCGTGTTTGTGTCGTTGAAGAAAGCGAATTGGGTCGGGAAGTGGGGGTCGTCGTAGAGGCTGAGGAAGGGGTAGATGTTGATGATGAAGGGGGAGCGGTTGGCGGCAAGGAAGTCGAGGATTTGGATCGTGGTGTCGCGGATTTCGGGGCGGAAGTCGCCTGCCGAAGGGACCGGGTTCGAGCGCGGGGAGTCGTAGATGTCCGCGTTGAATGGGACGGTTGCCTTGATTTTGTTTCCGTGGCCCGCATCGTCGAGGGCTTTTGGATGTTCTTGAGCGCTGGGAGGGTGAATTTCGAGTACGCGTCATGGTACGTTCGGAGGAAGGGTTCGTTCCCCACCGCAACGTATCTGTTTAAAATCAATTATCAAAAACAATTTTTTATTTTTATAATAACGACTTTAAATCAATTTTTTTTTTTATAGTTGTTTTATTGATATTTAAAAAATTATATATAAAATCAAATGGACCCAAAGCTAAAGTTTTTTTTATATATATAAAAACCGATTTTTAACTGATTATTGAAATCTTGAAGAACAAATGCAAGGAGCCAAGAACAGTTAGTTAATGAAGAACCCATTTGAGAAAGAACTAGAACTTGCAATCAAATCATTCATAAAAAACAGAACACATAACAATCTTTAGAAAATATAAAGAAAACCCAAATCTTTGAATCGGACGAAAAAACAAGAAACCCAAACAGAGTACCTTATGTTGACGCCCTCGGGGCGCACGTAGGCGGTGACGTTGTCGTCGACCCAGTCGGAGGCGGCAGCGGCGTCGCAATGGTGGCGAGCATGTGATTGGGCACGGCGACCATGACCTCGATGTGGGTGCCGGCGAGCGCGCGCAAGGTGGCGCGGTCGGCGTCAAAGAGCTTCACCTTGTCAAACCCGTTGTCGAGGAGCATCCGGACCACCGTCTCCGGGGGGAGGCGGTGGGTCGACATTGTCCCCCAGTTCACGCCGACGCTGCTGGCGCGAGAGGCCAAGCCGAGGAGGAACAGAAGCGCGAAGAGGAGTGAGAGCTTCGGAGATGGAGGTTTCAAGAAGACCATCTCCTCTGTTTCTCTCTCTCTCTCTCTCTCTCTGTCACCTTTGTCAAAGTCCCCCTCCGTGTGCATCATCTATCGACGCAGTCTGTTATAGCTCACATTGTATGAGTTCAATAGGCTCGGCCTCATGATTGTTAAGCGAGTTCTGGTTGTGCGGGGAGTCGACCTTCTTCCGATCAAACTCCTGTCTTCTGGATATATATACGTATACGTATATGTGTGCTTGTATATACATATACTTTTAACATATATATATAAGATCTCAACCATTAAAAAAAAAAGAATTATCTATTGGTGGGGGGGAATCCTCTGGCAGCCAAGTTAGTAACATGGAAGATTAGAGTGCTTTTATTTGGAAGGACAAAAAGAGAGTGCAATTAGAGGCACCCCTTTGATTTTCCCTTCCTTTTTATATCCCACCGGATCCCTCTTAGGATCCGCCGTCCGCGATGAAGGTAACGGGCCCAAGATATGGTGGGATGTAAGTGGATACATTATATTTATCAATTATTTAAAAAAATATTTGTATAACTAAATCTATATTTAAAAATTAAGAAAACATTCGATATTCAAAAAATCTGTATCTGTATCAAAAAAATTTCGGATCGGATACGGATATGCCTGTATCCCATTCGAAAAATATCTATATCCAAAAATATTATTATATTATTATTTATTTAATTATATATTTATATTTTTAGAATTAGTATGAGTTTTTTTTTTTTTTTTAGTTAAAGTATGTAATATTTTATTTATATACTTATAAATTTATGTTTTATACTTTTAATTATTATATTTTTTTACATATTTCAAATATTAGATATATTATTTTTATTTTTGGATATTGGATTTTTAGATATTTTAATCATTCCATATTTATTTTAAATTTTTAGATATTTTGGATAATTATTCGTATCCGAATCTGGATTTTTGGATCAGATACAGATATTTACTTTCAATATCCATCGGATATATAATACGAATATTTTTTCGAATATCTAGTTCAAATTCAAATACGGATATGGGCATATTCGATCAGTATCCGTTTGATTGACAGGCTTAGATACGATAGGGTGTAAGAGTATACGGTGGGATGTGTAAGGGTATAGTGGGATCAGTTTTTGTCGGTCACGATCATTGTATGAATGGAACAAAGTGATCACAAATCGGGTCATATGCAGGCCCACATTAGGGATGGCAATGGAGCGGGTTGAGACGGATTCTGTGAATCCCAAACCCAAACCAACCTACAAAATCCTATCAGAAACTCATCTCAAACATGTGATGGATTTAGCTTTTTCATCCTAAACCCGTCCCATTTAGGTTGGGTCGGGTTGGGCCAAGACATTTAAGAAAAAATATTAAAATATATTTTTAAATGTAATATTTAATATAAATTAGATTTTTAATAAAAATAAATATTTATTAAAATAAACCTTAAAAAAAATAAAAATATATATATAAATTTTCAATTTCCATATCAAGTAATAAATTAATGTTTCATTTTTTTTTAAATATCAAAAACAAACCGATGTATGTTTATATCGATGTATATTTATATATTTCAAATTTTAATTAGAATGTGAGTTTATTCATTCTTATTTTTTGATATTTTTTGTAGAACACCAAATGTAAAATATAATTTATGTAATAATTATAATAAATATTTAATATTAATATTAATTGCAATCGGGGTGAGTTCGAGACAGGTTTTGCTAAGTAAATCCATCTCCTGTCTCAAACTCGTCAGATTTTATTTTATCAATTCCAAACTCATCCCAAACCCACACCCAACCTGTTTCAACCGGGTCGGTCCTAACAGACATTCAAAGAACAAACACGGGTGCTCTTCTTCAGCCCACCTGTTCTTCTTCTCCAGCCGATCGCACTTCTCCTCCGACTGTGACCACTTCTTCAATCTTCTCCTCCGAGGCTCAGACCGAGACCGCTTCTTCTTCAGCGGTTCATCTTCAGGTCTTCGTCTTCTTCATCTCGGCTTCGTGTTCTTCAGCAGTTCTTCTTCACTTCGTCTTCATCATCTTCTAATCTACCATCTCTCAATCCCTCTCCCTCTCTCTCACAGTCTGTCTTCGTCTCTCTCTGTCTATCTTGTTTTTTAAACTCACTCTCTGAGTCCCTGTCTCAACGTGACACATGGGGCTTATACTTGTTTTTTAAACTCTCTCACTCTCTATCTTAATGTGACACATGGGCTTATACTTGTTTTTCATAATATGCTATTAATGTGAATGTGACACATCACACGTGGGTTTATACTTTAAAATATGCTTGGAAGTTTCATATGGATTCGTTTTTTTTATAATATGCTAATGTGAAAGTGATAAATATTAACATGATTGTTTGTTTATATGTGATATTTAAATGTCTTGGAAACTCTATTTTTATTATTTAATTTATGCGATAATGTTATTGGTTATATTTACATTGTTTTGTACTTTATCATCACCATAAAATTAAATTATGTTTTAATAATAAAAAAATAGTAAAACCATATATATTCTCATTCTCGTATATCATATATATACTCTATGCGGTACTCTAACAGCACGCAAACCGCATTTTGTTTTTCTGAACACTAAGTGTGATAGACATCGTTCATTTACGGTGTCATCCTTGTGGAGAACACATGGTTGATATTTATTCAGTATAGGAAAATGACCCCTACATCTATCATTTTCAAATATTGATATGAATTATTTTTTTGTCATTTGTCAAATTAAAAATTAAGATTAGATCGGTCAACAGGTCAAGTATGGCAACAGAATAGTCCACATATATCCATTGAAAATGTGTTTCCCCTTTTGCATGTTTTTACAAGATAAAAAGATTCGGGCTATGATAAGCCCAGCTATTCCAAGTCTTTTACACCCTTAAATAAACTGAATATGAAGATATAAATTAAGATTATGTCTTTTGTTGCCCTTGCATTTATTCAAAGAAGTCAAAATATGTATCAACCTTTACATTGCCTCAATTCAAAGGATGTAACACACTATATCCATTGAAAATGTGTTTCCCCTTTTGCATGTTTTTACAAGATAAAAAGATTCGGGCTATGATAAGCCCAGCTATTCCAAGTCTTTTACACTATATAGAACAGGTGGTGTCACAGTTGGTGGGGCCTAATAGGCCTCTGTAAATAATTATTTGTTAATTGAATGTAAGCGGCCATCTATAGTTCTTACTCAAACCTATACTTAAATTTAACTTAAAATTTGAATAGAAGCTTGATTTAATATGATGTGTTTTCAACTATCACTTTATGTTTTATTCAAATCTTTTAAAAATTTCACATGTTCTTCTAATTATTTCTTATAAACATTTTCAAAGTCTTTTCTCCAAACATTTTTATTACTCAATTTTTATTTCCTTCAAAATATTTAAATTTAAAAATTATTATCATCCATTTTTTAAAAAAATTGTAAAAGTAATTTTTTTTTATTGGAGTAAAAATAAGAAGTTAAAAAATAAAGATGAAGATTTAAGAAAAAAGACTACTTTTTTTTATTTCAAAAGATGGTGAAAAAAATATCATATTAGAAGAAAATGTGGAGATAAAGGAAAAAAAATGTTAAAAATTTGACTAAAGATTTAAGTCTCCTTTGATTTTGGTAAAGATTTGAATAAATTCTTGATTTGGTATGGGTATGGGTAAATGGTTGGAGAGGATTTTATATGATTTTTATTCAAATTTAAATAAATGTTTGAGTATAAAATCGAAGATGCTCTTAAATATAGAGCCTTGACAACAACAAAAAAATAAAAAAATAAATGCTGCATCAATCAAATCATTTAACTATCACATTATATTAAAAATTACTCCAACAAATTCCTATTCGGAAAATCTCTTCAAAACACCATTTTCAACTTTCTCCAACAAGGTCCCATCAAAATTTCACCCAGCAAAAATAAAAAAACTCCCTCCAACATGATAGGTTCATCCAAAATCTCCACTGACCAACCAGAAACAAAAGCAACAGTCCCCACACGGAACCACCAAAAGTGGAGAACCACAAACAAGAAATGCAAGAAATGCATGTGACATTTGTTTGGCATTCACATTGCTCAAACCACACCATCCTCTCCTCTCCATCACTTTAAATTGAGCCCCCTTCAATTCTCTCTCACACATACATCTAAAACATCAAAAGCATGGAAACCAAAAACCTTTCCTCCACCACCACCATCATCATCACCATCTCCATTGCCCTTCTCATCTCCTCTTCCTCCTCCACCACCTCTTGCCACAAGGATGACAAAAAGGCCCTCCTACGCATCCGCGACTCCCTCGGCGGCATCAACGGCCTCCCATCCTGGGACTCCAAGACCTCATGTTGCGGCTGGGCCGGTGTAAAGTGTGACTCACTGGTCGCCCCGGGCCGGGTGAACCAGCTATACGTCTATTGGGAAAGCGTCAACGGCTCCATCTCACCCTCCGTCGGTGATCTCCCGTACCTCACTAGCCTCTCCTTCCACAAGCTCCCCGGCCTCTTCGGCGGCATCCCCTAGGAGGTGTCGAAGCTCAACCTCACCTTCTTCGCAATCACTTGGACCAACGTCTCAGGCACATGCTGAATAAGTACCGAACAAGAGTTAGGAAAACCTCGGATGCACAGAATAGTCCACATATATATTCACTCTAGACATATGGGGATCAAAGACATTTCATTTTATGTTAGCTTTTTTTTGTACATAAGTCTTATGTGTAGTCTCATGTACATATCTGGTTGATTAGTAACGCCCTTAGAATTCCACAAAAAAACAAAAATAAAAAAAGAATCTGCAAAATTTATGTGGTTTAACAAAACTTGTTTACGTCTAGGGAGAAGAAAATGAGTCAATGCCCTCTTCTCAAATAATCGATAGTGTCTCATCTTTTCTCTTTCTTCAGCACTTTCTCTTTCTTAAATTATCTTTTATAAAAAATAAAGAGATTAAATAAATATAGTAAAAATAAAAAGAAATGATCATAATTCATTCATGTTAGAATGCAAGACATCACACATGACATATACAAGTTCGATACCAGACTTCTTCGGAAAGCTGAAGAACCTGGACTACCTGTCCCTGGCCTTGAATAGCCTCTCCGGCCCGATCCCCTCCTCGATCGGGACCCTTCGGGGGCTCACCTACCTCTGCCTCGACCGCAACAAGCTCACGGGTCCGATCCCCAACACCCTGGCGAACCTCCCCCCGGATTCGAGCATCTACCTGTCGCACAACAACCTCTCCAGTCTGATACCGAAGTCCTTCGGCAACATGAAGGCCGAGATTCTTGACTTCTCCCGGAACCGCCTCACCGGGGACGCGTCATTCCTCTTCGGGGGCCCGTCGAAGCCGCAGATCGACCTGTCGAGGAATCTATTGGAGTTCGACCTGTCAAAGGTGGCCTTCGCGAGGGGCATGCGTTCGATGGACATCTCGCACAACAAGATATATGGGGGGATCCCGAGCGGGATAGTGTAAGTGAAGGAGTTGCAGGGGTTCACAGGTTGTGTGGGGAGATTCCGAGAGGGGGTATGATGGGGAGGTTTGATGAGTATTCGTTTTTTCGTAACAAGTGCCTCTGTGGGAAGCCATTGGAGCCATGCAAGTGAGGAGGGTGATTGGAGAATAGTGTTGGGAGTGAATAGAGAGAGGCTACGTAGAGAGAAATACATATCTATCTCTCTCTCTCTCTCAGCTCTTATTTTCTTGTTAAATCTTTCTCCGTCAGTAGGTAAGAAGACTCAAATCCAGTGCTTTTCAATGAACATGAATACTTCTATCATCCTATCAAGATGATGTTCAATAAGTAGAGAGATCTTGGATTTTGAGATAATTGAGTAGCGTTGTAGCTGTATTTTTTTAGTTGATCTTTTTCTAAGGTGATTAGAGTGATTGTTATGATGTTTTTGGCAGCCCTTTATTTATAATTAAGATAATGTTGGTCCTTTATAAATGTTTATTATGTTCTAGACAATGGGATCCAAGTCGATTATACAGGGTTCGATTTAAACGTATAGATGAGATCTAGTGTATGCAAGAGACTGTATTAAACTGATAGGTTTGTGACTCACTCTCAATTACAAATTAAAAAAAAATAAAAAAGAAAAAAACTTTGGATAAGGTGAATTTTAGCCGACCATCCAAACGGTACGTTACGAAAAGCTGGTATTCTCAGAGGACGACATTGTAAACGTGAGAACTGAGAATCAAATGTCACACTAATAAAACTTTGGATTAATTTCATCAACAAGAAAAACGTTATAAACGTGAAGACACCTCATCAAGCAACACTTTATATAGGACTCTGAATAAACAATACCCCTTTTAGAGTCCCCAGAAGCCAAATCGAGGGTCACATGTGAAAAATAAAAAAAGAGATTTTTAGTTTTAAGTCCCTGTAAACTATCGAATTTAGCGATCGATCTCTCACCACTTCATATTTTAGTTTTAATCTCTACATTTAAATGATAATTTAGGAATAAGTCCCTGGGAGGGACCTATTTCTAAATTATTAAGTTTATTTTTAGTCCCTATGAGGGACCTATTCCTAAATTATCATTTAAATGTAGGGACTAAAATAAAAATATGAAGAAGTGAGGGATCAATCGCTAAATTCGATAGTTTACGGGGACTTAAAACTAAAAATCCCATAAAAAAAATGTTCCAACCCATCTTACTTTTATTCAATTTTTTTTACCACCAGTTATATGTATTCATACGAAAGTTACATGTATTAATATACCTTAATTCTAGATGAATACATATACATGTTGGAACAAGAAATGCCCATTATTTACAAGGAAAAAGAAAACAGAATAATGTTTTGCATGGGTCCAATGGCCCCCCCACAGAGGCACTTGCGGTGGATTAGAACGAATACTATTATCAAATACTGCCTCATCATCCCCACCTCTCTCTGTCTCCCCGCACAGCCTATCATATCTCACATTCACTGTACTATGCAAGCTTCGGTTCTTTTCATTTTAGATGATTCAGTTGAATTCACGAGTAATCCACAACAGTGTTTCTGTTGGACCCATACAAGAGTGTGTGTGTGTAAATGAAGTTTTTTTTGGATGAATGAAGTTGTTATGGACCATTATTACACGCAGTATGTGGAGATAGTCTCGCGATTACTCCATATATCTCGAGTCTTTAATAGTTATCTAATATATATTTTTTTAGATGAGATATATACATCATTAACAATTTTTACAATTTTCATCTTATAGATAAACACAAAAAAAATATAAAAAATATTCAAATATGTCAAAACATATATTCTTGACTTTTTTTTTCTTTTCCAATGAGACATTTGATATGGCTTTTGGGGGCTCCAAGGGTTGTTGTTTATTTAGAGTTCCATAAAGTGTTGCCTTCAAAACCAAAATCTTATACAAGATTATTTGTAACTACCACAGCTCTACTGTATACAAAATCTATGCAATCATGTTTATAAAGTGTTGCCTTCACATTTACTAACACGTTTATAACATTTTCTTGTTCATGAAAAATCCAAAGTTTTACGATGGGTGCGTTTGGTTGCGTGATTGTGCTGCGATTGCGATTGCAGAAAGCTGCGTTTGTAATCGTGCAATCAAACAGTTTTGTAATCGCAGTTTTAAACCCAGCGATTACAGGCAAATAGTGCCCAAAAGCTGTGATTTCAAAAGGCTGAGAAAGTGAGCTTTCTGCAGAATCATGTTTGCAATCGCAGATTCCTGCAGAATCAGTTTTACAATCGCGCAACCAAACGCACCCGATGAATACTTACCAAAAACTTCCCATTATCCCTCATGTCGGTGTGTCCCCGCACAGCCTGTTATATCTCACATTCAACGAATGCAAGTGTATTATATATAGTTTATAAGGTTCATTTCATTTTAGATTATTTCTATTTCAGTTCTTGAGTTGTTCAATTTGATTCACGTGTTGTTCGATTCATCTATTGTTCTGCGAAAAAGGTTCATCTTGATTTATAGATCGTTATATTTTAATTTATGTGGTTATTAAGAATCATAAACAATTCAATACAAAAATCCCCATTCTTCAAATAATATAGGTCCTCACGGACATGATCAAATCCAATCATGTCTTAACCCTGTCACCAAGTGATGGGATCCTCTGTGTTTTTACTTTTAACACACTATCTGTGCGCAACAATCAAAGGGATGCATCCCTTTGAAGATGCGGTTCTTTCTTTGATTGCCTTACAACGAGCGCTTTCTCACACGACCTTATTGTGTCAAGTCGGCCTATTCCTGGTGGGTTAAAAACAAATCGTTTGATGGCAGAGTAGCTCGTATCCAAATTTGGAGTGGCAAGATCCCCTTATGGGTGTGGTTCTTTCTTTGGTTGGCTTACAACAAGTGCCTATTCATGCGAGCGTATTGTGTTATTCAACCTGGTGATCCATCGGTTTGTGCTCTTTATGACTTCGGGATGGAAACTACTCAATCATTTATTTTGTGAATGTCCGATTGCGAAGGAGGTGTGGCACAAGCTCGGATCCACTTTGGGGTGTAGGTGGAATCCAGTATCCCTTGATCACATGTGGGATATGGGTCGTAGGTTATCTCGGCGAG
The DNA here is from genome assembly GCA_030737845.1 of Acorus calamus. Taxonomy (NCBI): domain Eukaryota; kingdom Viridiplantae; phylum Streptophyta; class Magnoliopsida; order Acorales; family Acoraceae; genus Acorus; species Acorus calamus. The sequence continues at coordinate 15,911,824 of CM060876.1, forward strand.
ATGACTGGAGCATCCAAATTAAGATTATGCACTCTGGTCTCGTTGTTATGTGGGCAATTTGACTAGACTGTAATGACAAGATATTTGTTGGATCTTCTAGTGTCGGTGGAAGGCATTTGGGATGGAGTCAAGAGGAGTATATCGGCATGGGGTTGCTATTGTGTCGGTGCTCAGAGGGTTCGGTTTGAAAGACATGCTTTGTTGATCACTCAATAGGGGGCAGTTTGGAGATCCTATGGAAGCCTGCTTAGATCTCCTAATTAAGCAACCATATGATCTTTTTCCCTGTGTAACTCCCTCATTATCTTTTTTGTCTTTCTTCTTATTCTCTTTGGGGTTGTTTGGATGGAATAATAAAAGGAGAATAAGTAAGAATAGGCATGGAATAGGTAAAAAAAGTGATTGGGTGAGGGGAATAAGGTGGTATTTAGATGCCGAAATAACAAAGAATAAAGAGGTCTAGTAATCCCCCCTTACCCATAGAATTAGCTTATTCCAACAACAATCATAAGTGAGTCTCACATTTATATTTTTTTTCATTTCAAATCATCTATCATTACCTCTTATACATTAATAGGACTCACATGTCAAATTAACTTTTTACACCTTATTCACATTTTATTCTTCATCAATCAAGCACTCCAACATTTATTATTATGTTTCCCAACGAGAATAACTGAAAATACAACCAAACAGAAGATCACTTATTCCATTGATAAAGTCAACAATTCCTTGAATAAGTATAAACCCCATAATAGTTTATGCTTTCATCCAAACGGACCCTTTAGGAATTGTATTACTCTTGATTAATCAAAGAAATGGCTGATCGACCAATCTCATTTTCACAAACAAAAAAAACAATCAAAATGCCACATAGATAGTATGGAAATTTTGTTTTTTTTTTACACAAAATGCCTTAAACAGGGCGATGGTCTCAAGTACAACAACAAACTATGACTACTAAGTAGATGTGACCAACAGGGGTCCCATAGAGCACAATGGGCTAAGGCCAATGAAACACAACCCATGGGGCTGAAGAACCACACATTTTCCCTGCTGGCAGCAGGATTGATACTTTGTCCCCAAGTGAATGGGGGTGTCACTAACCTCTGCATTAGGCGGGGTCGGGATAATTACACATTTGTCATTTTATTGGCCGACAGAATTCCTAGTGTGTTATCCAGCTTCGTCTGTCACCAAAGAAAAATGATACACCTAGTATGTTTGCATGTTCATCTATAATCCTTGATCATTTTGATTTTTAAAAGTTAATATATATTCACCTAATAAAATACTAACTAATATGAAAAGTGATGTAGGACAGATTTGGAAAGAAATCATTGCAGAATATTTGATTTCAAATCTGTTATCAAAATAAATTTTTATTAGATTTTATTTAGGAATTTAGGATTTTTAGGATCTTATATTTTATTTTATTAGATTTTAATAATTATCATTGTAATTGTGTCTTTACTATTTTTAGTAGAGTCATAATTCACATTATGAATATTTATTTTATGTTTGTGGCCTATATAATGAGTGCCCATATTTTGTAATGAACAACTTTTAATCAATAATATTTTGAATTTTCTCCATTTTGGGGTTTTCTTCCTTGTGGATTCAAGGATTTTATGAGATCTCAACGCTGGTTGGATCTTTCTATCGTTTTCACGCTGCGTCAGGTGGTATCAGAGCGAGGATTCGCCTGGCTTCGATGACACATAGCCGTGCGGGAAACAACCATCCCATTGACGGTGATCGTGGGGTGCAGGAGCTGTTTCGGCCGTTGCGGGAGAACCAACAGCCACTTCAGTTTCGTCAACAAACGCGGCAGACTCTTCGTGAAGTGAAGGTTGGCGTAAATCTCAACACCGACAACAGACGACCTGGGTGTGACAGGATGCGCGCCGAGGGATTCGCCCGAGGCCAACCTGTTGCATATAATGGTGTTCGACGAAATTCTCATTATCTACCCGATTATGAGGATGACTCGGATTATGAAAGCGGTGAACTATACGACTATCAGTCGAGAAGGCGGCACACGTATTACAACAATTATTTTTCAAAGATGGACATCTCATATTTCAATGGTAATTTGTCAATCGATGAGTTCCTTGATTGGATCTTAGAGATTGATAAATTCTTTGAGATAATGGAGGTGCGTGAAGAGGAGATGGTTAGATTGGTGGCGTTTCGACTCACGAGCGATGCCGCTAATTGGTGGGACCATCAAAGGACCAAACAACGACAAGGAAGAGCACCTATTCGAACATGGAGGAGGATGAGACGACTTCTCATGGATCAGTTCCTTCCTCTAGATTATGAACAATATTTGCTCCAGTTGTACCATAATTGTCGCCAAGGTAATCGTTCCGTATTCGACTATACCGCTGAATTTTTAAAATTTTCTGGTCGGTATAATCTCGTAGAAGCTAAATGGCGACGAGTGGCCCATTATCTTAATGGGTTGAGGTCTACAGTTCGAGATCTTATTGCTTCAGAAGAGATTTATAGCTTGACAGAAGCAATCTCTGCGGCCGTAAAAGTGGAATCACAACTGGAGAGATCAAGGGTGCACGTGATGTATAAAGGCTCGTCCATGATCAACCCGCTAGATGTTGCATTAAATCAAGATATGGTTGATGGATCGATGGGGAAGATCGAAGAAAGTCCACCAGAAAATCAGGAGAATCTAGCGATCGAAGATATGGTTGATGGATCGATAGAGAAGATCGAAGAAAGTCCACCAGAAAATCAGGAGAATCTAGTGACCGACCCTCATGATCAACCTCTAGTTGAATCAGAAATTGATGAGGACATGGCAAATAAAAAAGTGAATGATGTTGTTCTCTCCATTGACTCTGAAAAGATTATTGGAGGAGAACAAGAGAGGTCATTTTCTTATTCCTTAGTGGTGACTCCAGAGATAAAAAAGCCCCTGCAAATGTTCGTGTTGCAGAATACATGCCACATCAACATAAGTGTTTTTGATGTCATCGTCGACAACAACATTGCGACTACCACAGTGGTTGATTTGATTGAGAAGGAATTTAAAATCAAGAAGATGTCTCTCCTCTTGCCAAAGGTCCAATACAAAGATGCGTCAAATAAGATGGAAGAAAAAATCTTAATCTCTCATATTGGTGTATTTGATTATATCAAATATCATCCTCCCGATCATCTAAGATTCTTTCTTCTTAAATTCGAGGACGAATTTTTTTTAAGAAGAGGAGACTGATGTAGGACAGATTTGGAAAGAAATCATTGCAGAATATTTGATTTCAAATCTGTTATCAAAATAAATTTTTATTAGATTTTATTTAGGAATTTAGGATTTTTAGGATCTTATATTTTATTTTATTAGATTTTAATCATTATCATTATAATTGTGTCTTTACTATTTTTAGTAGAGTCATAATTCATATTATAAACATTTATTTTATGTTTGTGGCCTATATAATGAGTGTCACCATATTTTGTAATAGAATAACTTTTAATCAATAATATTTTGAATTTTCTCCCTTTTGGGTTTTCTTCCTTGTGGATTCAAGGAGTTTATGAGATCTCAACGCTGGTTGGATCTTTCTATCGTTTCCACGCTCTAACGCAGCATGGATTCAAGGGTTGATGGATTGATGAAGAAAACCGAAGAAAGTCCACTAGAAAATCAGGAGAATCTAGTGAGCGACCCCCATGATCAACCTCTAGTTGAATCAGAAATTGATGAGGATAGGGAAAATAAAAAAGTGAATGATGTTGTTCTCTCCATTGAATCTGAAAAGATTATTGGAGTAGAACAAGAGAAGTCATTTTCTTATTCCTTAGTGGTGACTCCAGAGATAGAAAAGCGTGAAAGATCCAACCAGCGTTGAGATCTCATAAACTCCTTGAATCCACAAGGAAGAAAACCCCAAAATGGAGAAAATTCAAAATATTATTGATTAAAAGTTGTTCCATTACAAAATATGATGGCACTCATTATATAGGCCACAAACATAAAATAAATATTCATAATGTGAATTATGACTCTACTAAAAATAGTAAAGACACAATTACAATGATAATTATTAAAATCTAATAAAATAAAATATAAGATCCTAAAAATCCTAAATTCCTAAATAAAATCTAATAAAAATTTATTTTGATAACAGATTTGAAATCAAATATTCTGCAATGATTTCTTTCCAAATCTGTCCTACATCAAAAAGTGACATATTTTTTTTAAATTTTTTTTTAATCCACTGAAATATATCCTGCAATATATACTCGGGAACCACGACCACCACCAGACTGCAAGAGGAGGCTGCATGTACTCTTTCAAAAACATCAACTTTGTTCTCAAGCAGTAATTCTAATTACTCTCCATTTGACACAACTTTATTCATCCACTCCACTTAAAAACACTTCAAACCCCCACACAAGTACACAACCACAAAAAAAAAAAAACAGATAAGCATCCACATGCATGTCCCCATCTACTCTCAAGATCTCTCAAAATCCTCTGATCCATGCACCCTCACTTGCAAGGGTCCAGTGGCTTCCCACAGAGGCATTTATTATGAAAGAAGGAATACTTATCAAAACTCCCCATCGCCCCACCTGTGGGAATCTGCCCACAAAGCCTGTTATAGCTCACATTGAACGCCTGAAGCTGCTTCAGCCCCGCCACCCCCTCCGGTATCCCTCCATATATCATATTATGCGACAAATCAAGCGTGCTCACATTCTGCGGCAGACCCACCTTCGTCAGATCAAACTCGAACAGGTTCCTCGACAACAGCAGCGTAAACGTCGGCCTCGACTCCCCGAAGAGGGCCTTCGAAGGGTCCCCAACGAGGCGGTTCCTTGACAGGTCCATCGTCGAAATCATGATCAGCCCCTCCGAAAGTCGTCGGGACCTCTCCGGTGAGCATGTTGTGGGAGAGGTAGAGGAAGGTCAGCTGCGTCAGCCTCCCGAGGGAGTCCGGGATGGGACCGGTTAGGTGGTTGCGGTCGAGGCGGAGCCCGCGGAGTTTGGTGAGGGAGCCAAGGGAGGGAGGGATGGAGCCCGAGAGGCTGTTGAAGGAGAGGTCGAGGGATTCGAGGTTCGTCATCTCGCCGAGGAAGTCGGGGACCGGGCCGGAAAGGTTGGTGAAGGTGACAGTGAGGAAGCGGAGGCGGTGGAGCTTGGTGAGCTCCTTGGGGAGGCTGCCGCCGATGCCGGGGAGGTGGTGGAAGAAGATGAGGGTGAGGTAGGGGAGATCTGCGATGGCGGGGGGGATGGTGCCGACGACGGAGGCAGAGACGGATATGTCGAGGGAGGTGACGCGGTCTCCGTTGTCACAGCTGTCCTGGCCACCCCACTCGCAGCATGGGATGAGTTTGGGGTCCCAGGTGGGGAAGGTGGAGAGGCCGCCGAGGGCGTCTCGGAATTTTATGAGGGCCTTCTCGTCATCTTTGTTGCAGCGGGCCGAGGCGGGGAGGGGGAGGAGGGCGGAGGAGATGAGGAGGACTGTGGAGATGATGATGATGATGGAGGAATGATTGGTATTCATTTTTCTTCTTCTTTGGTTTGTGTTGGTGTGAGGGGTTGTGCACTATTTATAATGATGTGGAGTGTTGGGGACAGTCAATCATCTTGCCCCTTACTATTTACACGAAAAAAAATGTTTCAAACATTCAGATCTTATCATTTTTCTAGTCTAGTATGTAACAGCCTGATCTAAGTATATAAGAAAAGTAAATACTACGAAGAGGAATGCAAGAATGACTGTCTACATCCTCGTGAAAAATAACAAGTTGCAAGCATCCATAAGATTTTAGGGGATTTAAATTCAAGGATTAGAGTGAGTAAATCCATGCCTTTTAACTTATGACCCACCCGCATGGGTTCTATTTATTTTAATAAAGTATATACCTCGTTTATATAAGTACAAACAACTAACGAACTACATGAGAATAAAGACGGAACTGGAAAAAAGACCATGGAACAACACTGAATGGCACAGGTGCTAAAAATGTTTAAATGACATTCTCTTGTGATATCCAAAAAAAATAAACACCGTCAAATTGTCAAACACCAGTAAAGATGAGTCAAAAGGATACAGCAAGTCAAGATGGCACATCTGCACCAAGCCATCGGTCACTCCATCCAGCTTTCAAGTCTGACCCTGAAAGTAGGGGCACTAGAAAAGAAACCACAGTTGAATGGATAAGGGGGACCTAGTAAAATTATTTGTTATTTTGATTGGAGAACAAATATCAACATATAGAAATATATCCATCAATTAATTCCCTCGCCATTATCCTATGCTTTTGTCATCCATGTGATGTATTGATGTTGACATCACCAGTGCTCCAGCTGTGCAAATAATGGAAATCTTTTGTTCACGAGATAGTGGAGATATTTCCCCTTCCCCTTTGTTGAGTTGAATCCAAAGTAGGCTAACCTCTGTTTGGACAGAATTTACACCATCATCAATCAACACACGTGTATGCTTAATAATTTCCTAAACAAACCTTATGAAGATCATATATCAACCAAGATGGGGTGCAAGAAATTTGAATGGGGATATATCTTTCAACATTTTCCCTCGTGTTGGATATAGTGTAACCTTTTCATTTATGTATGTGGGCAACGTATGGATATAGTGTAACCTTTTCATTTATGTATGTGGGCAACGTGTCTTATACAGTCCTGTGTGTGAGTCTTATTTCTTCTATAAAAAGTATAGCATGAGCATTTTTCATTTTCTTGCATAAGGTTTTTTTTTTTTTTTGTATGTAATTTCAAGTAAATCAAAACATTTCGAATATGGTAAAAAAGAAGGCATATTCTATATACATTCATTAGGAAAGGAAAATATTAAACCCAATCATTTTTGCGATCACTATTGCAAGCCCAACACGTTTTAAATTTTTTTCATAAGTATATACTTATTCAATGAAACACCTGTTTTTTTTTTAAAAGTGAAGTACATACAAAATGAATTGAATGCATACATTTTTATATTTTTTTATAATGGAGCATAATCTAATATAGTAGGGTATTACTCTATTAGAGGTTTCATGCATCGCATTATGCAGGTGGCAAAAGTGGCTAAAAGTACCAGCGTCCTGTATTTATCCCCTTCAAGATCTGGCTTGCTCCTCATATTACTGGAATGTCTTTAGTGTATTAATAAATCTGTTTGTTTGGTTTAATTTCATGTGAAGGGTATGTTAATTATCTTGTAATGATTACATGCCACACAAGCGGAAAAAAAACACACACACACTACTGCAACTTGAAAATGGATGGTGTCCAGCATTTGTTGACCTTTGAGAACAAATAAGAGGTTCATAAAATTGAAACACAATGATTTAAAATCAGTTTAAAAAAATTATTGTTTCATTATATAAATAGAAGATTTAAACAAAAACAAATATATTCACGCAAAACCGCAAAACCAGGGTATGAAATAAAGATAATTTAATCAAAATGGTTATTGGCCTAGAACCCCATGTGATGAATCTCTTTCAAAATTGTCATCCATGACTCTGTTCAATGGGCACAGCAATATCCCTGGCATCCTCTTTAAAACAGCTCTCTGGTAACCGAAAACTTAAGCAAAGCATTGCCTGCAATGGGGGGAAACCAACATAAAAAATGGGATCCTTTTTATTTATGCATTTCAAAATGGTATAACAGATGCCAAGACTCGCAAAAGTTCCTTCCATTTATCAAGCCAAATAAATAAACAGATAAGAATAGTTAAACTGGTAGAAACGCTCATGAAAGATACGACATTCACAAATAGAATAGACAAATAGAAATAAACTGACGACATTGTGTATCTACAATATCACTGCCATCTTCTTTTACCAATAAAAAATCTGTCAACTATGGGTCGATGAGAAAAATTGGAAAGATACAGTATTCATGATCAGTTTACACAAATTGGACAGGGTGAGATGACGTTACTGTTTTTAGATAGTGGAAATACCCGAGTTAGGTTTTGAATTATATTATCATTTATTAGAGGAAAGTTTTCTTGGCTCTCCATTTTACAATAATTAAAGTTATGTGAAGGTAACAGGCAATGGATTTGGATTAGATGTAAGGGGAAAAAAATAAATGTACCTTGTTAGGTGCGACATCCCTGACCCTATGGAAAATCGGATCTTGTATCTTAGCATTTAGAGTAGTCTCTGCCTCCTGCATTGAAGATGAAAAACTGTGTCTGAACTGAAAAAGGAATAGCAAGACAGGGTATACTATCTAATTTACTCATTAAGTGAGGCGTATTGAAAAGAGGAGGTATGCATCTGTGTTAGTTGAAGAAAGTAGAGATCCTGAATATGTTTTTTTTTTTTCAGATAAAACAAACATGCAACACTTTCTGCTTCTCTTTTAGTACTTTGAATTAGTGGAACTTCATTTTCTGGCATTAATTACAAGACCAAAACTCAAAAGAAATAACAACTATTATAAGATGGGAACTTCGACCAATGTCATTCAGATATGAATCTGGGTGGAAAATACACAAATAGCGCTAAAAAAATATGAAATTTTTTTATCACGGTAAGAAAAACTTACATCAATTAATGATTCTTTTGTTTCAGTTGAACGCATGAAACAATAACAGTGAATCCATGGTAAATTTCCTCTCCAGTACTTTCTCTGGAGAAGACCCTTGAAAACATCTGCAAAAATTTATGAAAAGAGGACCAAAATGATACATAGATACATTAGGGAGTACGAATTTAACACGGAGTTGGATGTTTATTTCTAGATAAAAATCAAATCAAATGGTAATATACAAATAGAACAAACATCACGAAAATTATAGAAGAAGGTGAGAGGGATTGGAATTGGTTGATATTTATTTACATGAGAAATTGGGATTGTTAAATCTGCCAAGAAAAAAATAACATCGTCCGCATGTGAACATGAACTGAAGTAAAATAAACATATCAAGAAATCTTTAAAACAACATTGTCAATGTAGTTTTATCATCTTTCTAGTCTCCCAATCACAACTACTAGCATTTGTCATACACAGAGGCTATCAAGTAAAAGAAATGGGTAAACTAATTCTAATTATATTTTTTCCTTTAGTTTTCTAGGTCCTTCAACTTTTTTAGCATTACAAAAACAACCCCAAGTTAGTGGTTATATTTTTTATAGGTCCTTCAGTCCACATCATCTGTCTGTGCAGGTTAGTTAACAATGTACAAGTTTAAAAATGTATGAGACTAACAATGTATATAAGATGTATGAGTATAACAAAGTACATGATTGACATAATAATGGACAAGAGATGGATAACAATTTATGAGTTAATAATGTACTCAAAGTGCATAACAATGTACAAAGAGTATTTCACGGGATAAGTAACTAAAAAGGAGATGGACGGATCTAACAAAAATGTAATAGCAAAATTAGGGGCGCTACAGTATGCTAAAAAAGTACGGAGATCTAAAAAAATGGGGTTGGAAAAAAATACTTGGAATTAATTTTTCATAATTTTAAAAAGAAACACTCTTGATTGGGCTACCAAGTCAAGACTTGAGAAAAGCCATAATGCCTCTACTTGAGAAAAAGTTTAACAAACCTACCAAGAAATTGCAGAGCAGAAGCTGGTAAATTCATTATTACATGATCAATATGCTCCCAGGTCCTTATACTGGATGGCTTAAATCCTCTTAATTTCTTGTTTCTCCTTCCCAACTTTTGACTATGTGGGGTTGGATTCAGACCATTAACACTTGTATCCTCTGCACAGCCAAGTGCAATTCAAATTAGAGAGGTAAAGATAAATAGTGAAACAATAATCCATACTACAATTTTTTGTTCTCTGAGGGATATTAAGTTAACTTTGAAACAAACACAACACAATTGTTCTGCTCCATGATCCATACGACATTACAATCTGTCACCTTCATCACAATTTTCTGAGCGCCTTTTGGTATTGGCAGCAGCAGCAGCCGTCGTGCATGAGTCTCCTGAGCTGTCTTGATAATTTGCATTACTTGGACATTTGTCCTTCACATCTGCAATGCATGCAGAGACAGTATAAAGAGCTAGTGAGCTACACATTTCAAACTTTAGTAAAATATGGTGCACATCTCCCTTCCTCCCACAAAATATGGGGAAAAAAAGGAAATACCTTTTGATAAACTTCCCTCTTCAGAACTTACTCTCCTATTACCCTGTGAGTTGCATGTTTCAAGGATCACAGGTAGAGATTCTGCTTTAATCTCACTTGCAGGCATTGACATTAGCTGGCACATGAATGCTCTAGCATCCATGTTGTAGGCAGAAACACGATCCTCTACCTTGTTTATCTCTGCATTGATCCTAAGGTAATGAACGCTGTCAGGATTTAAATCGTTTGCATACACAATGCACCCCTTCTGGGCTGCCGGAATTGCAAAGGGACCAACACCGGCAAACATATCACAAACAGTCTCTCCTGCTTGAAACTGTGAAACCAATCGAATGTGTTCATGTTCTAGCCTTGAGTTCCAATAGACCAAGCTGTAATCAAGCTTAAATGTGGCTCCATACTGCTTTACTTCTGTCACCATATCATCTTCTCCTTCCAAAACTTCAAATTTTGGTACTCGGAATTCATTTGTGATAGCTCCAACTTTATTTACCACTGTCCGAATTTTCGGCCGATTCTTCTGCACTCAAAAATAGCTCACTAAATGATGGGAAATAGGGGGGAAGGGGGGGGGGGTTATGGAATTCCATGAACCATGAGATATAAATAATGCAAGTAATAACCTAACACATACATCATAGATGACCTTCGCAATGACATCCTTGTAAGGAAGCAAGTCACCTACTATATTCAAATGTGCAATATGACCTGTGTAAGAAGTAAGAAATAACAATTGTCAGCATAGAAGGCGATTATATAAGCTGTTTAGAAATAATATTTGCTATCAAAGAAATTATACCTAAGATGTATTGATGTATATCAGATTGTTAAAGAATACTTAACTATGGTCTCAAAAGAAGATGGCACTTCCACTCCGGCAGGAAGTATTTGCTTCAAAATTTGGTCTGTAGCACAGAAAAATTGATGCAATCAGATTGAGAGTAATCGTTATAAAAAAATAGAAAAGAATCAAAGCATCATTCAAAAATAGCAAAAAAGAAACAGTTTTGAGGCAAAATATTTCAAAAGCAGTGGAATCACACGAGTGGATATTTTGCACTTTATATGAATTGTGCCCACCAAGTTTTTCTCACACCGAACATTTTGAACAGAAACTGGACTGCCGCTATTTTTTTTAGAATCACTTGATGAATCAGAATCTGTGACAAATGTAATCTTTCCTGATATACGAATGATTCACACCTTTCCACAAATCATGATGCATTTATCGTGTGTGTCTGTGTCTGTGTTTTTTTTTTAGGGGGGGGGGGAGGAGGGGGGGGGGATTGTTTATATGCCAGTATGCCACAAATTTCTTCTTATATTACCTATATTTTGATTATATACCTATGGAACATGGACACTGACACGGTCCAAACATGCTGACACGGTAATGTTGAAAAACTAGGACAAAGACACGGGTGCATGGAAAAGACGTGACAATGAATGAATAAATAGATAATATAAATGTATATCACTATTATTTGAAAAAAAGGTAACATCCATAAACTATAAAATTTTGATATAACTACAATGGTGTATCAATCATAAACTCCATTAGCAATTTACTATCATTTGGCTTCATGTGCGCACACACCTTCCAATCATTGCTTCCTACCTAATACCTATACAACTACAAAAATTCAATCAAGTGAAATTAATATATTTGCAACCAACCTGCACCCCAATAGGTGTACCCCAGCTTTAATGAATATGGTACCACTTGGATCTCACACAATTTCTTCAACTCTTCGAGCTTTGATTCTGGAATATCTGACAAATCTGTTTCAGATTCACAAATTCGTCAATCAAAAAAGATCCACATGGCAGTTTTAGAAAGAAAAATCCATGTTAGACAAGTGAAACATATTAAATTATGAAAAAAATCTGAATCGCATATCCTACTCCTCTGAATTATACATTGCACTTTTTTCAGTTCTTCAAAACAAATAGAACATAGTGAGACATGACCCGGCATGTTAATCCATCTAAGACAATTTAACATCACATTAGTTGCCATGGACAGCAAGAGATAGACAAGCACAATATGCACAAATATTTCCTAATATTGGCAACATTTTGGGCCAACGCAGTATATCAATGTCAAAGTCAACAAACCGAATTTGAATTCATAAGAAACTCACTATGAAAGCAAAACATCATGGAAGAGAGTCAGTCAACACATCATTCCCTCAATCAAAACATGTGCAATTCAATAGTATATAAAAGAAGGAAATTCAGGATTACCAGGACTCTGAACTCTTTCAGACAGAATTACCAAACGGGTGGCTTTAGACGATGGGTCCTCCGCAATAGGTTTGACGCGTGGCTTATCAAGCAGAAATCTGCAATAAATGGAAACAGATAACCACGTAAACAATAAATTTTCACTTACTAAAGATGGCCAAGGCCTATTTCTCTATAGCTCCTGTTTGGTTGGAGAACAGAGAGAGGGATGGAGGGTGAAATAGAGTTTACCCCCTACTCCCCAAAACCTGTTTGGGTAGAAAAAAATATGTTGGGATTGTAATTCATGGACCATAATGCCCCATTTTGTCTGTGCCCCGACAGCTATGCCACACTAGCATAAAGCCTGGTAGCAATTTTAGGGAAGGCTGGAAAAGTTTATCCACAACAATATATAACTAAAGACAAAAAAAATGATGACCTAATAAAAAAAAAATACAACCAAACAGAAACTACCTCATCATAAAAAATTAATCTATGCTCAGTAAGAGTATATTAGAATCCAAAAAGGGTGCTAATGGATTATGAGGGATAAATATATTCTACCAGAGATAGCCCTCACTCACTCACATCTTCTACAAACCCACCAAATCCAACCCAACAACACACATAATAAAAACAACGGTGTTGATACATTCAGTCATTCCTGCAATCCCCATCTTCCCTATAGTGTATACTAGGTTAGGAAAATGCAAAAAGGTATGAATTCAATTCATTCGTGCATATATTTTATATTTCTATAAAGGTTATTTCATTAGACAACTACACATTTTCGAAAAAACATGTTGGAGATTGCAAAATGGACCGCACGAATGATTGTCCTAACATTTTTCCAAAAACAAAAGCCAAAAATAAAACTACTTTTTTGGGTATGAGTGAATGAAGTGATTTTTAGCATATACATTCAAGGCCTGAACTTTTTCCTATATTCAATCGGTGAAAGGTTTTTCTTGCAACTTCAAACAAGTATATATTTTAAAGAAAATTCAAAACGTGTCATGACTGCAAAAAGTGAACATATTCCTATATTCAATCCTGTTATATCCCCCAAACCAAACTTGGAAAATATAATTAAAAACATTTCCACAACATGAAAGAGAGATACCCATTAAGTAAGCGACCGACGGCCGTGCAGAGCTCGCGCGGGATCCGAAGCGCCGACAACTGGAGCTCCGACTCGAAATCCTCCTCTCTCAACATTTCAAATTTCCTCCACCTTCGTTTGGAAACCACACAAAAAAAAAATTAGGGTTTGTTTTTTGATGTTGTTAGGGTTTAGGGTTTTGGGAGGTGAGTGAGCCGGATAGGCTCTGTGCGCGTGTGTGTGTGTGAGCGAGAGAGGGGGGGGGGGGGGGTTCTGACCTGAACTTTAATGGAGGAGGAGTGGCTGCTCTTGAGGGCGGTCGGAGGAGACAATTCGGCGGCGGCGAAGGCCGTTGGAGGCGGAGAGGGACAGATGGGAGATGATTTTTATACAAAACCCGAAAATAATGAGTTAACTTGTGGGCTTATTGGGCCTATTTTGGTGGGATCTCTATGAGATGGGGTTCTGTTTTATATATGAGTACTGGATGTTTGGGATGATATAACCGACTGCCCCTCAATGGTTTTTTAATTAGTTCTCTCTTTTTACTAACCGACTTCCCTTTTAATAATTATAACCGACTCCCCGGTAAAATCTCAACTCTAACCAAAAATTAAAAAAACCTCTCCACCAATCCACATCAGCCAATAAAAACCAACTTCCAACATCTCCACCAGTTCACATCAGCCAATAATTGAAAAAAAAAAACTTTGCAATTATAAGACATAAACTTCTTCTTCATTTTTTTTTATTTGTTATTCATCAGTGCATAGATTTACTCAGTAGTTAAATATTCTTTTGTATTTATTAGTTATTCATCAAATCATGTGATAGGGTTTGATATTAGTTAACATGTGTTTGATTTCATAGAAATGGTATTTTTAGAAAAAAATTATTTTCAATATTGTAATTCAAGCATTATCAAACACATGGTTGAGATTGAGAATCTTAATCATGTGTTTTGAATCATGTTTCATATCAAATAAGTTAATAGGATTCTCAATCTCAATCCACTTGGATTTTGAATTATATGATTCACAGAATTCCATCTCACTTGTCAACCAACATGCCCCTAGTGTATGGGATTTTATCATAATTATGATTTTTTTTTATCATGAAAAAAAATATACTAATGTATCTCAGTATATACTTCATTTTATGTAATAGCATACATTTCAAAGGTAAATGTATAATTAAAAAAAAGATATATTACAATTGAGGCTGCAATGGGAGCTGCGTGTATCTATTTTCCATATCATTTTTGCAGTGAGCGTTGATACACTTCGTCCGTTTTACAACCCCACTATGTTGTTATAGTGTATGGAGTTCTATCATAATGTATAACACAAATTTTTTTAATTTTTTCAATATGAAAAAATTATACACTAATATATGTCAGTATATATTTTATTTTATATGACAATATATATTTTAATTAAAGAGTATATAATTTTAAAAAAAAATACGTGGACTGTAATTAGAGTTGCAATGGTGGTTGGACGGCCCATCAAATTAACGGGCCGGGTTGAACGGATTTATACCTATCGTGCCACGCAGACTATGATTTCTGAATCTGGTGGTCCGCCGAAACACTACTCTCTCTCTCCCCCTTCCTCCCTCTCTCCCTCTGTGTTCGGTTTCTAAAGGCTTTTGAGACCTCCATCAATGGCGGAGGAAGAGAGAGTCAATGACGACGACGGTGATGACTACATGGGCGATCTCTCTCGATTCATCGCTTCGGAGACCCCTTCAATCCCCTCCAAAAAGGTCCTCTCTCTCTCTCTCTCGCCGTCGTTCAAACCCCATCCAAAACCCTAACCCTAACCCTAACTCCTTCCTTTGTTTCTGCAGAAACCCTCCTTGAAAACCCTAGACTTGGACCAACCGCCGAAGCCGAAGAGGCTGAAGAACCTTCCATGGCAGGAGAAGAGGAGAGTAGAGAGGGAGCTGAAGCAGAGGGAGGAGGACAAGAAAACCCTCGAAAAGATCGAGTCTTCCGCGATCCCTCCCTCGAACGTGGGGTTCAGGTTGCTCCAGAAGATGGGGTACGATCCGGGAACGCACGGCGGAGACAAGGCTGTCGGTTTGGAGATCCGGCGGACCCGGGCGGGGATCGGGACGGTCGACCCGGCGAGGAAGGTGAGGGAGGAGGCGGAGAGGAGGAGGAGGAGCGAGGAGGGTCTGATGGAGGAGTTCGGGGAGCGGAAGAGGACGCAGTGGCGGGGCCGGCGGGTCACGTGGGACTACCGGAAGGCGGAGGCCGTGATGGCGCAATTGGAGAATAAGGAGGTTGTGGAGCCCGATAAAGTGGAAGAGGGAGAGGTGAAGGAGGAGGGCGAAGAAGAGGAGGTGGTGATCACTGAGGAGGTATTACTTTGTTTGTTTGTTCCTTTTGTGATTTAATTGGTTTGGATTTGTGTATTGAATTGAAAGTTTAATTCGCTAGAAAGAAAATAATTGGTGTATAATACAAAACTGAGGTGGTGTTTGTTCGGTATACACATTCGGATGAACAGTTGGTCCTCGTGAAATTTGATGATTGAACACATTGTCGCATCGGCTTGATTAGTCTTTGGAATCATTTGGATGGGTTCTGCTTGGGATTTTGTTGGTTCATATTTCATGAATATGGTAGAATTGTATGCTATCTATATGTTGTTCAGAACAAGTATCCGTATGCAATGCTCTGTGTTTCGGGGCTTCCCTGTGTTGATGACCCCCTCGTGCGCGTCCTGTCTATCTATTTTCTATCTATGTATTTGGATGTTTTCCTGTTTAATGAAATTTGATAGACAGCTTACAAGGTTGTGGAGGATAGGAGGTTTAGGAGAATTTTCTAGCCTAAAAGCAGTATAATAATTCGAATAATTCTGTATCATAATTTAGACACTCATAGTCTGCATTTGTCATGTATCGTGAAATTGGAAAGTTGTTTTCTTTGGCTGGCATCCTATTTGTTAACCATTACATATGCTTCTTTGAACATTTTTTTTTTACTATGCTTGTTTGTTTAGTGATGCTGCTTTTTTCTATTGTTTAAGAAGGGCTATAATTATAGATTAAAATGGCATAGAAGAAGGAGCACAAAAATAAGTATAAAAAGAACATATTGAAAACTTTCGAAACCTTTGAAGGAATCATATCCTAAACTCTTTCCTTTGACTCAAATCATGAACTTGTTTGTATTTGGAGAAGAAACTAATGAAATATTGTCATATTCGATGATGGAGGCCAAAAGGTCTACACAAGATATACAAATCCCTAGAACTAGAAAAAGACCAAAAAGCCCATAAGAAAATTCGAGTCTGGGCGCTGCCCCCGAACCCCCGTGAGGCCAATAGGGATCTGCAAACTTACAGCCTCCGTACTTACAGCGGAATATGCGTATTCTGCCATATTAACTCCAATAGCTCCCTGCAATTGCAGCTAATTTAGTATTTGTTTTCCCTAATGGATTCATGAATGAAATTAGGTGGTAGAGTTCCTACCTTTTTTTCCAATAAAAAGGAAGAAGTTGTGCTCATACGGGGAGAGAACCACATTTTTAGCCTTCCCTCCAATTCTTGATTTGCTTAAACTATAATCATGAATGGAAATTTGTGAAGGATTCCATGTATAGAGGATCTCTTGTAGCAAGTTCGCTAGCCTTCAAAGTCCACTTGAGGCCCTGTAAATCTTATTAGCAGTGACCTTTTGGTCTTCATTAATAAATTTCATAATAGGTCTGGATTCTCTTCAATAAGATGCCTGCCTCAAATAGGTAGAATGGAAAGCTAAAATCTGGATCTCGTGTCTGTTCTGCACTCCTTAATTTGTGGTTGTTCGGCATTGCCTTGCTCATTTATCATTTCACAGATAGCACTCCTTATTTTTGTGGTGGTTGGTTTAATGGTCAATCAATTCCTTGCAGGATTTACAGGATATACTGATGAAGCTGAGAGAAGAGCATCGGTACTGTCTCTACTGTGGATGCCAGGTGAGCCTGTAAAAACTTTAGGTAGCATGTCAAAATTCCAAGCTAAGAAATTAGAGGCTGGTTATTCACCCCACCATCACATGCAGTGTCAAGTGTCAACCATGTGAGACATTATGTTCATACCTGAATGTACTATGTTATTTTGTGCACTACAGATATCTTAAGCTTCCTCATCTTTAAGACTTAGGTTGCGTTTCGATATGAGGTTGAAACGCTAATATTCTTAGAATATTGTGTTTTAAACTCAGCTTTTGAAAAATGTTGTTTTATTAGTTTTTCAACCGCAATATTTTTTTTTGCCAAAAAAGAAAGATGGTGATTTGAAAAGCTAAATGCTGAAAATGTGTTTGGATCTGAATTTGTAATTTTTTAATTTTTCAAACACAAAATCTTCTTAAACTTAGATCCAAACGGAGCCAAAGTCCTCTCCCCTTTAGTTTTTCCATTTTTACACAAGGCAAAGAATAGTAAAATCCTTTTTTTCCCTATAGAAAGAAAATCGGTACTTCTTTTTTCTTTTTTTATGGACATCATTGAAGGAAGAGAGATAATCTTCTTTTGTTTTTTTTTGGGGGGGGGGGGGGGGTGAGAGGGAGGTAGGAGCAATTTTATTTTAAAAAAGCCACTGAACAAAGGAGACAAAGGATCTTTGTACAAGATTAGCAAGAGAGAAAATAAAATAGACAAAACGAAGGAGAGACCCTTCAATCAACGCCTCTCACTCATCACTTCCTGAACCAATGAGGAGAGAATCTCTTGAGTTGCTTGATTGTGGACTCTGATCCACTTTGCTTTTGTCGTCGTGTTTTTGCTATAAGCTAGATTGCATGCTCAGCAGCTGCCTTATGACAATTCTTTTAAAAGACACAGGTATCTTTGTCCTGCTCTCCCCCATCCCCAACCACACCCAAATCCTCGAAAGCACGGACACGGCTGGAGGGGTCCCGTACCCGTGTCTGACACGTGTCGGACACGGACACGGCTGGGACACGGCATGGACACGTGTCGGACACGCCTCTAGCCGTGTCTGCTGAAATGGGCAGCATTTTTGGTCTGGACATGGCCCAGGACACGCCGGGGACATGGCCCAGGACACGGCATGGACACGTGTCGGACACGGACACGGCACAGCCCAGTTTCAGCCCAAAAAGGAAAAAAAATCCGATTACCTCTCAGCTTCTTCTTCTTCAGTCTTTGCTGCTTCTTCTTCAGTATCTACTGCTGTTGCTTCTTCTTCTTCTTCTTCTTCTTCTTCTTCTTCTTCTTTCTTCTTGTGCTTCTTCTTCTTTCTTCTTGTGCTTTGTCTTCTTCTTCTTCTTCTTCTTCTTCTGCTTCGTCTTCTTCTTTCTTCTTCTGCTTCTTCTTCTTTCTTCTTCTGCTTCTTCTTCTTCGTCTGCTTCGTCTTCTTCTTCTGTTATGTTTTTTCCGGACAGGGGAGGCGAGGAGGGGAAGAGTGGAGGCGGACTTGAAATGGGATTTCAATATGTTGTGTTTCCTTTTTTTATAATTTTATATTTATTCTTTATTTTTAGGGTGGAATAAATTGTCTTGTTTTTTTTTTTTTTTGCACCCACACATCACGGTCATTTTTCAGTCCTAAATTCAATATACAATTGTTTTGAATTTTATAAAAACATGTATTTCATCTCATCTATAAGATACATGTTTTCATATAAAAGGAAATATATATACTCCACTGAATTGTAGATATAACATAGAATATTTTAATGTTTGTATATCATGTTATGTAGATATAACATGGAGCTTTTTAGAACATTGACCCAAACCCATGTAAAACATCCCACAAGTTACCAAACCATTTAAAATGACCCAAAACAATCCATTTAAAACATGGTGGTGTATGAAAAACATTTAACTTCATATGGATATGCAATATATATTTATTATATTAATTTATTTGTTGTCGTGTCCTAGCCGTATCCGTGTCCTATTTTTTAAAATTGCCATGTCGCCGTGTCCGTGTCACCGTGTCCCCATGTCCCGTGTCTGTGTCTGTGTCCATGCTTCATAGCCCAAATCACATGCCCCTTCTCCCCCATCTTCCAAAATTCAACTTTGTGCTTACCTTGTGTGTGTTTATGTTGTAACTAAACTGCCTTGGGGTATTTTGATCATAATCCATGAAAACATATGGGAATGTTGTGGAGGTTTGGAAGGTCAATATTTGGTCTCTCCTCATACCTCTCTACCCACTGTCTGTGGAAGAAGTTGTGGACCTTCATAGAAGTTAGAACAGACAAATACTTTTTATCCCCTTTCCACCATATCTGTTAGTCTTCTCTTGGTTTCCTATCTGAAGGCAAGATCCAGGAGAGATAAACATCGTACTCCCTCTTATGGGGATTTCAAACTAGGTTTTTTCTCCATCCTGACTTCATTGCCTCATCATGTTGGTCTGCCTACCACTTATTCAAAAAAAAACCATGGTGGGGTTCATTTCCTTTTTCCTATCCATAAACTTTACTGGTTTATGAATAACTTGGTGAAGCGTTGATGATGGAAGCATGATTCCAACTCTGGTTTGTGAAGACCGATCTTCCATCAAATTTCTTGATCTGGGTAACCATAAGGTCTCACGAGTGACAACTTTTGTTTGATAGTCAGCAAGTCATGTCGGTTTGATATATACTACATATTGTTGTAATAATATATTAGATGTTCCCTTGTTTTAATGATTCTGTTTTGGGTACTTTTTTTGTGAATTCAGTATGAATCAGAAGAAGCACTCTCAAACAGTTGCCCAGGGCTCAATGAAGATGACCACTGATTTGAATGCTTCTACAACCGATGCCCGGACATGCATATAATGATGGCAGAGTTAAACTCATGTTTGTCCCTATGTTCTTTTCCTAAGACACACTTCTGGTTTCCTGTCTGGAAGAATGCGATCTGATGCTGATGTAAGAATGGGCTACACAAACCATTTGATAAAGTAGATTGATCGAGCATCACAAAGAAGTGCTAACTACATCTGGAGAAAACTTTCACATCATTCAGGTTAGATGTTACTTACACATTGTATGTTTAAATTGTATGGAGAACAAGGATTTGTGGTTATTTTGATTCTCCACATGCCATAGCTTTGAGATATGTAATATTATATATGTGAACAAAGGTGCCACCATACCAGAAAGTGCTCTTTTGCCCTTTGCCAAGTTTAATAGTATTTAATCCTTGGTGCATCCAATTCGATTTTCTGCTTGAATGGTAATTTACAATTAAAAATGCGTCGGTGCATCTAGTTTGACATTTTGCTTGAATGGTTATTGAGATCGAAGGGCTCGTTTGGTAGCTCTGGTCTAGAATGAGAATTATTTCTTCCCAGGAATCCAGCTCTAGTAGATTCTTCGGAATGAGGAATGATTTTGTTTTCTTTGGAATACCTAGAAATGACTAACATAGGATACTAAACTTCATTTATCTAGATGTTCCAAAAGAATGAGAATGAACATCAAATTGACCCTAAAAAGGGTCATTACTTAAAGGGTTTTGCATATAGCAAGTTGATGGGTCTGTCTTCTACTCCGAAGTCAAATCCATCGGTGATCATATGTTACACAACATGCAGCAGTTTAAACTTGGAAATATCCTTTCATGTTTTTCTAGATGCTCACTCAGAAACAGTGGAAAGGATATAAGAGTGTAGACTGGAAAAAAAAAGTCTCAATTTGTCTGTGACCATGTGTGTAGGATAGGAGAGCAGTTTTGTATTTGAAGAAACCTTCTGTACAAAATTATCTGCCTGTTTGCACAACCATTAGTATAGTAGACTTCAAAAGAAGATTCATGAACAGTGACACATACATTTGAAAGGAATGAGTTTTCTTTCTGTTGTGGCAATAGTGGGATATGTATGTGTGATGTGCAAGACAGTATGTATTTAAATAGCCTCCCTTTCATGGTATAGAATTTTAAAAAAAGGAAACAATGAAAAGAAAGAAAAGCTGAGATGGGTACTGAGATGTAGACAACAGTAGTTGGTTTAAGGAAATTAGTGGTTTGCATTAAAAGGTACACAATAGGCTACCTACTTATAAACCCTTGATTGAGATGTATGTTGTGCAACTATTCTTGCAGCTAGTGTTGGTTTACTTTCATTGATTCCAAAATATAATAGGGACTCACAAGACTCCCGACTCTCAACTTTGATCTCTCAAGCTTCTTTTTTGAGAGAGAGAATTGTGGGCGTATCTATTTCAACTAAAGAAAAATAAAATAAACAATGTCCAACTAGAGAAAAGAGAAATAGAAGAAACAATACAGTGTAAAGACAAGCTAATAAGAAAACAATTAGTAAAATCACGGAGGGATCACCGAACTCTCAAGCATGTTATGGTTTCATCTTATCTAAAGTGTGAGGAATCAAATGGTAGATTGAGTGGTGTTGTGAGATGCCTTGCATTTTTGCAGGTGGACATATTCCTGAATGCATTTTTTATATATTTTTCAGACGGCCACACAGGGTCTCTCTTGGAGAGAGAGACTTGTTAGGAGAGGCTGACAAGTCTTTGCATCCCAATTATTTGTTATAGTGAACTGATTTCTCTTCTCCATATATGTGGGCAATTGCTGAACCTGAAATCTATGTTCTATTATTTTATTTTTTTTCATTTCTTTAGGTGCTTAGATTAACCCTAGGAGGCGTGGCAGCTTTAACTAGTGGCAAGGGAAGGGGGATGGACATAAAAGAAAAAAAGGAATTCATTCATCTCACTTGATGGTACTGTAATAAGATTTTTTTTTTATTCTTAACTTGTCTAAAGTTGTGTCAGGCATGCATCTCTTATGGGGACATCTTCAGCAAGCCCCACTTGTTTTCCTGCTTTTCATTCATTTATTTATTCTTTGGTAACCTTTCACTGTCCCCATTTAAGGATTGAAGGTCTGTTTAATTGTGATTGTCTGTCTAAACTCAAGGGGGGGGGGGGGGGGGACCAATTTTGAATATCTTAGCTGCTCAGTTGTTGAGTTTGTAGCTCTGATTAACTACCTTAACTGATGCATGGACCACTCTATGAAACCTAAATTTGATTTACATGGAAGCAATGTTTAGACTAAAAATTCAAGCAAGATTCTCTGCAAAGAGGATTGTTTCACAGAAAGTGTGCAAATGGGTACTTGAATGTGAACTTTTTAAGAGGTTGGGTTATAATTTCAGCCACCTACTGTTCTTTGTGTAAATATTTGTTTTTTTAAGTGGAGGGTGCTGATACACTTTGGCAATCAAGTGGGAAATGTCATGTTATCCAACACAGTGTATCAGTGTATGAATAATCCAACACAAAACATAAAAATATTTTCATTCAAGTTCGGGTATGTACATTTTGTCAAATAATTTGTTTTATTAGTCATAAATGTGTGTGTGTGTATGAAATCGTGTTCGCGGTATAACATTTTCTTTAAAAAGATAATGTTTATGAATAGTTTCATGATGGATGTACTTTCATGTCTATTTCAATGAGTTGTATATGCCCACTTATAAAAAATATATTTTATCTAACAAAACATATAACAATGTTGAATAAAGTGTACCAATGTAATTTGTTTTAGGTAGAAATGTATATTACCTCTTAAAGTATCGTGGATATCTGAATCAACTCTTATTTTTCTGTACATTCATATAACCCCTATATTTTATTATGGTTAAGCATTTAGATCTTTTAATAAGTTTTCCATGGAATATCTAAGAAATTTTCTGTCTACTTAAATAATCTACATGACATTCATTGGTTAATTAACATAGAATTTCACTGTGTGGAGAACACAGCGGATCTCATTCCATCGTAATGTGTTTCTTTTTCCTCCCATCGTTCCCATTTCCAACCATTTAATTTTTTATGCTTTAAAATCCCCTCCAATCTTCTTTTATCCATTAAAATTAAGTGTTGTTCACCATCTCATTCAATTGCTTCCATTTTTTTTTCTATGCATTTGTTTGTTTGTTTTAGTTCCATTGTTTAAATCCAAATCAAGGATTCTTCCTTCATTATTTTTAAACTGACATTGAGATCACACTTTTGAAGTATTTTTGTGAGTATATTGGAAAGTGTAAT
The DNA here is from genome assembly GCA_030737845.1 of Acorus calamus. Classification (NCBI taxonomy): domain Eukaryota; kingdom Viridiplantae; phylum Streptophyta; class Magnoliopsida; order Acorales; family Acoraceae; genus Acorus; species Acorus calamus. The sequence continues at coordinate 15,935,334 of CM060876.1, forward strand.
ATTTTAGTTTTATGTCTATGGAATGTTTGATTAATAAATGTTTGTGCGGTCACAACATTTGATAAGAAATCAATGTCAATTTTCCATTGATGTCAACAACTCCCATCTCGCTCTGTCTCTTCCCCTCTCCACACCAAACAACCTAAGTGCACAGGAAGCACCACCGACAAGAGACCTCAAAATGATATATTTGGGATTTTTTTATTTTGAGTTAATTATTGAAATGAGTATTGTATGTTAACAGTGGTAAAACAGTCTTTTTATGATGTTAGGTTAGGTTAGGTTAATCACACACCAGTTTAAAAAGGTAACGGTAGGGAGGGATTTGAATTTACCGCATAAAAATAAAGGGTTATATATATAGATATTTTAAAAAAAAAGTTGATATGCATTTTTTTTAATGGAGTAGCTACAATTTTGTCCATGCAAGGTATACTCTCAAATGAATCTTTAGATGATCTTTACAAAAAACAATCATTTGTTTTTGTTATTATAAGACATTATTATAACTATGGTCTGATCTCCACTGGTGTTGGAATGTTTGGCAGCTCAATCTATATATGACAGCAGAGATGGTGGGATCCTGATTTCATAAGTCTTCATCAGTCCCCACTGATCATCCTCTTGAGCCCCTGATCAGTCACAATTAATCCTCCCAACACTCAAAAAAAATGATTAAAGAATTATAGGTCATTCAAGGTATGTTTTTTTTTCCCTTCTTTTCAATGCATAGAATCATGGTCAGTGGACGTATTTGGTAAAAGCTTTGCCAGACCCCCCCATCTTGCCTGCCCAAAAGAAGGCCATCCCACTTTAAACTAAAGCAAGATTCTTATATTTGTACTACCTTTATCTGTTAAAAAAAGGAATATGAGTGGCCTTGGAAATTGATGCTCCTAAATTTGGTAGATGTTTTCCTCCTTTAAAAAGACTTTCACAGTAAAAGATGTATAACTTTCAGACCAAAAAATACTACACAGAGGGTGTCCAACACCCAAAATACCAAAGAGAGGGGTGGGTGGTCAGTCTTCAAAAGATTCTCAAATATGTTGCGACTTGTCTTTCTTATTTTTGGAGCACAAAACATGACACAACATGTGTGGGACAGATTGCATACATGTATTAAAGTTGATGGATACATTTTTCGGGCATGCTACAGTTATACATCTTGTATTACACCGTGTTGTAAAATTTTTAAATAATTATTGTAAGATTAGTGTCCACATAAGACTAAGATGTTAAAAATCTCAATAAAGCTTGATAGTTGACATCATTGTAGCTATGTCAGTTTTTTATAGTTCATTGATGTGTACTTCATATTTTCAAATGATCTTGATAAAGCACATGAACTATTTATTTCATTTACTCATGCTAGTTCTAATCAATTCAGAATCCTAAAATAAACATATAATCCAAATTAACACTCCTACACTACCCTCCCAAATCCCACACATCCCCACCACTTGATTTGTTTGAAAACGTTAACCTGCGAATGCTTAGGTGATTCGGAAAACAAATATGAGCTTGGCTTGGTGGTCGGTGCAGTCCAAAACAACGTTTACTAAATTAAAAAAAAAAATTCATTTTTAGCTTTTTTTATAACTAAAAAAGCTTTTCTTACCTACATGTTGTATGGTTTAATTGTCAGTCTTATTTTTAGCTTTCTTCCCTTAACCTACATACTTTTAAATAAAGTTCGTATATAATTTGTCATCAAACGGAAAAATGGATTGAAAATAAGAGTGGCTAGTCTTATTCTTAATATTATCTTTGGGAAAAATCGATAAAACTCTCTAGAAAATTAATTAATCAGTTTTAGTCCATATAAAATTAAAAAATCGCCACTCGCTATGTTATATTAGGAAAATATCATTTCAGTTCCTACCGTCACCCTAACTAACCAGATATATGGTTAACTCTAACTACACATTAAAGTTATCAGAATATCTTCACCCCTTATTTTTGAAAAATGAATATAGATCCTTAGAAACTTAAAAAATCAAAAAAAGTTCTAATAAAATCAGTAAATCCCATCAGGTTTCTATCTTATTAGACAATACTTATTTTATTGCTGGTGAGTATATGATTGATATGAGAATTTTCAAAAAAAGACATGGGCATTTCATCATTAAATTGATTAACTCAGAATTTCATATTTTGTAGAGACTTATTTAAATGTAACTATTAAATCAATTTAATTTAAAAATTAAATATGTTAATCATACATACTTTTTTAAAGATTTATGGTGATTTTTAAATTTTACATAAATTAAAATTGATTTAACTAACTCTCAAGTGAGTAATATATTGATTTTTCTCTTTTATCTTGCTGTTTAAAAAACAAAACACATATGTAATAAAAAAATGGTTGAAACCAATCGCTTAAATAATAATAAATAAAAAAAACACCCACTGAAACGTGAAAGTTTTTCTTTAATGAAAGCAAACAAAGCAGCCCTTCCAAGCAAAAATTAATTCATCTGTTTTTAATTGGGTATTTGGGTTGCTTTTTTAATCCCCTAAAAGAGACAAGTATACTCTCCCCCTCCCTCTCTCTCTCTCTCTCTCTAAAACAGTAGCACAGCTCGAGCTGTCAATGGGCTCAGGTCTCTAAAAGCAGTACTTTTTTTAAAAAAGACCCCCTCCTTTTTCCATTCCCACACAAGACCCACCTCCCCACTCAAAGACCCACCTCCCCCTTTATTTGGCTCCACGGACCACAAGCCATGGAAGATCACTGAATGGGTTCTCTCAATCAGCGGTCTCTAATGGAGATGGGTTCGACTTCTGACCCATCCGAGTCCCTCAATGGGCTGTCTTTCGGGGAGAAGATCTACTTCCAGGGGGTGAAGCCGCCTCCGCAGCCGCCGCCGCCTCAGAGGAAGGGGAAAACGGCGGCGGCGGCGGTGACGGCGGCTGGGGGTCAGAGGCCGAGGTGTCAGGTGGAGGGGTGCGACGTGGATCTGACTGGGGTGAAGGCGTACTATTGCAGGCACAAGGTTTGTGGGGCTCACTCCAAGTCGCCCAAGGTGGTTGTCTCCGGGATCGAACAGAGGTTCTGTCAGCAATGCAGCAGGTCTCTCTCTTTTGGGTTTATGAATGTTTGATTTGACTTGGGTTTTGTTTGTTTTGGTTGATTTGTTTCTATTTTGGGAGATCAAGTTCTGTGTTTTTTTTTTACTTGTTTTGTGTGGTTGGATGCCATTGTTGAACTCCTCTAATGTTATGAGTTCTTGGTGAGGGTTTCTGAGTTTTGTTTCTGATTCCCATCTTTTGATTTTTGGGTTTCTTAGGTATTGGAATTTTTTGGGTAAATTGAGTTGATAGGTTATGTACTTATTCTTTGGGGGGTGTTATGCTTTTTAGATCATTGACTGATGATTTTGCTGTCTTATTAAAACATCAAACGTTGGTTTTTCCAATTTATTTGTCTCTATGTACTTCCCCATCTTTTTTTGATATTCATGATCATGTGAGTTTGTTGAGGGCTCCCCATTTTGCTTAGAAGTGTGTGATTATTCTTTCCTTTATTGTATTGGGAAAGATTCTTTCCATAGTTTGTATGTATGACCATTAGGTTTATGTCATGCATTTATGTTATCTGAAGTGGATTTTTTTTGGTGATAGAGGAGGATTTATTACTGGTTTATCCTCTCTTTCTCTTCTACTTGTGTTCCTGTTTGGATTTTTAATACATGCAGATATAATAAACTAGCGGTTATCAGACAATGAGATTCTAGTGACCCATTGATTTTATTAAGACTTTGCAATATCAGCTCAATTTATCCTCCTTTCATCACTTTTCATACCTTTGATTCTGTCCATAGAGAATCCCATTAAGTTTGATGGCAGAATTTTTTTTTTTTTTTTGTATGGCATAATTGTGCTTTATAGTCAGAGTTAACATTGTTTTTACCCTTGTTTGCTGTATATTATTCAGTTGTCCCATGGTAATGTAAATAGACACTTTCTAAAATATTGTTCTCCCCTTGTTTTGAAAATGTTGGGATATAGATGTCTGGTTGATGGGGACATTAAATCAACAGTGGGATTTAAAAGAGGAAGATCAATGAATCTAATCTCATCCCCATGTGGATAAGTTAGATTAATTTGTTTGTAATGATTGCTTAGGATAGTCAATGACTTCAGCTTGTTAGGATTTTTAGGATTGTCATTGACTTAGTTTGTTTCAAAAGATCTCCTGCGATGGCAGGTGTGAAGCCCTAACCTTCTTGGTGTGATGCCCTAGAATTTATTTTATATATATATTTCTTCCAAACCCTAAATCCCTCCTACCCTTTGCCTTGCTGCTACCTTGGAGCAGTTCTGCATCACTGGTTTGGCAAAGAGTTAAGGTTTTAAGGATAAGTTATCCTAATTTTAGGGAATAAAAAATCCATCAATTTTGTCCTTGTTCACATTTGTTAAAATTGGGAAAAAAAAGTGGAGATAAATGTTATTCCAATATTTAAGTAGAATAAAAAATCCTCAATTTCTATTTCAAAATCGGGACATGTACTTTATCCTGATGATTTTTAATACCAAATGGGATTAGTTGTCATCCCCCTACCTCTCCTCACAATTACCTCTTATCCACCACTTGCCAAACTAGCCCACTATTTTGATGGCTTGGAGAGTAACTATGATGGATCTAATCAGACATGAGACGGGGATTGGGAACATGAAACTTGTTCTGAATGAGTCTGTGGAATGCAAAGTGGGATCACTGGGTGGCATCCTGGAACTAGGCAGGATATCTAGTTAGGAATGAAAAGGCATCAAATGTTGCAACTCTGCATTTATTTATTTATTTGGGAGAAACTGGTAGTGATTCTATCTCAAAATTTTGTTCATTTGATTTGGGGTACAATACCATAAACAACAAGACAACAAAAACAGAGCCCGTAGATAAGGTATCTACGAAAACCAGCACCATTGAAATAACCACCAATGAAAATCATGCTTTAACTATCGATCCTCGTATTATTCTCCTCAAAGATCACCATTTTGGATCCCACGGTCAATCTTTTGATTCCTTCCCACATATTGTTAATATATGTTGTATCACATTGATAACCACATCACTTGTATACTTCTGTCCCTTGCATGCTTGAGGACTTCCTCTGCCTTCCAATCTGCTCCAGAGATTTGAAGTTAACATTCAAATTCACCTTTTAGTTCATTCTCCCAATTTTGTTCTAATAGAGGGCCAAAAGAGAGAGAGAGAGAAAGAGAGGAAGAGAGAGAGGCCACAATACTGATTCACAACTTGCCCACTTAGCTCTGTAGACTTTTGTAAGGAGGCTTTTTTTAAAAAAAATTTAATTTTTTTTTATTTTATAACATGATAGGCATGAGCCATGATTGTATTACTATTGGAGCAAATGCCTTGAAAGAAAATTACGTTGATTAACAAAACATCAACCCAAAGGACTACACGAGGCCATGGTAGAGGAGAAACAACACACGGCCAGAACCCACTCAAAGGACTACCACTCAATAGAAATTTTGCCCCTAGAAAAGGTCACCCGCGATGCCCCCGCAAGGGTCATACCCCAAGCTTTGATAAAGTTTACAACCATCTCCCAAATGTTCTCGGAATACCCCTTCTACCTGAAAATACAGCTTGATTCCTGGTAAGCCATATCACCCAAATATTGCAGGGACAAAGGACTTAGTAGCTTTTGCTTTGTGGCTTCTGTCTCCCCTTGGCATCACTAGGAGATGTTCTATGGTTCTCAGCCCCGTCACACATTGGATAGCGAGTATCCTCTTGTGCCGTCCATTTAGCTCTATAGATTTTGTGAGGAGTCTATTTTTGTACATAAGCCAAGAGAACACCTTTGCCTTCAAAGGAATTTTAGACCTCCATATTTGTTGTGCCTTTGGGCCTGTTGATTGGAGGATGGGGCTTTATATAAATGAAACTGGACTTTGATCAGTTAGTTATCTACAATTTTGATTGTGCTATTTTGATATACGTATTGCTTTCTCTCTTTTTAATGTCGAGCCTATAGGGAATAAAATTTCTTTATTTTATGCTCCATAAATGCCTGGTTGTTATCTCTGTAATTTGTCACTATATGCTCATTTCTGAGTCTTATCTATTGAATATCTTGCTTCTGGTAAGCACAAATTCCATGTTTCTTCTTCTATCTTGCTACCTTTGCCCCCCAAAAATAACCCTCCTTTCCTTACCTCCTGACACAGAAATTTCAGTATGCCATTCCAAGCAACAATCCGGATCATTCAGTATATTTTATGCCTACTGTTTAGCTTATGTATGCATTTTTCATTTTCTAAAGAAACAGTTTGTTGAAAGTTGGAACTTTCTAATATGAGCAATGTAACAGGGTTTCAGTATTTCGATCAGATTTATTTCTAAGATTTCTTGGTATTAATTAAGCATTTTCCTTTTAGGGGATGAACCTATTTCTTAGGGCATCTTCCTATTCCTCTGATGAAATATGTTAGGTTCATGTGTGTATGTTGAATGGTAGGTTGCTCTTATCAAAATTTTATTTCCTATACATTTACATCGAGATTCAAATTCATCAAATCAAAGCTGCTGGCAGAGATGGATGATGTAGACTTTATCAATGATGTGTATTCCATATGTAGTCACAAGATATGGTAGTCAAAATATGAACTTGTTTCTGGTTGATGTCAATGGAAATTTTTATTTATTTATAATATATTTGAAATATTCTTAAGCAAACTAGAGCACTTGCATATAATGCTTTAATAATTTTTTCTAATCTTTTGACCCATGTTTTGGTTCGGGGATTAACATACAATAGGGTTAATTAGATAAGTTCACTAGTTAACTCATTTGGTTACACAAAAATAAGTAAGATAGGACTTATCCTTGATCCCACCAAAACCAGGAAATCCATAGGATAGAGATCCTAGTTTCAACATTGGATAGACTTATTCTGCTTTTTATCTTTGAAAACCAATTATCTTGGTTAGGACAAAATTTTATGCCATATATTTATTCCAACCAAATAGGTATTCCTTATTTGTTTTTTTATCCCATCTGCTCGATCAAACATAGGCTTAGTTTCTCATATTCATAGGAAAGGGCCTTGTTTATGTCAATACTACCATGACCACCTCACCAAAACTTCTCCTGTGGCTCCCTCTCAGGTTTCATCAACTGTCTGAATTCGACCAAGGCAAACGCAGCTGCCGCCGACGTCTAGCTGGCCACAACGAGCGCCGGAGGAAGCCGCCACCCGGGTCTCTCTCTTCTCGCTTCCGACAGTTCTCCTCGTCCCTCCAGAGTAAGATATACCACAAACTAGCTAACACCCAATGCAAAACCTTAACTCATGCATTGTCATTGTCAGGCAGCAATAGATTGGGAGGCATTCTGGTGGACTTCACACATCAAAGGTTCCCGGGGACGTGGCCTACCATCCAAGCCAGGGATCAAACACCCACTTCCGAAAGGTTTTCCTCCCGATTTTGGCCTTCGACCACTACATCCAAGGTGGTTCAATCTCCCAGGGTGCCCACCACTACCCCTCCCCGGGGATGCCATCAGGCAATGAGTGTCTCGCAGGGGTCACTGATTCTAGCTGTGCTCTCTCTCTTCTGTCAACAACTCCTCAGTCATGGAACTCCACCAGTACCCCCACAAACACAACCAGAAACCAAGGCCTCATGATGGTGCAACCGGAAGCGAGTGGGTTTTCTGATCATGGCACTAACGTGGGCGCTGGGATGCACCTGATGGGGCTCGGCCACGACATGCTCGAGCCGGGCAACATGCAGTTCTCAGGCGAACTCGAGCTCGCTCTGCAAGGTGGTAGACAACGCAACCTGATGAGCTGGTCGCCTTAGCAGAACTTCCAGGTCTTCAATGTGTGGTGTTTCGAGACACTGTTTGGATTTGTAAACTCTCTTTGTATGTCAATGTTTTGAGACTTCTTTCAGGCTTGTTTGTGAATTTTTGTTAGAGCTGCTTTGTTTATGATTTATCAGCATCTGTTGTGGGTTTCATCAAACTTAGTTTCAACTGCACAAATTGAAGTGAGCCCTCAAATGATTGTTGATCGAGTGAAATCGTTTTCCACTTTGAGTTTACTGATTTATTTTGTAGAAAATTTTGGGTCCCCATATTTAGACTTTATGAAAGGTGCTGAACTGCTGATACACTTGGTCATTCTTGCAATTTATTTGAATATGGCCGTTTGATCATTTTTAAACCGCACGGTTTTAAACTGTTCCGCTCCATTCGTACCATATCAGTTGTGTATATTAGAGTGCAACTTTGGTCGATTTGATTGTCGGGTATTTTGGATCAGATCTTGGGTCGGGTTGATCCATTAACATGTCTCGTTAGATAAAGAGACGTCGAAGAATTTCTTAAGAGCTTACAATGATTATATTTTTTTTTTTAAATAGAGTCTAGTGTATTATAAATAATTTTTTATTATTTTGATTTTTAATGTTTTATGAGGGAATATTTGGAATGCGATTTGAATTGTTACAGTTTTACGTGAAGTCAAAAGGTTGTAAAAAATTTTTAATTGTTTAAAATTTTAAATGATTATTAAGTATTTAGTTATAAATGTTGGGTTAAATGATGGGTGTTGGGTTAGATCATAAATAAAAAATCATATAATATTTGGGTTGCGTCAATCAGGTCCATAGGATCGAGTTGGGGTGAACCTAGACCCGACCTGTTTTGATTGTCGGGTCATTCGAGTTATGTATTTACGCCTTTTATTAAGGTTAGGTTCGTGTTGGGTCCAGGTTGACTTACATCCCGTTGATGGGCCTAGTTAAAACCGAATCTGAATCAATACAACATAATTTTTTTTTGGATTTGGGTCAATAGTCTTTTGGTTTAGTTTAGTTTGGGTATGAATTGAAAAATTAATATTGCTTGTAAAATTTATTATGGAATTACAGATAAAGAAGATATATCACAATTGAAAAATTAGTTTTTTTTGTATTATACCTTTCAACCAATACTATATTGTAAAAATACATCTTTTGGAACCCTCAAACCAACAAAATTGCTCGAATAGATAAAAAAAATGATGTTCGTGTACAATTTAAACCCTTTTGAATAAGTTATTGGAAATAACAAATCATCAGGGATATTTTGCTAAAATGTGATTTTTAGGGGTGTATATACAAAAAAACTAAGAATTAAATTATTATCAAATTTCTTTAAAAATTCATTTCTTTTCCATTATAACTCTGGTTGGGGTGATTAATAGCTCGTTGAAAAAAGCTTTTCGATATATAGTTTTATACTTATGATTGTAAAATAAATTATTCCAAAAATGAATATTGCACAATGAAAAATGAGATCAAATGTTGAAACTTATATTTGACATAAAATTAACTATTTGTCACCTATATTTCATGATTATTCCAATGTAAATCTAATAAAAATTAATAACAACAAAAAATATGATGATGTGACATGATCACCACCATTCATTCAATATATCATTAATATAGGTAAATAGATATTAAAAAGATAGATTTGATGAATATCTCACATTATCTTGTAACATATTAAAAATGTATTTTTTTTCTATTCTTATCCTTAATATAAAATTAAAAGTTTATATATAACTAACGATAAAATTGGAATGGAAAATGTTACATACAAAGAAATAGATTTGAAAACTTATACTTTTTATTAGTATAATAAATAGATTATAATTTGATTCAATTTGAATCTGTAAAAATCATAACCGTTTTTGCTTTATGAATGAGTCTCAAATTGAGAGATCCACTATTAAAAAAAATTTAAAAAAAAATTACTATAACTGGGAATCATTATTGTTTGTCATTTAGATCTAATTCTTATCAAATTGGTATAATTGAAAATATTGTCTATACGTTTAAAAGGGAACCAATATTTAATATGTTTAAAATATATTACAATAATTTTTTTAAAATAGCATCAATTAACATTTATATAATTTCAATTTATATTGATTTGACCCAATAAATATTTGTTGATATTTATTTACTCAAATAATTTTTTTGAATTGAAAATAATATTAATTGAAAATTTTTGTTTTGAAAGAGAATTGTTTTAAAATATAATAGAGATGGAGATAGATATTTTGGGTTAAAGTTGTTTTTTTTATTGGTGCACTAAACGCACACATTTTCTTTTTGGGAAAATTTTGAAAATAACCCTTCTTAAAAAATAAATTTTAAATTTGACCGCGAGATCAAATTATTAGTAAAATTGATCCTGAGACCAGTTTGACCCCGGTCAACGAGCCACGTTGGCGCGCTGACTAGGCGAGAAAGCGCAACGGAGATACGTGACACGTCTCCGCCTGCATAAACCCGCGCACGCGTCGCGCGCGCGGTTTCCGCGCACGCATGCATGTCTCCCCCTGTGGGGGAGATGTGATGCAGTATCACGTGCACTTGATAGTTCACGTGATAGTGCATCAGTCTCCCCCACAGGCGGAGACATGCATGCATGGATCGCACGCACGTGCGTGCGTGGGTTTGATTATTTTTAAAAAAAAAATTAAATTAAATTTTTATAAAATTAACCAAGTCATATAATAAAAATTAAAATTGATTTAATAAGGCGTAACTTTAATTTAAAATTAAAATTAAGTTTAAATTTTTAAATTCAAATTAAATTTAAAATTTAATATTCAAATAATATTTAAAATTTGATTTGATAAAATAACCATTTATAGAAGAAAAAAAATCAACAAGTGGAAAAAATAATTTATAAAAATTTAATTTTATAAGACAACTATTTATATTAAAAACAAAAAATAAGAGAAAATAATAATATCAATTTTCATTTAGCAAATTATCCATCCCAAATAAAAATAATACTCATCATAATTTTTTAAATTATCTATAACCAAACATTTCAAATTATCCATTCCTAAACAAAAAACAATCCTATTTCAAATTTAATTTGCAAAGAAACCATTTATATATATTTGCATGTAATGTTTTTTCATAAACGACAGTTTTATAAAATTAAATTTTAAATATTATCTAAATTTTAAATATGATATGAATTATAAAATTTAAGCTTGATTTTAAATTTTAAATATTATCTAAATTATAAATTTTTATAAACAAAAAATTTCGACTTGTTGATTTTTTTCTATAAATGGTTGTTATATCAAATCAAATTTTAAATATTATTTGAATATTAAATTTAAAATTTAACTTCAATTTAAAATTTTAAACTTAATTTTAAATTAAAGTTAAGCTTAATAAATCAATTTTAATTTTTACTATATGATTTGATTAATTTTATAAAAAATTAATTTTTTTTTTTAAAAAAAATAATCAAACCCCCGCACGCACGCGCAATGCCTGCCATCCATGCTTGCATGTCTCCCCGTGGGGGAGACGTGATGCACTATCACGTGCATGTGTGCATGAACTCACGCGCGCGCAGGTTCATGCAGTCGGAGACATGATATCGGATCACGTCTCCGCCGTGATGCTTTCTCGCCCAGTCAGCGCGCCAACGTGGCACGCTGATTGGGGTCAAACTGGTCTCAGGGCCAGTTTTGCTAATAGTTTGATCTCAATGTCAAATTTGAATTTTTTTTTAAAGAGGGTTATTTTCGAAAATTTCCCTTTCATTTTGGGATTTTTAATTTTCAGTCCCTGTAAACATACTTATTTAGATATGAATCCCTCACTTCTTCATATTTTAATTTTAGTTCTTAGATTTAAAGGATATCTTCTTTTTTAGTCCCTGAAAAGAACTAAAAAGAAAACCAAGGATAGGTCCTGTCCCTCTTAGGGAAGACGAAAAAAGAACATATCCTTTAAATCTGGAGACTAAAACCAAAATATGAAGAATTGAGGGATCGATCACTAAATCCTATGATTTACAGGAACTTAAAAATAAAAATAAATTTTTTTTTAATGAAGTTGGGGCAGAGAATCTAAGGGAGATGGATCTAATACTGGGTTCTCAGGAAAACTATGGACTTCCTGCCATGCAGATTTGCCAAGTGCATTGAAATTCCCAAAAAAGTCTCTTAAGATCATCAGTTCATTATTATATTAGGAGGGTACCATAGTGATGAAAGTACATATAAAATTTCAACTAGGTTCATTTTGCAGCAGTAGAAGGGAACAAATAAAAATACAAAACACAAATTGCTCCAATTTGCAGCAGTTCTTTTTGTTTCATGACCTCACAAAGTGCTGTTTGATGACTTCAAATAAACAAAAGTATAATTTCAACAGCTGCACTATTGTTTCATTATTTCACTATAGTCTATGGAGTGAATACACAGCCCTCAACAGATTGATCTATTCATGGTAAGTGATTCCAATCATTTCAAAATATTAGGCAGTAGAAAATATAAAAATTATTTTCCTGACGGGAAATGCAAAGACGTTAAAGAGGATGTAATTCCCAACATAGGTTCCTCTCATTTATTTTAAAAAAATATTTCAGAATTCGTACCCAAAAATAAAAAATAACCAAATATTGGAAAGCAAGAACTCATGTCAAGAAACATAATAGCAACCCCTATCTGTTTTATACACTTGATTGCTGATAAGATAACTGGAATAGGTTGAAATCTCCTATCCATAGTGGTATTTTTTTCCATTCAGTAGTATCAGAAAGACTTTAGACAGTCGTTTAAAGTTGTTTCCAAGTAACACAGCACTTAAAAAAACAAGCTTAACACAGATGTGCATTGTCTCATGCTCTCATGACAAATAATCCAATGATCAATTGTATTCGTATCCAAATTTCCTAAATTCCTCATCTAGAGTTGACAGGGATTCTATAATGACAATAAAAGACGCCAACCTTCTTTCTGCGCTCGGTTGAATTCGTATCCATACCCCTTCAGGCCTAAGAGTGTTCCTTCAGTGCATTTGGCAAAGAAACCTAAAGAGTGTTAAATCATAAATGAACACTTCATAGTGTGTGCACTTTGTTTCTTTTCCTTTCTGAAACAGCCACCAAAATACACATATGTATATATAATATGAAGTTACGAACTCTGAATACCTGATTTTCATGTGTACTAATATGTACTGAGAAAGTAGTCCTAAAGTTCAAAGACCGCCTATCAAAGAGCAAACTGGCACTAAAATTGTGTGTCCTTATTGAATACTCAAAATCCAGCTTTTTTTTTTTTTGAAATAATGTGGGAGTCTACCACAAGAAACAACATTTATCTGTATTCTAAAAGATACAAGACCAAATAATTAGGCTGCCACTAGGTTACCCTCCGATTGAATTAGAAACCGAAAAAGCTTCATATAACTGGTACCACAGTCCATTAAGAATCAGGACATTGATTCCGACACACATTCTAAATAAGGAAAACAACCCCTCACTCCATTTCTTGTTAACCAAATAGACCAATGTTCTGCAGGAACAACTAGATGGGATGTGCAAGACTTCTATCGCAGTTTTTTTTCTCAGTCGTTCCTCATTTTCCCATAATTGCACCAAAGAGTTGAAGTCACCAATCATTGATACACCCTATCCGAGTTTCTTCAACAAAGTTTTGAAAAAAAAGGCAAGAGATGAATAGATGGGACATTGATCTTGGTTCAGGGGCAAAAGTCAACGGAGAGTCTACCACCCATTTTTCTTAGAATAAGTGCACCATGTCCACTAGAGTAGAAAAAAATGAACACTCTAATCCGAATATAAGAAAAATCAACTTCCGATATGTATGTATATTGAACAATCTAATCCCCCCAAAAAAATAAAAAAATAAAAAAATTGAAACTCATACAGTCTCAGAAATTGAGAATATATTTTAAAAAGATAGAGATCGAGATGATAGTGATGGGGCAACATGTCAAAGGCAGAAAATACACATAATCATTGATGTATAAGAAAGCAAATTCACAGTAGCATAGAGAGAGACAGACAAGCTGATTGATCAAAAGTACTATATATATATATATAACACCCTCATCAACCAAGAACTGATGCAGGAAGAACTACTGCATATAGCAGAAAGAAACCAATTGTTCAAGGGAAATGAATGTGTTGGTTAAAGATACATCACCTTATGTAACACATGCTGACTCGGAAATATCCATCAACAAACACAGACAACTTCCTCAAAGAATCTGTTAATTGCATTCGTCACAGAATGACTGGCATTGTAATAGCTGAACCTGCCACCCAATATAAGAGGAAAGCATGAAAGCTGCACTTTGAAACTGGATGACCTTCGTTATTGATGATATACTTATAATTGAGAGTGGCATGTAGTCAAGCATATATCTTGAAAATACATTAAGTGCATCAACCATTACAGATGATATATTCAACAAGGCAGACCACTATTTTGCTTATAATTGTCACAGGTTTCCACCGGAAAATGACACACAACATGAACTTTCGATAAAGTGGCACATGGGCCATAGCACATTCGAACAGAAGAATTTGAACTTTTGATAACGCCTTGCCATTAAATAGATAACACTAGGAAATTAGTGAAAATATTCAACACCTGCAAAAATTACAACGTAGTGTGACCTCGTCCTAACCACCCAAACAAACTCATCAACAAGCAATAAACACAAGAAAAGAAACAATAAAATAAATGTGAAATATTATGAAAACGATACTCCTCATAAATTACTTGCACTCAACTCCGGCTTCCGCAGCCCGACGTGGCTTGCTCTTACGCCTGCTCCCGTTCTGACGGAACCCATTGGGTTTAGTCGAATCCGCCGTCCCAACACCAGTCCCCTCAGTGATCGAATCAGGATTTTCTTTTGCTTGGGGGACAAACCTCCTCCTCTTTTTTCCATTCTCGGTTCCCAGGCCTTTTGTTTCTTTAACAACAACAGGTTTAACATCTTCCCCTTCTTCCTCTTCGATCTTCTCGACCGCCTCATCATCGATGTCATTTTCAAAGGCTTTGTTGGCCTTCCCCTCCTCTTGTAAGCGGGAAGCGGTTCCTCCCCACCGCTGCCTGGATCTTCATGACTCGTAACAGCCGTCAATCTTTTTCCCTTGCCTCTGCCTCTGCCCATAACCCCACTCCGATTCCCAAGAAAAAAATTTATGAGGAAGAAAATCAAGTAATAGTTGAAGACTGCTGCATAAACAAAGAAAAAGGGAGACACATACAATCAAATAATTGGAAAAAATTTCTTTTAGTAGAAATGAGTTTTAGTTCAAAATTCCGTAGCAGGAAGGTTTGCAATGTTTGAAATGAACTAGTATTTTAGAGACATTTTTAAATTCAAAGAATATTGAGATGGGTACAATAAAAGCTCATAAATTTTGAAAGGGCAATTTTGATTTAAGAGATTGAATTATAGAACAAGCCAGAACAACACATAAAGGGAGTCATTTGATCAAAAAGAAAAAAATCCAATTCAACTACTAACATAGTTAAAATGATGACAATTAGACAACTTTTCATGGATCGAGGAGATTGGAATCGATGATGGGTATCAACAGAACAACTGATGAACAAGAAAAAAAAAAAGATTTCCCAAAATATACAGCAATAATAATCAATATAAAAGAGGGATCTGCAGCCAAACTAAAAACTAGTTCCAAAGAAGATACAAAACCAAATCAAATACAACATAGACAACAAAAATTATCCAACCAAAACAGATCCATTACAAGATAACAACAAAACCCATAATGAAAAAACAGACAGACCCAAAGAACAATTAAAACTTCAACAATCTCCTAAATAACAACCCATCACATATAAAAAAAGAAGAGAATTTTGAAATGGTGTACTAACCTCAAATCCAAATACTCCCACTTAAGCTCCGACAGTCACAACCCAATTGAAAAAAATACATAAAAACTCAATCTTGGGACAGAAATCTCTAAAAAGATGAAATTTTGATGGGCGCGACGATTATATGAGGATGACCCAGTTGAAACCCAGATCAGAAAAGGTGACCCAAATCTATAGATTTCATTTTTTCTCCTTTTGAAGTGTCAGAGCTTCAAAGAGGAGCCGAAGAAGCGAGAAGCGAATAGTGAGAGCATACTCAGGAGATATTTGAGGGTGTATTTCGGGAATAAAAATATTTATTTATTTAAAAGCTTATAATAATAGTTTCTCATTTTGTATGGTCTTTAGCCTCTATTGGACTCAATTCAACTTAAAATAATATAAAAACTTGATTCAATTAAGATCTGACCTTTTAAGTTTTGATCCAACGGTTCTGGTTTAGACTGTATAATGCGTATTTTGAAATGTATGGGCAATTTAGTCATTTCGCCCGTATCGCGGAAGAGTCGCGGAAACGTGAACCGATCAAGCCAACGTTGCGGGGGACGTAAATTGACGTAATTGCCCTTATATTACCGCGAAAACCCGAAACGGGGGGGTGAATTTTACGGCTTCTACTCCGGTGGGAATAATTATAAATTTTAACGGACTAGATCGTCTGCATAAATGATCAGACGGAGGGATGTGTGTAGAAGCAGAGAGAGTAAGGCGTAATGCGGAGGATACGAGTTTCAGCGGTATACAAGCCCAATGATTCGGACGGGGCAGTATTTGTCGTTGGGACCCACGGACCTTTAAAAGCACGTGCTATTCGTGACGGGGAAGTCAGGTGAGTTTCATTGAATGAACGGTTGTGATCGAGTGCTCTTTAGGGACTCTTTGATTGAACGGTGGATGTTCACCGTGGGCCGTTGGATTTTGGATGGTGCTTTACGCTTACTGGGCCTTACCCACCACCTGGAAGAATTACCGAGGCCCGTTTGGATCCAATTATTGCATAGTGCGGTTACACTCAATGTTTTTCACAATTTAAATTACAGTCCTTGATATCTCATTATAAATTCAGTTAAGCATATACCTCATTTGATAATATATATACATCGTTAAATTTTTTCTTACACTTACTAATAATGAATTCATTCAACTCGAAATGGATCGAGATACACTTTTTATTAAAACATTAACTCATTAGGTGATGTTTACTGTTTTTTTTAAAATGAAAACATGTGTGATCTAAGTTTTAATTAATTGGTAAAAATGACTCAGTCTAACATTTTCTATTATTGAATGGATTTTGTTTTTGTGCGCTCATACACTCGGTCCAATTTATGATAATGTAATATATATTCCGTTATCATAGTGTATATGATTCCATCATAGCATATGAGGTAAGGGTGGACCCAAGTGTCTATCATTGGGGGGGGGGGGGGGGGGGGGGTGAAATTGAAAAATATTAATAACACTACTAATGAACCCCCACAACATTCCCCTCTCTCCGACCATAATGAACCCTAACAACGTCTACCTTCTTGACCAATGGTCCAACCCAAATGACGTCGATGGTGAAGAAGAAGAAGAACAAAACGAAGGTCATCGTGATATCGGGTCCCACCGGCACTGGGAAGACCAAGCTCGAGCGGAGAGATCATCGGTGTTGACTATGTCCAAGTCTACCTCGGCCTCGATGTCGGCTCCGCCAAGCCCTCCGACTCTGACAGGGAGGAGGTCCCGCACCACCTCCTCAACATCCATCCTCACCCCGGATGAGAACTACTCTGTCGGCCGGTTCTTCGACAACGCAAGGAGCGCCACCGAGTGCAATGTCTGCGGTGGCTGCGGTGCCATGAAAGTTTGGTGGGGGGGAGGGGAAAGAGAAGAGAGAGGTGGTGGTATTCAAAGTTTCGAAAAATTGTATATATATAATGGTGGAGTTAGCATTCTCATAAAATTTAGGTTGTGGGTTTAATAAGGTAGCAGGGATTGAAAATGGGTGGTGGGAGTAAATGTTCCCATTTTTTAATCCCAGCTTTTAATTTTAGATTTTGTTGTAATGCTTTGAAAGTTAATAAAACAATTTATGTGAAAAACGGGTTGGGAGTCGTATTTTTTTTCTATAATTAATTATTTTCATCATCTAAAAAACAAATGATTTTCATCAATTTAGAGCACAAATTATTTTTGAAAATTAGTTCTAAAAATGGTGCTCCCACAAGTGCATCTTAACCCTTAAGAGTGTTGTTTCATGCAATCTCTTGTTGCATCTCCACTTATAATCTATATTTTATTTATCATTAAGGTACATATGTCATTAAATAAAGTATACGCTTTCAAAATTTAAAGCATGGAAAAAAACATTGGATTGCATATATACATGATTGTTTTTAATATATATTATCCATGTTATCTAACTTTCTTTGGTATATTTTTTTTAATTTGAAGATATATCGTGATTCTGATATTTTTCACGGCATTTTCACATATTCCCGGCATGCTTTATTATTATTATTATTATTATTATTATTATTATTATTATTATTATTGGTGAAATTGTATATTTCATGTAGAAAAAAAAGACTACATTCTATTTTATTTCAAGACTGGTAGTTCTGTTTTTGTTAAACGAGATAAATGTTTCACTAGATGAACCATATAATTTAGGGTAATTAGCACTTTTAGCTCCTGAAAATTGAAAAATTACAAAAATAGTTCCGCTCGTCGAATATGAGAAAAAAACTAGCCTCATTGACCCGGTCAGCGCTGCTATGACATTCTTCTATTCTTGTGTTCATTTCTACACATTCTAGATAAAAAAAATTTCCTTTATGTGAAATCTATTGAAACTGAATTCTTAGAAATGAAAAATTCTTGTTTTGTATCAGAGTTATCAGACTAGCATTTAGACAAATTTTAAGTAGAGTTTCATAAGTCAGAGTTATCCCAAATTTGAATCTAAACAAATATTAAAAATTCAAATTGGATTTACATTGAGTGGTCGGATTAATTTGATCCAATTCAAATCAGATTTGTGAATAATAAATTTAAATGTTTGGTTTAGATCTACAACATTCAATGTATGATATCAAATCTGAATCATCTGAATCATGCATGCATTTTATTATTTATTCTAAAATCTATCATACTTTCATATATTAATTTTTCGTTTCTCTACACTTTCATCCCTCATTTTCATCTCTTTTATCTCCTTTCTTTTTCGTTATGACATGGTAATTGGTTCAACTTTCTTCAATCAAATGGGAACTTATCCATCATAGATAGAGTTACTCATACCCAGTTAGAGTGACGCCCCTGTTTTATGCCCATTGAAGGCACAGACTATTTTTTTTAGCATATGGACCAATTTATAACTACGAAAAATGGAGTTACATTTATCCGACCAACTCAAATTTGACTCTAATATTTTTGGATAAAGAAGAAGGCTTATTTTGGGGTATATAATTATACCACTATAAGTGGATATGACAACGGAATATGTGATTTTGTGTTTAGTTGTGTTTAAAATTATTCTCGTTGAGAAACGTAATAATAATTTTTTTGTTATTTAAATAAAATATAAATTAAATGTGAATAAAGTGTAAATAAGGATTTATAAAAGATGAAAAAATAATTATAGTCGATTTGACAAGTGATTTATAAGAAGTGATGACAGTTGATTTGATAGTGGACCCATATATGCTTTAGGTGGAATAACCTTGAATAATTTTAATTCAAAAAGTTATATGAAATCTATATACTACTTTATACCAGTTTATTCTGACATGAGTTATCCCAGTATATTCACTGCATTCAAACATCAAAAAATCTCTATCATGCTTTATTCCAGGTTATTCTGTGACTTATTCCATATCTGAATGGGGGTCTAAAGGGCCAATAGTTATCAAGTAACTTCAAAACATAGGCTCCGTTTGGAAACACAGATTGAAAAGTAGATTTTGGAATAAAACTGCTTTTTAAGATAATTTTAGACCTTGACTTTTTTTAAATGCTTTTTTTTAATTCATGAATCAATATTTGGAAGAAGTTTAATGTTTGGTAGAAAAAGTTGCTTTTCAATTCAAAAATCGATTTCGACCAAATATCGTTCTTTTTGAGACTTTAAAAACACGGACTTCAAGAGAGAAATTAAAAGGAATCCAGCTTTTGATTCCGCCGGAATCCGACCCATTTGGTTGCGCGTTTGGAGATTTTCAGCTTTTCAAAAAAGCGGAATCCGCCCAAACGCACCCATAGTATCCTATCAAAACAGTACAAGATCACTACCCACCATAGGCAAGACAAAACGACAAAACGGCTTTCGTAAACACAAGGTCCGGATTGAGCGATAGTAGGTAGACCTGAGCCAGGACCAAGATAAGACCAGTGCGCAAAGCCCACAAAACACAGCCTATTTGCTGTCTACCACTTTTTATCTTTTCTTGTTGGTGACAAGAATTAAACCCAACTCCCCCATGTGAATGGGGGTTGTTTACACCACTACGCCAAGCTACGTCGGACTGTTGTAGTATTATTTGGGATCAGTGAATTATATACGCTTTTTAATGCATTAGTAGTTACATGGTCCTATGCAATGAGATCATAAAGTATATATTTTATTGAATAAAATTATAAAAACATGTGACAACAGACAGATCCATGGTTGGCTGGTTGCCAATTAACACTTAAAACCAGGGGCGTGTATGTCCAACAGACTCATTTGTCAAAAGGAAAATATCATATTCAGTTCGTTTGATTTTTTCAATTATTTATGACCCTTTATAAATTTTTTCAATTTTTTATGACCCTTTATAAAAATTTTAAAATACATACTTGATTCATAAAATATAATTTTTATAACAAAAGAAAATTATATTTGTATGAATTAAATACATATATTTTTATATTTTAAATAATTAAATATATATTAAATATATTTGTTAAGTTATGATTTTTCCTATACTGGATCAGTGGACGTTAGGTCTCTATACAAGTGACTAGGGGTGGTAAACGAGCCGAACGAGCCGAGCTTTGACCTGCTCAGGCTCGGCTCGGGCTCGGCTCGGGAACGAGCTTCATTTCGTGTTCAAGCTCGGCTCGTTAGGCTCGTGAAAAGCTCGGTTAAAGCTCGGCTCGGCTCGTTTGTTAAACAAGTCAAGCCGAAGCTCGAATCAAGGCTTGGCTCGGACTCGTTTAGCTAAAAAAAATCTTGTTTAACATTTGAAAAGTCACATTTCACAAATCACAACACCTTATACATGTAAAAATAACATAAGCTCGGGTTTGGGCTCGATTCGGGTTCGGCTCGTTTCCCTTTTTTCTATTAAATAAACGAGCTCGTCCATGCTCGAGCTTGGCTTGGGCTCGACTCGTTTACAAATCGAGCTTTAAAAATTGTTCAAACTCGACTCGTTTATCAAATCGAACGAGCCTGAATGAGCTTTAACAGAGTCAAGCCCGAGCTGAGCTCGAGCTGCTCGATTCGTTTACCAGCCCTAAAAATGATGGAGCCGTATCATTGCCCATACCAGGAAAAAAAGGGCACAGAAATAAAAAAACAACCCAACCAAGTGTGAACAAACAAACAAACAAGACTATTGTCTTCTCACCACACAAAAAACACACCACCCAATAAAAAAGTTTCAACAACAAAATTGTCCTCGGGGGCCAATATTTCCAGCCCAGCAGTTACTTACCCAATCACTTTAGAGACAGGTTTGATAAGAGGATAAATAATGTAATAAAAAAATAATTATAGAAATAAATTAGTGTGTGGACATCTTATCCTTCTTTAATATAAAAAATAATCATAAATTGTAAACAAATGTTCTAATTTTAAAATTAAAATGAGAATATATATTTTTCACTTAAATACTGAAATAATACTTATCCTTATTTTTAATGTAATTTTAAAAAATGTGAATATAAATAAATTAATGAACTTTTTATCTAATAAAATTAGGATAATTTGTCTTTTAATTTATCCTTAAAACATCAATGGTCAAACTAGCCCTAAAATTAAAATAAATTGTTTTTTAGAAACAGAGCAACCCACCCCGGACAGCTGCATAGCACGCACCACCGTCTCCTCCCGCACCTCTATCTCCTCCCCTTCCGCAACCTATCCTCTCCGACCCACCACCACAACCACCTCTCCCCCACGCCGTCCGGTGCGGCCTGCGCGAGCTCCGCGAGCGCATCAGCTCCGTGAAAAACACCCAAGAGATCACGGAGGCGATGAAGCTCGTGGCGGCCGCCAAACTGCTCGCGTGGGTCTTTTACGTCGTGAAATCACGCATCGGGAAGTACACGTGCGAGTAAAGGCGGGTTGGTCGTGGAAATCGAATGGTATGTTGATATGATGGTGGCTGTGGTTGGGGTTGTTGTGGTGGTGGTGGAGGAGGTGGTGGAAGAGGAGGAATAGAGTTTCTATTATTCACGGTGCCTTATTTTCTTGATTGGTTTCTTGGGTTTGGTCTGAATGGTATAACAGGTTGAAAGAACAAGATTTTATGGAATCAAGAACCACTTTTTAATGGAAAAAAGTGGTTTTGATCGAAATCCTGAGATACCCAGATGAGAATTCGAACAACCACCCTAGTTCGAATCACGACCCAATCGAAACTGATGAAAATCCGATCGAAACCCCACAAAAACAGAGTAACCCAGATTTTAAAGAAAGGCTTAATCAAGGCTTTAAAACAGAGACCCAATTCTCCAAACCCTAAAAAAAAAAAAAAAAAAAAAAAAAAAAAAAAAAAAACCAAATACAATGAAACCCTTTTTAACCCTCGAAAAAAAAATCATGAATTCCATTGAAGAAACCAAATGAAAAACCAAAAACAGACCTGCATTGGAGACTCTCCGTGAAAACCAAGAAAAAAAACCCAACTTCAGGAGGGCATCACTGATGCACACACAACCACCACTAAGGAGCTCGAGCAGGCCGCACACAACGGCGCGGGAGGAGACGGCGGTGTGTGCTTTGTTGCTGCTAGTCCGGGGTGGATTGCTCTCTTTCCAAAAATTAAATTTTTTGTTTTTTAAAGGGGTGGAGTGAATAACTGCTGGGGTGAAAAACATTGGCCCCCATTGTCCTCCTCACCACACACTAAAAAGTCCTCAGCGGGCCATTATAAGTAGAGCCTCTCCACCCCCACCCCTTCGAACACTACAAAGACAAAACAGAGGCTATGATGGAGGTAAAGAGAGTTCTTGCAACACTGTCTGTCCTCATAGTATCATTGCCTTCCTTGTCATGGGCTGAGTCAAGTGAGGATGACCTTTCATTCAACCGGACCGGCTTCCCGGCCGGCTTCATCTTCGGCGCAGCGGGCGCCGCTTATCAGGTAACTCTCAAAAGTCCTTCCTCCGTTCCTCGTGTTAAGTGTTTTCTTTTTTATTATTTTTTTAATGTGATTGGAGCAGTGAAATATGATTAGCAGTGAAATAACTCCCTTAGGCCGATGGTCTGATGATAAAAATAGAACACTTCGATCCCTTAATGGATTCGAGTTGGAGTATGTGGGATAGGAAACAGTGTGCGACCTTGTTATAGACTGATAATTTTAACTAGAACCCAAAGTTCATTTTGGACTAGCTGTGTTTGACCCGTGTCGTCTACTATTTGTTGTGGTTTGATGATCTCTATTATATGTTAGGAACTTTATAACACACTAGAATTTTGTATAAATAAAAATTACGACCTTGTTATGTTTTTTGTATTTTCTCAGTACGAAGGAGGAGCTGCTGAAGGTGGTCGAGGTCCAAGCATCTGGGATACCTTCACCCACAAACGACCAGGCTCTCCCCCCCCCCTCTCTCTCTCTCTCTCTATCTAAGTATCATTGTCCACATTTTCTTTCTGTTATTTTTGTTGAATCATCAATATCGATTAACTTTAACACAAACCAAACAAATCGTACAACAGAATACACATTTTTAACATGAGTTTGATCTATATCTCAATGTTTAACAATAAAATTTATAGTGAACCAAGTTTTTATTAGTTGATTAGCACCACTCTTCTCAATAAAAGAAGTCAAGACCTAGAGTTCTAATTCTATCCCTCTACAGTATCTAGTTCCACCCCTCTATAGGGAATCAAACCCAGAGGATCAACCGTTTTTATTCAATAAAATAAAATAAAACATGTAATCATGAAATTGTGAGTTCTAGTTCCGGTATTTACTTCAACAAAATCTTATTATCAGAATTGAATGGATAACTCAGAATTGAATGCAATATCTTTAAAACCCAGTTTTCTCTCACATCAATTCAAGTGTGCCGTCCTCTTAAAATTTATATCTTAAACTAAACAAAAAAATATATTAAAAAATGAAAAAAATGTTATACTCAATCTCACTTTCAGGCTAAAACGTAGTGTACTCGTGTTTTTATCTTTTTTTATATCATATACCGCATTCAATGAAGTGTATATATATACTTTTATAAACTGTGAAGTATATACTAATGAATTTAATGATATTAAAGCTTGAGGATGTATATATCACGATACAGTGAACTAAAGAATGTTAATTAATAATATATATAAAACTGTATTTAAGACTGTAAAAATAATTAAATATAATAGTGTTGAATAAATAAATAAAGGTTGGATCAGACACGTGTCATATCTTATTTATTAGCTTTGAGGATAGAAGGCAAGACACGTGGATTGTTTACGCATTTACAATTAAATTAATTAAAGCGAGAATAAAACACACAGTGTCATATCTTATTTATGACTTTGTGACTTCTTTCATATACATTGATGTTGATATTTTTTATGTTCATATTTTCTCCTGGTGTTTACATATATGTGGCCATAAATATTGAAGAAAAAGGAAGCCTATGCTGAAAATCCAACCTTATCCATGCATAAAATAGACCAAATTAAAGGGGCCCCAAATACCTAAAAAATTGTCTTATTTCTTATTTTAGTGGATTTATTTTTGTTTGGACAATTCAAATCCTTTTATAATGGTTGGACTATTAAAATTGTTAATATTTTTTTTGTACACAACTGATATTAATTTTATTTGTGTTTATCCTTTTTAACTTACATTGTTATTTATTTAATTTTTATAAGTTTTTTTTATTGGGATTTGATTTGATCAATATCAATTGTGTAAAACAAATTGTGATAGTTATATTAAAAAATATTTTAACTTTTTTACGATGATCATTAAAAAATCTTGTGAACAAATATGACTCCATTTTAATATTTTGCTTAAGGTCCCATTTTGCCAATTAGTTTTTAGAGCCAGTTGGACATAAAATATTCAGTTAGGAAGCATATGGGGTATCATAAAAAAAAAATCATGTGAACACGTGTCCATTTTAAGATTTTGCTATGGGCATTCATTGACCACCACTGTGAAAGTTTCTTAAATTATTATTATTAATATTATTATCAATATAAATATGTGTTGGTTCGAATTTCTAACCAGTCGGCATCTCTTATTTTCAAGAGCTAGGTCACCAGTTTCAAGAAACGATAAGACAATCAAATAATTTTTTCTTTTCTTTTTTTGAATTTTATGTAGAGACTAGGTCCATGGCCACACCTCACACACCACGAGGTAGAAACTTATGTGACATTGAAAGAGGATTGTCGGCAGTCTTTAAATATTTAAAAAACAACTGGTCAATTAGGCATTATGGATTTTCATGGTGCGGGTCTGGGGGGCCACATAATTGTATCGTTCTCGTTTGATACTTGCATGACTGGTATAGTCATTGCCAATTGGTAAATAGAATAATATCAATCATCCAATTCGAATCTAGTTCTAGCTATTCATTATAGATCTTTTCCTTTTCAAGGTCTAATTGGACTTTTAGCACTATCACATTTGTGATTATACGTTTGATAACAGATTATAGGGTGATTTTGCTTTTTAATTAAATAGAAAACTCAAACGTGTTATCAAATGTGTTTCAAGAAGCAGACTTAATTAAAAAGTTATTTATAGCTTTGAAGATGTATTTTTTCCCTTCAATCAAAACAATCGAACGGAGTCTCTTTCTCGAATTCAGACCCGGTTGAAAGTAGATCATACACTAAAAAAGGAATCAAGGGAATGCACCGGTGTGGTGACAGCCAAGGAGACTCTTAAAAGATGCATCAGTAAGAAAATTCAATTATTTTCTCGCTAATTATTTGGCTTAATAAAAAAATTAACTCTTATGGAATTGGTTACGTTCATTTGTTGATCATCTTCCCTTTTATGGGGTTCATGGACTAGATAGCCGTTGCTACTGGTCTCATAGCCGTTGTAACAACTCTTCTTTAATGATCGCTTAGTGGACGACTTTTGTGGTAACTGACTTGCTTTATTGTAGTTGAACGTGCCCTTAATTAACCATGTGTTTACGAGTAATGGGCCTTAATCACCTACATGATAGTTACAGATGTTATGGATGTCAAACCATTTCTCAGGCCCTCCTCGTGGCCTTGCTCTGATCGGTACACAGAGTTATGTTCAGCATACGTGTACCTAGTTATTTATCCTCGAGGTATAAGACTGTCCGACTAGATTTGGTTCAATCTGGTCGTGTCTCATCTACTCAGGAAGTGCATGTTCGGTATTCTGAATTTATGTTCGGGTTCTCAGATGTCGGATATGGTGACCTATATTCATGTAAGCCCTAACACGTGTCGTCTTTTAACATGTGTAGATTTTTCCCTCAACAAGCTTTTAGTACCAAAATATTGTTTTTCTTTAAAAAGTGCATAAAATGCGTTTTTTCAGGAATCAAGTCTATTTAAACCACCTTATTCAAAATCTTATTTTTCAAACATGTTTCTAAACGCTACCGCATGTTTCTAAAATTATTTTCCCACACACTTTTTTACTTATCTATTGAAACGGATAATAAAAAGAAGAGAAAAATAGATGTAACTCTCTAAAAATTTATGAAAATCAAAATGTTTTTATTAAATTGGTAAATCCTTTTAGGACCCCTATCTTATTAGGTGATATTTATTTTCAGTGTCAATCGTAACCAAAACTAACCAGGCATGTGATTAACCGTAATCATACATGATAGATTATTATAATACCCATTAAATTTTACTTTCTTTTTAATGATCGAAAAAAAAACTTTACTTTCTTTTTTAGGAAAAATCGATATCTCCCTGAAAACTTGTAAAATGTCCATATAAAATCAATAAATCATCTTAGGTTCCTATCTTATTTATTTCAATTCCTAGCTTAATTAACCAGAATTAACTACAACTGTTAGATTTTTATGTACAATGTTGAAAACCAAATGTTTAGATACTCTAATGATGGATTATATTTAGAACCAACCATTTTACGCACTATGTTCAAAACATATGTCTTATCTATTATATACTAATTATGAGTGTTTTACAACATTTTAATTATATTCGTAAGCCTTTTGTATGTCTTTACCCTTCCAAAGTTATCAAATCCTTTCTTATCCTAAATCATAATTTCTTCTTCTAATCTTGTCCTAAAATTTATATAATATATTTTATAAATTTTGTATATATTATAATATTCCTTAACAAGATTAATTAAAATTAATTTTAAAAATCTATATTACAAAATCACCAAATCTCAATAAATTTAAGAAAATTTATAATTTTAATACACATTTAAATAATTTTTAGATAGGATTTTAAAATCTGTTTTTATAAGACAAACACGATTTTCACATAGCTTCTTAGTGGAGGTGATAAGGACATTCTCAGTATTTCTACATTTGAAGGGTATTTCAGTCAAATGACTGATATAGTTTTTATTAGTTTTTCATAGACTTATTCGAATTTTGTTATTAGAGATACCATTAATTTAGTGGAATATTCTTGCAATATGCTCCTTTCATTGGAGGAATGTTAACACAAGGATTAAAACCATTAACCATGACAAAATATAAGGACATGAAGAGATTTATCGACTTTACATGAATCTTTTTCAAAAAAATTCAGGGAATTAGATGTAAATTTCCCTAAAAAGAATAATAGTCATTCGTTGAATACAAATGACATATAATTAGCCCTATAAGTTAATATAGAATAGTTAATTTATTAGGATAACCTCTCTTAATTAATAGAATAAATGCTAATAGGGAGGATAAGATTTTAAGTAAGAATATGAATTCATGTGTTAGTTTCAAATCATTTATCAAGGTTCATATGAGGACATTTATCATATAGATTTATTTTAAAAAATAAAAATCTTTATAGTTCTCCACTTTCACTTTTTTTTTTTATGATTACATGCATCTCACATGCTTAATATCGAGTATTAGTTAACCAATGCAGTCATTTTAAGTTAATATACATATGAGCATAACATATCATGTCACTTAATTAATGTGACGCAGATAGGATAGAGGATCATAGCACCGGAGATGTAGCAATCGATTCTTACCATCGTTACAAGGTCAGACATCATTCACAACATCAACATAGATTTGTTGAATAGTCTCTCCATATATATTTGCTTGTTTAGTAATTTTAATCTTGAACGTTTTATTGTTGTAGCACATTATTTTAATTTTTTAATTAACATTGAAACATAATCTTACAGGAAGACGTGGCGATTCTGAGCGAGATGGGGCTGGATGCGTATCGATTTTCCATTTCATGGACCAGAATCTTGCCCTAGTAAGATATGGGGTTAAACAAGGATAATGTTCAACACCTAATTAATTAAGCAAGTGAATAACTTCATCTAAATATAAAAAATAACTTCATCTAAATATAAAACCAAAATTTTATATTTCTAACATCCACACCTCAATCAATCCTCAGCTGGAAGCCTAAGTGGAGGAGTGAACAAGGATGGCATCAAGTACTACAACAACCTCATCAATGAGCTCATATCTCATGGTCAGTCGAGTTATTTGTTTTTTTTTTTTCCTTTTTTTTTTAAGAAGATAAAAAATAAAAAAATCAATTTGGTGATCCGAATTGAACTTTCACAAAAGCGATAACATTCATGTTAAAATTGATAGAGAGATGTCTTATTATTATTGGCTTCAAAACTAATTTTAGTTTCTAGATTAATCGAATTTTAAGTTGCTAGATTAGGACTTTTTTTTTCTTCCTTTTGTCACTATACCCTTCTAAATTAATCGAATTCACCAACTTCATGCCTATAGCCTACTTGTAATTGTGAATTCTGACTATAGTTTGAAACACTTTGTTTTTCAAAGGCAAGAAACCCTTTGTCACACTGTTCCATTGGGACAGCCCTCAAGCGTTGGAAGACAAATATGGAGGCTTCTTAAGTCCCAACATAGTGTAAGTAATTAATGAATTTCATGTAATTACAATTAATGTCTCACATACATTATGAATCTAAAATTTGAATTAATTTGGAGACATTAGGTACGATTATCGCGATTATGTCAATGTCTGTTTTCGAGAGTTTGGGGACCGGGTGAAGCATTGGATCACATTCAACGAGCCATTGAGTTTCAGTGCTGGGGGTTACTCGCAGGGCATCTTAGCCCCCGGTCGGTGTTCTAAGTATGAGGTCGGGAAATGTAGTGTTGGAGATTCAGGGAGGGAGCCTTACATTACAGGCCATCACCAACTATTGGCCCACGCCGAGGCAGTGAAGCTTTACCGACGAAAATACAAGGTAATTAGGCTCCATTAAAATTGATGGGACTTGATTTGTTTCATAGACGGCACCAAATTCATCAAGCCCGTGTTTTTTTTTACAAATAAGAGAATGAATAATGTGATAATTAATATGCTTGTTCAATAATAAGTTAGAATAAATATAACTATATCTAGAAAGTAGGTATGGTCTACTCATCCACCAAAAATTAGAACTACAGAATAAAAAGACAAACACAATAGAAAAAAAGTTAAGTTTATCATACCAAGAAAGAAACATCAACCAAATATAATAGTAGTGGCCTATACATAAAGGGGAGCTTTATTTCCACCCCTTTACTTCTCTATCCCACCCCTACAATTTATTTTTTTAGGGTGGGTTAGAAAACACACAGAAAAGAGAGGTAGAGAGAGAGAGAAACAGAAAAAACAGAGGGTGGTTTATGAGTGAAATGAACCACCGCCGCCGTTGCCGGTGAGCGGAGTGGGGTGCGGCCGCTAGCGCCAGTGAGCAGAGAGGGACGCAGAAGTGTGACAGGTCTCAACGACGATGGCAATGCGAGGGGAGGGGGTTCTATGAATTGGAGACGGTGATGGCCTCGACTTCGAAATCGGATGCTGAAGGGCCTGCGATGGCTGTTAAGAGTTGCGGGGAGAGGCTCTGAGTGGTGGACAGAGTGCACGGTGGTGAAGGAGAAGTGGGTGAGGGAGATGATGAGGGAATGTTGGAGGTTGAAGGACCACAGAGACATGGATAGCGGCGGCGGTGTTGACCCTCTCCGCTCATCGGCGCCAGCGGCAGCACCCCACTCCGCTCACCGGCAGCGACGGCGGTGACCCAGTACTCTCACGGGCCTCCCTCTGTTTTTCTCTCTTCCTCCCTTTCTTTTTCTTCCTCTCTCTCTCTCTCACTCTCTTTTCCTTGGGTTTTCTAAGCCACCCCATAAAAAACAAATTTTAAGGGTGGGATAGAGAAGTGAAGGGGTGGAAATAAAGCTCCCCATACATAAATTCTGGAAGAAATATAGCCTCATCATGATCTCTTAAAACCAATGTAGTATTACCATCCAAAATTACTTTCTTTGCATTTAATAGCCTCGTAGAAACATAAATTTATGATTTGGACATACCATATTTGACAGATAATGAATCACCTTTAAACAGGTTGTTGAAAAAATACCTTCTCTTAATCGGGAGTCTTGGATTCAAGTTTTAGTGTTAAATAGAGACTCCCTACTACATAGAAAACATGTAACCTGCAAGAAAAATAAAAACAAATGAAAAAACACTTAATATTACGTCATTAATTGTTGTATTTTTTAAGATGAATATTACTTAAAAGTGAACATAAATTTTCATCAATGTGTTCTTCATGCACATGTTAACATGGTGAGGTATTCAATATTGAAACCTTTGGTGTGAGTGCAGGAAACTCAAAAGGGAGTGATTGGGATAACCCTAGTGTCTCAGTGGTTCGTCCCCAGCCAGACATCCAGATCAAACGATGATGCCGCCCATAGAGCCCTCGATTTCACGCTTGGATGGTAATTAATCAATAAACATATGAAACATATATAACAATGTCACCATATATATATAAGCTTGAATTAATGTATATATATATAGGTTCATGGACCCCATAACAAGAGGGGACTACCCCTTCAGCATGAGGTCCCTCGTCGGAATTCGGCTACCAAAATTCACGGCCAAGCAATCCGTGATGCTTAAAGGCTCATTCGATTTCGTCGGACTCAACTACTACACCACGAACTACGCTACCGCAATCCCCCTCTCCGCCAATCTCCCTATTAGTTACGACACTGACTCCCGGGCTAATGTCTCAGGTAATCAAACACTACAAAGCCCTCCCATTTTTCTTAAATATGGGATTTAGTCAGGACTAGATTCAATCAAAATTATGACATGAACAGATAAAATTAATATACTCACATACAATCAAATTATCGCATGTCAGTTTCCTATTAAGATTGGTTAGCCATGATCAATCATGCATCACGTGAGTTTTTTTTATGACAATTCCTATATCTAACCTACACTTAAACCTATGTTGTTTCACAGGGGTGTTTAATGGGAAGCCGATCGGTCCACGGGTAAGATCGCATTGATCTTATGTTAAACACATGCTAATTATGATATTGCTTAATCTTCATTGTTGTTTTGTATTGTTAATATCTAAGAAATTAAGGTTTTAATTAACTTGATATCAATAGGCGGCCTCGCCATGGCTCTTCGTTTACCCTCCCGGCATTCGACACATCCTAATCTATGTGAAGAGGACCTATAATAATCCTATCATTTTCATCACAGAGAACGGTAAACACCGATTAAATCGTGATAGGTATGATGTTAGTGTTTGTATTACATTGGTATAATTTGATTTTCTTACTACAATTAGGGGTTGATGAGTTCAACAATAGCACATTGCCTCTCCAAGAAGCTTTGAAGGATGACTATAGGATAGATTATCATTATCGGCACCTTAAGCAGGTTCAGAGGGCAATAAAGTACGTATCAACATATATAGTTATTGGTGGTTATTGAGATTATGTGACATGGTGGTGATTCAAAAATTAATTTTTTTGCAGGGAAGGAGTGAATGTGAAGGGATACTTTGCATGGTCATTGTTGGATAATTTTGAATGGGTGAATGGTTACACAGTTAGGTTTGGGATCAATTTTGTGGATTACAAGGATAACCTTAAGCGATATCCAAAGAAATCGTCGATTTGGTTTCGAAGATTCCTCATGAAACATTGAAGAGATTTCACTCAACATGAGGCTTTTGGATATGAAATTATGGTTTCACTGATCAAGATGAACAGGTTCTGTTATTTATAACAATTAATTGGCTAGGTGGAGTGAGTGTATGTTATAACTACCGACCATGTAGAGAATTTACTTTGATGTTTCACTTGTGATGTTCTGTGGATGGATTATGTGATGAGTTCCATGATCTACATGAAAATGTGTTAAATACATTAACAAAATTAAGAGGGTGAAACATTTTAACAAAGTTAAGAGGTATGAAATGTGATAAATATCTAATTGCATAATGGTAGATTAGTCTTTTATGTTTTCAAAATTATAAAATAATATTTTTTTAAGATATAATTTTAAAAAGTGACTGATTTGGATATTTCTAACTTTTATGAGTTTTTTTTTAGTCATTTTTCCTATATTTGTTGGGTTATGATATTTCGTATATTGGACCAGTGGACTTGATGTCCGCAAAGGGGACGGAGTCATATCATGGCCCATAGTAAGAAAGGGCACAGAAACAAGAACAACCCATCCAACCATGAGTCTGGGAATCAAACAGAACACAAATTCTGGAATAACCCCTTGAGTTATACCATATCTTATTCTCATCATCTTTGTACTAAAACCCTTAGGCCTAGTTTGACATAGAGATAAAAGGTTGGGATAAGAAAAAAAATTAGATTAAATCATTTGTTATCATATGACATAAAAAAAATGGGGATAAAGCATGGATAATTGGGATAATTGTCTACATTGAGATAAAAAATAAAGATGATTTGTTATAGATAAAAGGACGTAGAATAGACTTTATCCCAATTTTTTTATCCCTATTTTATAAAATTGGGATAACATTTATGATTACCCTTCTAAAAAAAAAAGAATGTATTCCACCAAATAATATTAATACCTCATTAATAGGAAGGGTAGATTTGATATTTTTTTAAATAAATTAAAAATTATCTCATATTTGATTCAAATGTAAGATTGATGATAAGAACACAAAAAAATAAGGATAATAAAAAGCATTACCAAATGCAAATCTGGATAAAAATAGTGATTTTTTATCCTCATAAATTAGATTAACTTATCCCCAAAATTTATCCTTCTACCAAACTAGGCTTTAGTTTGCATTCTTTTTGACTCATCTTGCATTCCTTTGTTTCTTTCTTTTCCTGTAGTTAGATTAGCCTTTTTTCTTCCATTTTTACTCTTTCATAAATGATAACAATATATGCAGATGGTATACCAGTTTACTATATCTTTTTAAATAAGTGAGTAACAGTGTATACATTGTGCATAACGGTGTACAAAAACAAGTCCATATAACATGTTTAATTTGTAATCACGAGCAAACATTTTAGATATTTTAATGTCATCTCCACTGATATATAAAATATTTACATATGTTGTTTAAATCATCACCATATATTTACAAAAATAACCACAGAGTTATAATTACATTGGTGTTTATATCTTTAACACTCATTTTGTAATTTCTTTATCCGAGCCTCACTTTCTTTCATTCTTCGAATTACTTTTGATGCATACTTCTTGAAATGTCCCTCTGCCTAAATTATACGTCGGTTTCGCTCGCCATACTTGATTACAAACTTAGCACAGTCAACTTGAAAAAACACTATAAATTAATATCATAAGTTAGGGATATTAATCATGATAACGTATATCATAAACACTTACCCATTGGATTATTGTGGGCATCATTCATCCCTTGGTGCATACACTCACATTAATGAAGTACGTATATGCTTCAATAAATCTTTTTACATTTTCTATAAATACATTCATGCAAATCAATGAAATATATATTTCATTTTTTATAAAAGCATGTGTCTCATTAGATTAGATGTACTATTTATAAAAAAATTCAAAACATATGAACACTGAAATAAAATAAAAAAATGAATTGTGTCTGTACATATCATTATCCAAATTTTAAATATGTCAAACAGTATTACCTTATCCCTGTAGGGTTGCATCTACCGCTTTGTCCTTGTATGCATAAAAATCCATGACTTTGAATTATGTTTGTTTTTAACAGCCTAAATCCCCACCAAATCCCCAATTAGAAACAACAAAATAAATAAATAAATAAATAAATAAAAATCAAACCAAGAATTCAAGAATCTGACTTGAGAGCATCAGGGATGACCATCCTCTTCATTTTGTCATACGGCGGTGGCACCCCCTCATATGCCTTCAGCCTCGCCAGCGCCGCGGCTCCCCTCTTCGTCTTGTGTGGGATCATCCTTCAAACAAACAACGAACTGCACATCGGCAATCAAACGGTCCACAGATCAATGGATCACTAATAGGTTTATGTATTGGTGTATCCAGATTTGATACTTGGCTATCCTTCACGGAGAGGGTGTGCTAACCGATTTTTTTAATGTTCGGTTCACTAATAGGTTTATATATTCAGAAACTTATTGTTAAGGTGAAAAATTGTAGGGTCCAGCTAATATTACGGGTATCTCTAGAAATCTCTAATTAATTTTTTCACAAAAAAATTGTCCTCCTCACCACACACAAAAAAGTCCTCAGCGGGCCATTATATGTAGAGCCTCTCCATTATAAGTAGAGCCTCTCCACCCCCACCCCCTTCCAACACTACAAAGACAAAACAGAGGCTATGATGGAGGTAAAGAGAGTTCTTGCAACACTGTCTGTCATCATAGTATCATTGCCTTCCTTGTCATGGGCTGAGTCAAGTGAGGATGACCTTTCATTCAACCGGAGCGGCTTCCCGGCCGGCTTCATCTTCGGCGCAGCGGGCTCCGCTTATCAGGTAACTCTGAAAAGTCCTTCCTCGTGTTAAGTGTTTTCTTTTTTATTATTTTTTTAATGTTGGAGGTGAAATATGGTTATTAGTAATATCATTACATTACAATCTCATCCCTTAGGCGGATGGTCTAATGATAAAAATAGAACACTTCGGTCCCTTAATGGATTCAAGTTGGAGTATGTGGGATGGGAAACAGTGTGCACAACCTTGTTATAGACTGATAATTTTAACTAGAACCCAAAGTTCATTTTGGACTAGCTGTGTTTGACTCGTGTCGTCTACTATTTGTTGTGGTTTGATGATCTATTATATGTTAGGAACTTTATAACACACTAGAGATTTGTATAACCTTGTTATGTTTTTTGTATTTTCTCAGTACGAAGGAGGAGCTGCTGAAGGTGGTCGAGGTCCGAGCATCTGGGATACCTTCACCCACAAACGACCAGGCTCTCCCCTCTCTCTCTCTCTCTATCTATCTATCTATTATCTAAGTATCAGTATCCACATTTTCTCTCTTATTTTTGTTGAAGCATCGATATGAATTAACTTTAACATAAACCAAACAAATCACACAATAGAATACACATTTTTAACAGGAATTTTATCTATATCTCAATGCTTAACAATAAAATCTACAGTAAACCAAAGCTTTTATTAGTTGACTAGCACCACCCTTATCCATGAAGGAGATCAAAAATGAAACCCAGAAAAACAACTATTTTTATTAAATAAAATAAAATATGTAATCATAAAAATTATGAATTCAAGTTTCAATATTTACTTCAACAAAATCTTTTTTTTTTTTTTATCGGAATGGATAACTCAATATAACAATCATGATGCAATATCTTTAAGACCCGGTCTTCTCTCACATCAAAATCCAACTTCCTCTTAAAATCTATCTTAAAAAACTAAACAAAAATATATTAAAAAAATATTATACTCGACCCCATTTAAAACGCAGTATTCTCATGTTTTTTTTTTTTTTACGGTTCACTTTTATGAACCGTGAAATATATATTAATGAATTCAATGATATCATTTATAAAAATATAAGAAAATTTGAGCGAGATATATACTTCATTACAATTAGTTAAAAATGTTAATTAATAAGATATATGAAACTATATTAATATTATAAAAATTATTAAAGGTAACAGTGCCCAATAGATAAAAGGTTGGATCCAGCCCGGTAGGGTACGAGCTTCGAGAAAATTAAAGGTTGGGTGGGGCTAGAAGGCAAGTCACGTGTGATTGATTCGCATTTACAATTAATTAAAGCGAGAATAAAACACACACAAAGTGTCATATCTTATCTGTGACTTTATGACTTCTTTCGTATATTTGATGTTGATATTTTTTATGTTCATATTTTCTCCGGGTGTTTACATGTATGTGGCCAAAAATATATATGTAGGAAAATCCAACCTTATCCATGCATAAAATAGATCAAAGGGGCCTCAAATACCTAAAACATTGTTTTATTTCTTATTTTAGTGGATTTATTTGTTTGTTTTTTTATTTACTTTTGTTTGGACAACTCAAATCCTTTTATAATGGTTGGACTACTAAAATTGTTAAAAAAATTTGTACACAGCTAATATTATTTTTTATTTGTGTTTATCTTTTTTAACTTACTTTGTTATTTATTTATTTTTATATCTTTTTTTGTTGGGATTTGATTTAATCAATAATTCAATATCAATTGTGTAAAAAAATTGTGATAGTTAAATCAAAAAATCATTTAATTTTTTTACGATGACCATAAAAAAAAATCTTGTGAACACATATGACTCCATTTTAATTTTTTTTGCTTAAGTCCCCCATTTTGCCTGTTAGTTTTTAGAGACGGCTGGACATAAAATATTCTGTTATTAGGAAGCACATGGGGTATCGCAAAATCAGGATTTTTTTTATGTTTCAGTATTTGAGGGGTGGTATTCAGTGACCACCACTAATAAAAATTTCATATATTATTATTATTGTCATTATTATAAATATATGTTGGTTCGAATTTCAAACTAGTGGACCTAATATTTTCAAGAGCTAGTCCCCCAGTTTCAAGAAAAGATAAGATAATCAAATATTTGAATTTTTTTTTCTTTTTTAGAATTTTATGTACAGCAGGTCCGTGGTCACACACACACTGTCACACACAACGTGGTAGAAACTTATGTGACATTGAAAGATGGATTGTCATTAATTGGATTCAAAGACAATCTTAAATATTAAAAAAATAACTGGCCAATTAGGCACTATGGATTTTCATGGTGGGGCCTGGGGGACCACATTGTACTGTTTAAGTTTGCTACTTGCATGGATGGTATAGTCATAGTCAAATTAAGAAATACAAAAATATCAATCATCCCATTCAATTCAAGTTCTAGCTATTCCATAGATCTTTTCCTTTCCAAAGATCTACTTGGACTTTTTAGCACCATCACATTTGTGATTATCCATGTTTTTAAAATCATTTTCTAACACACTTTTTTACTTATATATTCAAACGGATATATATTAAAAAATAGAGAAAATAGATGTAACTATCTTAAAAGTAATGAAAATCACATAATGTCTTTATAAAATTGGTAATTAATCATTTCACATTCATATCTTATTAGACAATATTTATTTCAGTCTCTACCGAAACCAAAATTAATTAGGCATGTGGTTAACCATAACCAGACATGATAGATTTTTGTAATACTAACGCAGCGAAAAACTAAAATAAAGATCCAACAAGCGTTGAGATTCTTAAACAAATCACAATTCTCAAAGAGAATACTAAAACTCAGAAATATATTTAAAAAAGTTGAAACATTACAAGCCTCCCTTTTATAATAGGGAAAAACTTACTAAAAATAACAAAAACGAAAATTTGTTATAACTAACTCTAGGGATCTTAGAAGATCTTGGATTTGATTTCAATCAAATCCGACTTATTATGAAGAAGATATGCTAAATCTAAAAAGTTACTAAAAATAGCAAAAAGACCATTTTAAGGGCCGAAAAATGGGGAAAATGGAAAAATAAGGACATGTTGTGTATAGCGATAACTCTTGAAGATCTCCTCGACATCTACCTCCAGTAAAAATTTCAGGAGAATCCGAGTTCAGGACACCATTTATTTCTACTAGCTGATTTTTCTGTAAATATTTAGAAATCTTCAAATGGACCCTTTCGAGTTCATCGCTCCCGGAACGCGTCGGCCACATATTCTGCATCAAATACTTTTTTAAACTTTACTTTCTTGTCTGTAAAAAATCGATATAACTCCTTGAAAACTTATGAAAGTAAAAAAACATTCTTGTAAAATCAATAAATCCTCTAAGGTCTCTATCTTATTATATAATATTTATTTAAATTCCTACCTTAACCAGAATTAACTACAACTGCTAGCTTTTTATGTAAACTGTTGAAAACAAACTGTTTTAGATACTCTAAAGATGATTATGTTTAGAACCAACTTTACGCACTATGTTTTTTTTTTTTTTTTGATGGGTAATCAAAAGTAGTATTGCTGTAAAGGTGAGAATTTGTACAAATTCACAATGTTTTACAAAGATCAAACAAAATGCAAAAATAAGAACACTAGGGGAGTTTCAAACAAGACCCCTAAGTTTGACAAAAAAAGAAAGAAACCCCTGTTTTCATCTAATAACCAGCAGGATAGCTCTCATCATTAAATCACTTGACTCTCATGGATGCCTATCCTTCTTGATAGCCTCTACCAATTCATGCCATACTTGTGATGGTTGTATGATAACCTCTCCCCTTGCCGAGTGATAGGCTGCAAGTAGATCCGCTGGCGAATTTCCCTCTCTAGGAATGTGTGACACCTTCCAGTCATCATACATAGCTAGAGAAGAATGAGTACTTCTAAGGGATCTCAATGCATTCCATGGGATATTACCTTTTCTAGTCAGCCAAGTCAATGCAGTGGAGGAGTCAGTTTCAATCCACAATTTTTTTAACGAAAGAGAACATCCTAGCAAGACTCCTTGTTCAATAGCTTTGAGCTCTAACAGATTAATGGTGGGAAGGTCTAGTCTGCCTGCCAGTCCAATAATGTACTCCAATAAAGAGAACGGCCTAGCAAGACTTTACGCACTATGTTGAAAACAAACCATGAATGTTTTACAACATTTTAACTGTATTTGTAAGCCTTTTGTATGTCTTTACCCTTCCAAATTTATCAAATTCTTTCTTAATCTTAAATCGATCATTATTTCTTCTTCTAATCTTGTCATGAAATTTAAATAGAAAATATATTTATATATTTTGTATATATTATCATATTCTTCAATAAATCAATTAAAATTAATTTTAAAAAATTATATCATATAATCACCAAATGTCAATAAATTTAAGAAAATTTATAATTTTAATACACTTTTTAAATAATTTTTAGATAGAATTTTAAATTTTGTTTTTATAAAATAAACACAATTTTCAGACCATTGGACACTTCTTAGTGGAGGTGATAAGGGCATTCTCGTTATTTCTGTATTTGAAGGATATTTCAGTCATAAAAAGGAGTGATTTAGATTTTATTAGTTTTCCATAGACTTATTTAAATTATGTTATCAGAGATTTCATTAACTTATTGGAATATTCTTGGAATATTTCTCTTGTATTGACGAAATGTTAACACAAGGACCAAAACTATTAACCATGACACAATATAGAGACATGAAGGGATTTATCGATTTACAAGAACATTTTCTGATATTCAAAAGTTTTCAAAGAGTTAAATGGATTTTTCCCTAAAAATAATAATAGTCATTCATTGAATACAAATGACATTTTATTTAATTAGCCCCATATGTTAAAATAGAATAGTTATTTATTAGAATAACCTTTTTAATTAATAGAATAAATAGTAATTGGGAGGACAACATTTTAAGTATGAATAAGTATTAATGTGTTAGTTTCAAATCATTTTTCCAGCTTCATGTGAGGACATTTATCTAATAGATTTATTTTAAAAATAAAAAACTTTATGTTTCTCCAATTTCACATTTTTTTATATGATTAAATGCATCTCACATGCTTAATATCAGTATTAGTTGACCAATGCACTCATTTTAAGTTAATATGAGCATAACATATCATGTCACTTATTAATGCGACGCAGATAGGATAGACGATCATAGCACCGGAGATGTAGCAATCGATTCTTACCATCGTTACAAGGTCAGACATCATTCAACATCAACATAGATTTGTTGAATAGTCTCTCCATATATATTTGCTTGTTTAGTAATTTTAATCTTGAACGTTTTATTGTTGTAGCACATTGTTTTAATTTTTTAATTAACATTGAAACATAATCTTATAGGAAGACGTGGCGATTCTGAGCGAGATGGGGCTGGATGCATATCGATTTTCTATTTCATGGACCAGGATCTTGCCCAGTAAGATTTGGGGTTAATCAAGGATAATGTTTACATCAATTAATTAAGCAAGTGAATAACTTCTTCTAAATATAAAACCAAAGTTTTATATTTCTAACATCCATCTCAATAAATCTCAGCTGGAAGCCTAAGTGAAGGAGTGAACAAGGATGGCATCAAGTACTACAACAACCTCATCAATGAGCTCATATCTCATGGTCAGTCGAGTTGTTATTTATTTATTAAAAAAATCATTTTGGTGATCCGAATTGACTTTCACAAAAGCGATAACATTCGTGTTTAAATTGATGGAAATGTCTTATTATTATTGGTTCAAAATTAATTTGAGTTGCTAAATTAATTGAATTTTAAGCGATAGACTAGAACTTTTTTTTCTTCCTTTTGTCACTATACCCTCTAAAAATCTAATATTTAATGTTAATGCACATATTCCATTAAAAGTTTATTGTGTAGAGTACTGTGACAATGAATCACTCCTCACAAAAAGTTTCCATACAATGTATTTGAGTTTACAGAGCGTATACAAGCAATAATAATAGAAACACACATTCACCAACTTATGTGCCTACTTGTAATATTAATTGTGAATTCTGACTATAGTTTGTAACACTTTGTTTGTCCAAAGGCAAGAAACCATTTGTCACACTGTTCCATTGGGACAGCCCTCAAGCATTGGAAGACAAATATGGAGGCTTCTTGAGTCCCAACATAGTGTAAGTAATTAATTAAATTCCATGTAATTACAATTAGTTAATGTCCCACATACATTATGAAATCTAAATTTGAATTATCTTGGGACATTAGGTACGATTATCGCGATTATGTCGATGTTTGTTTTAGAGAGTTTGGGGACCGGGTGAAGCATTGGATCACATTCAACGAGCCATACAGTTTCAGTGTTGGAGGTTACTCGCAGGGCCTCTTCGCCCCCGGTCGGTGTTCTAAGTATGAGATTGGGAAATGTAGCATTGGAGACTCTGGGAGGGAACCTTATATTACAGGTCATCACCAACTACTGGCTCACGCCGAGGCGGTGAAGCTTTACCGACGAAAATACAAGGTAGTTAGGCTCCTTTAAAATTGATGAATGGACATAATTTGTTTCCTAGAAGGCACCAAATTCAACAAGCCCTCATTTATTTCAGGAATAAGATAACGAGGAATATGGGAATATGCTTGTTTAATAATAAATTATATTAAATTATGATAACTATACTTAGAAAGTAGGTATACTGGTATACTCCACTCATTTATCCATTCAAAACTAGAAATACAGACGGGAAAGACAAACAAAATAGACAAAAATTTATCCATACCTACAAGAAAGAAATATCAACCAAACAGAAAAGTATTGACTTATACATAACTTGTGGAAGAGATATAGTCTCATCATGATCTTTAAAACCAAAGTAGTATTACCATCCAAAATTACAATGTTTACACTATTGTACTCCTGAAAACTTAAATTTTTTGGGCATAACATATATGAACAACATCAAACCATCTCTTGATAGATTGAAAAAGAAAGTTGAGATAGATTGTCCTAGGCTAACCCCCCGTTTGGGTGGAGAATAAACGTCAGATATGGGAGAATACAGTAGAATAGCCTCCAAACAGCTGTTTGTTTGACAAGAATAAACCTTGATAGTTATGTCTGGATAAGCTAGGATAAGGGCTGATAACTATTCTCAGAAAAAGCTAGAATTGCTTATCAGGGCTTATCTATACCAATGGATAAAAATACTCTTATCTGTCATTTTAAAAAATTTATCTTACCTAACACTCTCTGCACACATTCCAAAAACCATCACATCTATCATATCACACACACATCTCTCATACTTATTCCCAAACACAAATAATTTATGCAGGGGTATAATTGTCATTTAAAAAGTCATAAACTCTTATCCATCTCTTATCTACCACTTATCCTTACTTTATTCAAGGTGAACCAAACAACAAAAAGATCAATTTTATGTTTTCCAATGAGAATAACAAAAAAGACAACCAAACAAAAATTTACCTATTCAACATGGATTGTTATCTATCCCAGTATAGCTATCAAGGGCGAATAACTTTATGTCACACCCCAAACGGGCAGTAAGAGTCTTAATACTGAATAAATATTCCCTACCAAACAGAGAACAATTAACCAGTAAGAAAAATTAAAACAAACAAAAAAACACTCGTCCTTAATTGTTCCTTTTTTTATAAAAATCA
Source organism: Acorus calamus (assembly GCA_030737845.1). Lineage (NCBI taxonomy): Eukaryota > Viridiplantae > Streptophyta > Magnoliopsida > Acorales > Acoraceae > Acorus > Acorus calamus. Next base: position 15,977,889 of record CM060876.1, read on the forward strand.
CATAAAGTGAAAATAATTGTTCATATTACGTTGTTCTACATGCACATGTTAACATGGTGAGATTTTCCATATTGAAACATTTGGCGTGAGTGCAGGAAACTCAAAAGGGAGTGATTGGGATAACTATAGTGTCCCACTGGTTCGTCCCCAGCCAGACCTCCAGATCGAACGATGATGCCGCCCATAGAGCCCTCGATTTCATGCTTGGATGGTAATTAATCAATTAATTAAACATATGAAACATATATAACTATGTCACCATATATATAAGTTTGAATCAATGTGTGTGTGTGTGTATATATAGGTTCATGGATCCCATAACAAGAGGGGACTATCCCTTCAGCATGAGGTCCCTCGTCGGACCCCGGCTACCAAAATTCACGGCCGAGCAATCCGTGATGCTTAAAGGCTCATTCGATTTCATCGGACTCAACTACTATACCACGAACTACGCCACCGCCATCCCCATCTCCGCCAATCTCCCTATCAGTTACGACACTGACTCCCGGGCTAATCTCTCAGGTAATCAAACACAAAAACACTCTCATGTGACATCAACCGATAATATTATTATAGTCTCACGTTTAGATAGTCAAATTGTCACATGCTAGTTTTTTATTAGGACTGATCAACTCCTGTCGCATTATCCTTATGCATCACATGAGTTTTTATATGACAATTAGTAGTTCTAACCTACACTTAAACCTATGTTGTTTCACAGGGGTGTTCAATGGGAAGCCAATCGGTCCAAGGGTAAGATCGCATTGATCTTATGTTAAACACATGCTAATTATGATATATATTGCTTAATCTTCATTGTTGTTTTGTTTTATTAATATCTAAGAAATCAAGGTTTTAATTAACATGATCGATAGGCGGCCTCGCCATGGCTCTTCATTTACCCTCCCGGCATTCGACACCTCCTAATCCACGTGAAGAGGACCTATAATAATCCTATCATATTCATCACAGAGAATGGTAAACACTGATTAAATCATGATTAGTTATGAGAGTATTGTTTGTGTTACATTGGTATAATTTGATTTTCTTGTTACAATTAGGGGTTGATGAGTTCAACAATAGCACATTACCTCTCCAAGAAGCTTTGAAGGATGACTATAGGATAGATTTTTATCATCAGCACCTTAAGCAGCTTCAGAGAGCAATAAAGTACGTACCAACATGTATGGTTATTGGTGGTTATTGGGATTATGTGACATAGTGGTGATTCAATTCTGGTTTTTTTTTCAGGGAAGGAGTGAATGTGAAGGGATACTTCGCATGGTCATTGTTGGATAATTTTGAATGGGTGAATGGTTACACAGTTAGGTTTGGGATCAATTTTGTGGATTACAAGGATAATCTTAAGCGATATCCGAAGAAATCATCGATTTGGTTTCGAAGATTCCTCATGAAACATTGAAAGAGATTTCTCTCTATCTACATGAGGTTTTCGGATATGAAATAATGCTAGGTGGGTGATGTATCAAATAATGATTCTATTAAGACAATAATGCTAGGTGGGTGATGTATGTAACTACCACCTATATAGAAAATTTACTTTTGATGTTGCAATGGTGATGATGGTGATGTTCTGTGGATGGATTATGTGATGAGTTTCATGATCATTGGAGCATTAACATATACATTTAGAGCTGTTTGTGAAATCTATTCACATAGTAATTTGATAAGTATCCACGCAAATTGAGATTTGAGGGCTCTTCTTCAAGGGAAAATATCCAAAAAAAATCTCCTCAAATTCAAAAATACTCAAATAAATCATTTTTTTTAAATTATACCTAAAAAATCTCATTTCACCATTTTAGAAACTAAAAAAACTAATCTATAATTATGTAATTAGATCTTTAACATGCCTCTCCTAACCCTTGTTATCTACAATTGAATTGTTATTTATCTATAATAATCGATCATTATATTTTAGAACACTTTTGTTGTTTTTAAGAACACCTAGCAACAGATTGGAAAGTCTTTTTTGGATGTTTTTCCAGCTATTGATTTATATATTTATTTGTTATTTATCCATAATAATGGATCATTATATTTGATGACATTTTTGTTGTTTTTAAGAACACCTAGCAACAGATTGGAAAGTCTTTTTTGGATGTTTTTCCAGCTACTGATTTATATATTTATTTGTTATTTATCCATAATAATGGATCATTATATTTGATGACATTTTTGTTGTTTTCAAGAACACCTAGCAACAGATTGGAAAGTGTTTTTTGGATGTTTTTTCAGCTATTGATATATATGTTTATGCTTAGTTGAATTTGGTATTTGATATTAAATTGTATTTTATAGGCATATTCTTTCTTTTTTAATGATCTGAAAAAAGCGTCTACATTCGTTTAGACATTTCAGTTTTGATGAAATTCAACTTAATCGCTGAATGCATGTTAAGATTCAAAATCAGTTAAATTTCAAACAATGTTCAATTTCATATGCATTATTGTTTAAAGTCAGTCACCGTTAGACTAATATGAACCTTTTATGCATTTATTTTTGTGCAATTTTTTAAAAAATCACTGGTTTTATTTTTAATTTTTCTTTTAACCATGTCCCAAAATTAATAGCAGATTCTGACCTTAGACTATGTCAGCGCTGTCACGTTAGTGCTGACTAGGTTTTTTTTTATTTATAGAGGCGTGTTATAAATAATACGTCTCCCCATTATAAAAACAACATTCATCTGGATGATTTCTTATTACATTGGAGACGTGTTATATTATATATAACACACCTCTAGTGAACAACAGTTTTTAAGTGGATATGTGCTATATATAATACGCCTCCAGTGGTGAAACAATTTTTAAGTAGAGGTGTGTTATATATAACATGCCTCCAGTATTAAACAACACTTAATATGATGGTGTTTCATTTTTTTTCTTCTTATTTGGGTCCTATTTAATTTTTTTAGTTATAAGAACAAGGGGGGATGGGAACGTATTTGGATTTGAACAATAAACATGCAAGATATTTTAATTAAACAGTGAGCATGCAAGAATTTTTAATACAGAACCTAAAAAATTCTTACAAACCCAAAAAAAAATATTCAATAGGATCTAAATAAAAAAAATCAAATACTACCACATTAGGTGTTGTTTAATGCTGGATGCATGTTATATATAATACACCTCCTCTTAAAAACTGTTTTTCACTTAAGGCATGTTGTATATAACAACAAAACGGTTTTTCAATAGAGGTGTGTTATATATAACACGTCTCTAATATTAATCGGATAAAAAAACAGCATCCATATGAGTCATCTTTTTATATTGGATACGTGTTATATATAACACGCCTCCATGAAAGAAAAAAAATCAATAAGTGTTGACGTGGCAACGCTAACTGAGTCTGGGGCTAGAATCTGCAAATAAAAATGAGAGGGTTAAAAGTGAAATTAAAAAATTATTTAGGGTTATTTATGAAAATTGCCCTTTATTTCTTAAAGTAAATTACATTTCATACTAATTTGAATCTTATATGCAATTTTTTCAAAAGTTTATTACATTTCATCCTTATATACATTACATTTTGAGTAAGTTAAATTTAAAAATATAATTGATATTTATATACATTATGTAATCAAAATAAGTTACATTCTCAAATGTAATTGAATGTGGTATACATTTTTATGATTTGAAAGTCAATTACAATTTAAATGCAACTAAACTTTTAGTGCATTATATTTTGTAAGTCAGACCTTTTATCTAATCTTAGTGAATCTATAAGTATTGTACTAAGATTCATATTTATATTTAGTTCTCTATCTTTTTGGGTCCTGCAGTAATTTTAAATTAAATGTTATGCAATTGAAAGCCTTTAATATGTCAGTTATTAAATGAAATATACATACTGATATCAGTTACAAAGGCCAACATTGAATTATATCTCATACGCTATGAAACATATATACATTACATTTACTAAAAAAAACAGTGATATTTGTGCAACATATATATTGTTATATAGTACATTCATTATAAGTCAGTTACATTCATTAAAATGTGGAGGTAGAGGTCGGAGGATGTGGAGTCTGAAGGAGGGCTGGAAAGGTAGCTGAACCACCTTAGGCATGGCAACGGGTTGAGTCTGGATTGGGTCGGGGTGGACCTGGACCCAACCATTTTGACTGTTGAGTCTTTTAGGTCGGGTCCATATCGGGTCTCGAGTCAAGTCGGGTAAGCCCACTAACATACTTAGGTCAGACAATGAGAGGTCGGAATTGGAGAGGTCGAGAAACTTCTTAAGGGTGGCCTCATTTGTTTTTTTTTTTCTATTGCTTTTTTTTGGGGGGGGGAAGAAAATAAGGGTTTGAGAAAGGAAAGGGAGATGAGGAGAAAAATGTAAGTAGGGTTTTGATTTAATGAGAGAACACTGCACATTAGGGTGGTGGAGACCACACTTGGTTGAATTTTTTATCGTTTCTATTTTTACATGACAAGTTTAAATAAATAGAATCCAGCTTATTATAAATAGTTCTTTCCTATTTTGATTTTTATTTTTATAAGAGAACATTTGAAATACGGTTTGGAGTTTTCTGCTTTTACAAAGTCAAAAAGTTATAAAAAAACTTCAAATGCTTAAAATTTTAAATGATTATGCAGTATTTAGTTATAAATGTTGGGTTAAATTATAAGTGTTGGTTGGATCAAAAAATTAAAAAGATTACATAGTATTTGAGTTGGGTCAATCCGGTCTCGGGTTCATAGGATCAGGTCAGAGTGGGCCCAGACTCGATCCGTTTTAATTGTCGGGTCCTTCAGGTCGAGTATTTACGCCTTTTATCGGGTCAGTTTGGGTTGGGTCCGGGTCGACCTGCGCCCCATTAGCAGGCCGATAAGAGAAGTCCAGGGGTGGTAACGCCCGTCACCGGATATGAGCAAGTCAGCCAGAATGATTTTTTTAAGTGGCGGATGTGAATAAAAAAACGGTTAAACGTTGAATTTTTTTCAAAAAAGATAAGATGTGTTTCGAGAGGAGGAAAATGTGAGATATTAAATGAAGGATAATACTATATTTTATCTTTTAAACTTTTTGAAAAGGTCAAACAAACAAACAATGAGAAAATGTCACATGATGAAAGCTTATGAGTGGGGCCTAAAAACTAAGGCATAATAGCATGACTCTTTGAGGAATTTATTTATTTTAAAATGACCCATCTATAAAAATTCTAAGAGCCACCACCACTGTAACAACACCCAAAAATCTGACTCGCGCGGATCATAAAACAAGTTGGGCCAGGTCCACAGGGCAACCGATCCGATTCTGTTCGGGCTAACATGTGGGCCTGCTGGTATGGGGAGTGGGCCCCCTACCACGCAAGCCCAAGGACGGTCTAGTATAACAGTCTCCACATGTCGGTGGAGTTTTTGGGCCCCAAGCTACTATCCTTTCATGTCTCTGCCTGGTTGGATAAAAAATAAATGTGTAATACATGTGAATAAGCTATAAAATATTTATTTATTATAAAAAAGCACGTGAATATAACTATATTAAAATAGGTGAAAGTATACTCATATTAATATTTTAACCCCTTTAGTATTATGTTATTCCATCCCGCCTCTCCAACCAACCTATTTCATTAATATAGAAGAATCTATATATCAAATCATCTATCATCACAACTCATTTATTGATTAAAGGTTCGTCTTGAATAAACATTAAATTAAAATTATATAAATGTATCTTATTATTTAAACGTCACTTCCGCATCGCTGCATAAAAGTGACCTGGAAAGGGACAATTGTATTTCAGATCTACATGTAATATATGTGTTTTATTTGAAATCATCTGTCAATTTCACTTTAGTTTTTAAGCTAGACTTTTTGACTAATAGCTGAGTGCGTGTTGCATTCAGATTGCATGGATGTTTAATTATTCTTTAAAAACTTTTTTTAGTCTCATTCTGTGTTAAAAGTAATGAATATATACTTCAATACATATCTTTTGCATAATAATAATAGTGTATATACTATATATGCACAAGGTGAGGAAAATTGGGAGTTGTTAGTTTTAAATGAGATTGCTAAACAAACATTATTTATCTTCATTGGGGGACACAATTTTGTTGTCTGGAGAAGAATTGGAAAAAAGAGGTTACATCCTCTCGGTTGATTTTAAACTTCTAGTAGATCTTTTACACTTTAAACTCTTGTTTAAATACAGAATATGATTTATTCTTGAGAATACAGTTAGTTATTTTGGTATAATTGAGTATAAATAAGGATAAAGTGATTTTATGTTTGATTGTGTGTTGATGAATTATTCTCATTGAGAAATGTAATAATAAAATAGTTGTTTAGATAAAATGTGAATAAAGTGTCGATAAAGATTTATAAAAGGTGAAAAATGATGATAGTTGATTTAACGTATGATTTATAACAAGTGGTGATAATTGATTTGACGGTGGACCCACATATTCTTTGGGTATAATAACTTGGAATAATTTTAATTATATGGGTTGACTGGAATTTATATACCATTTTTATATCAGTTTATCCAAGCATACATTATCCATGGGTATTTTGGACATCCAAACGCCTTATTTAACATATTTCATCTTATTCCAGAATCTATTCGGGTTATACTGCATCCAAACGGGGACTAAGTGTAGAACTAAGTTGATCCCAATTTTCCAAATACCAATAACCATTTGAGAACTGCATGTAAGAAACTTTGTAGTCCATCAAAAGCTGTTATTCAGCGGGAAAAAATAAATGAAAGGGAAGCAATAGAAACATAAAACAGCGAGGAATTTTCAATTGATAAGAAAAAAAATTCTCGTCCCAGATGCAAGATGAAATTTTACAATTAAAATCAGAGTCGGCAGGCCCTCAAATCACTTTATTATTATTATTATTATTATTATTATTATTATTATTATTATTATTATTATTATTATTATTATTATTTTCTGTGGGGATACTTACCAAAAAAAAATTAATGTGGATATACATAGGATCATCAATATGGGATTGTGTCCGGCCGGGACCATACATGACAGATTGACAGCTTCTTGACACCCTAAAATGAAAAATATCACATGTTTGAGTGAGCAAGTTGGAACAACTACCCTACATTACCTCAAATTGTAGAAGTGCACCATTTTTTTTTCCAACTATTTAAAGTAATATCATATTTTTTTGTGTGTTTGATAGGGTTAAATCAGCTTGAAGCACCATTTGGATCTACAATGGGACGTTTTAAGAGTTTTCAACGTGTTTGATGCGTTTTATTTGTAAAAAAAAAAAAAAAAAAAAATTGATATTTACACTGTAAAGCTGACATTTGAAAACGATGATAAAACATTGTTTTCAAACGTAACGTTTCAACCACTGGAAAATCCTAACGTTAAGGTAACATTTAAATTAGATTTATAAATGATATTTCCACCTAAATTTATTTTTGAATTAGATTGTTCCGAGTCATATAATATGACTCATATTGCTGATTTTTTTAATGTTCATAATTATTTTTTTTATTATTTAGAAGATGAATAATACACCCTGTAAGTCTCTCAATTATCTAAAAAAAATATGTATCCACTACAAATCGACATCCAAAAGAACTCTGGAGTGCAAATATGGATATCAGTGTATCCAATCTAAAAAACACCTGAATCTGATATATATTATAAAATTATGTATATTTGCATATTATATTGTTCAAATTTGTTATTTTGTATGATTAATCATAATCATATTTATAAAGAAACTTAAATTAATTATGCATGATATCTGGAATAGAGAATAAGTCTTAAAAATCTCAAATTTAATTCTTATATCTCTCTAATATACTACTCGATTATTCAAATTAGTGTTCATATTTACACATGTCAATCATTTAAAAGTATCATTATCTGATCTATATCTGAAGAGAGATCCAAATGTCAAAAATTAATATTTGTATCCAAATTATTAGGATAGGATACGAATATTAAGATATCTAATCCATATTCAATCTGTTGATACGCTAAACATGGTGGCTTCAAAAGTTTCATAGTAGCTTATTTGTAATATCATAAGATAAAATTTTTAAAATTACGATTTTAAGACTATTATTTGTGTTAAATATTTATTATTATAATAATTATTACAAGTTTTATTAAGGGTGTGTTTGTGCGTGATGAAAAATGAAGGAAAGTGAAAAAAAATAAAAATTTTCTTTTGATAATAAAAAAAAATGTGGTGTTTGTGCCTAACTTAGTTGTCCCAGTTAATTGCACCTAACCGCCTGATTCCACCGCCTGGCAGAGATCCACTCTATTACCCAAATCATCCTACTATCCAGTGGTAACAACCCTGCACCTTTTTTACTTTAAATAGGGGGGACCACAACCCTTTTTCGTTCATCATCTAAATAAACAAGCATTCACAAATCATCCACTTGAGAATCATTCAGTCCCCACCAAGCCACTTGGAAAGAGAGAGAGAGAGAGAGTACTTTAGCTGAGAGAAATTGAACCCCACTTACCCTATCAAATTTCACTCTCAAAAACACTTTAGCCCACTGATTTATGAATCCAAGTTGATCTAGTCAAAACAACACAAACTTCATACCTAGGTGTTGTCCAAAATCTAGAAAAACAAAGAAAAATCACCTTGTGGCTAGTCCAAACCACCCATCAGACCCAGACAACTAGAAGCAAGTAGTCAGCAGTCTCCCCCCTCTTTTTAACAGCCCCTTTCGAAGTTTTTTTTAAGCAGAAGGACTACCAGTTTTTCACCTTTAGGTGCAGTCGACCATAGCTTAGAAAGAAGAACCCTACAATTTCCCCATCTGAGACAATCAACAGCAATACCCACTTTTTCTGCTTTTTAAGAAAGTAGGTGGCTATCACAATCATCTTGTCTTTCTGAGCGGTTGTTAGGTAACTCAAAAAAAACCCTCCGAGTAGTGATCTGACCAATCGTAAGACAGACCATAACCAAGCTTCCGGGAGAACCCCCAAATTCTAGTACCAACACCCATATGTGAGAATTTGAGGAAAATGAAGGAAAATTTTTCATTACATATACAAACACAATGGTAATTGGTGAAAGGGAATTTTTTTTACTTTTCATCACTTTTTCATTGACTCAAATTCTTTCACTTTCTTCCATATTCTTTTGAAATTGTGTACAAACACACCTTTAATATACACGTGTCATTGACGTGTCACCTCATTCTTCTTTCTATTTAATATTTTTGAAATGGGGGTGAACCCGTATCCATCAATCAATCATGTTTGGTTAATCAAAAATGAAATGTCGGTAGTCCTATGTACAATCTCGTTTGTAATTGTTAGATTGCATGTATATTGTATTATTGTTATGTTATATGTATATTACCGTGTTATACGTGTATTGGTCTTGTACTATTATTTAAAGGGTTTTGTTCCACTTTTAATTAATTAAGTCTCATTATTATTTATTTTTCTTATTCTAACATGATATCATAGCCGCTTTTGAAATCTCAATTTTTTTTCTTCTTCGTCGGATTTTCCTTGAGATTCGACGTTCGTTATCTTCATCGCACCATTGTTCGCACCGTCATCTTCTTCGGGTCGTCGTCCACACACCGTTGTCTTGTTGGCCTCTGCTTTGATGAATGCTTCCGCAAATTATTTCCAAATAATTTCATCTCTTTTATCTCCATCCATAAAACATAGATTATCCTTTGAGTTCAAATTTATTTTAGAATGATACTATTTTTTGAGAAGCTAAATCCAAGTCCAACTTACAGTCCAATAATCATCAAGTAACTTCAAAACATAGCATGTGTATTTCCTATCAAAACAGTACAAGTTCACTACCCACCATAGGCAAGACAAAAAAAAAGACTTGCAGTATTATTTGTCATCAGTGAATTATATATGCTTTTTAATTAATTAGTTATATGGTCCTACTCCTATGTAATGTGATCATAAAGTATATATTTTATTGAATAAAATTATAAAAACATGTGACAACAAACGGATCCATGGTTGCCCGTTAACATTTAAAACCAGCGGCGCATAGGTCCTAACAGATTCATTTGTCAAAAGAAAAATGTCATGTTTAATTGTGACCTATTTATTTTGAATTTTTTTAAATATATAATCAATTCATGAATCTGATTTTTTATAACAAAATAAAAATGTATGTTGTATATATGAATTGAATGGATATATTTTTACGTTTTAAAGAATAAAATATATATTAAGACAATGAAAAACATATTTGTTGGGATATGATATTTGTATGGCCGTATGGGAAAAATGCATCCATCTCCTTCAAAAGTAATCAATATTTAGAAAGACTCATCAAATCTCAGTATATCTAAAAACCCTCTCACTTTTACCCTTGAATCCAAAAAAACCCAACCGGAACCCTAAATAACCAATAGTTAGGTTAAATTAACCCAACATTATTGAATGACTATCATATCCCCAAATATAAAACAATTCAATCTAAGCCTAACCCCTGAATATGAAACAACTTAATAAAACAACTTCAACAATTGCCAATGGAAGAAAAAAAGTTCACATAATATGATTGAAAGAAAAAATGACAATTTTTATTTGAATTCATGTGAAGAAAATGAATGAAAAGGATATTTAAAGTCCAAGATCTCTCAAAGAAGAAATCCAGGTTGATTTTTGCAAAAAAGTGTAATTTTAGTTTTTTTTTTTTGTCATTTTGGATATTTGATAAAATATAAGAGATATTTGGATATGCATATTTTGTTTGTGTTAAGTGAACAAGATATTTTGAGTATATTCTTTACGATTTGACTGAAATTTGATCAAAGGACTATTTGTTTAACCATCACAAAAGTCACGAGAGACTTGAGAGGTCTTTTTCAATGTCAAGGCTTTTGGGGTGCATGTATTTTTCCCAATTTTGTATATTATATTGGATCAGAGAATATGACATCTGCAGCAGTAATCAAATCGTATCATCACCCATGCCAAGAAAGGGCACAGAAACAAAAAAAAAATCCCAACAAGTCCGAACAAACAAACAAAACTAAAACACACCCCCCAATAAATAAATAAACAAAATTATTCTCCTCACCCTTCCATCAAAAATAAAAATAAAAAATAAAAATTGTCCTCCTCACCGCACACAAAAGTCCTCAGCAGGCGGCTATAAGTAAAGCTTCTCCACCACAACCTCTTCAAACACTACAAACACTAACAAAGGCTCTGATGGAGGTAAAGAGAGTCTTTGCAACACTGTCTGTCCTCATAGTATCATTGTCTTCCTTGTCATGGGCTCTAAAGGCTGAGTCAAGTGATGAGGATGGCCTTTCATTCAACCGGACCGGCTTCCCGGCCGGCTTCATCTTCGGCGCAGCGGGCGCCGCTTATCAGGTAACTCTGAAAAGTCCTTCCTCGTGTAAGTGTTTATTTATTTATTTATTTAAAATTGGTGGTGAAATAACATTTTGATTTAGTTTTATTTGTTTCTTCTATTACACTATTTTCAGTTTGTTCTTGTTCTTATGAGCACGTACTCGTTTAATTTATATCAAAGAAGTTGCACTCCCACCACTCTTATATATTGTCCGAGAAAATGTTTTTTTTTTTTTAGTCATTCGTGTATTAATTTTTTTGTTTTTTAATATGATATCAATATAAAACGATATTTCATATTTTTTATTATACTCTAAGTGTTTTTATTTTTTGTGTGACCATTGTAAAAAATTTTCGTTGATAGTGGATTGATCTCTAATATACTCCGTGAACGTTCATGTAGACAAGATTTGTCAAATCATGTAATTCTTGGTGTCTTTCTTTCGATTTGTTTTGTTTGTTTATTATTTTGATTGATTGCATCAGAATATGTAACACATTTCATTTTTGGCTAGCTGTGTTTGACCCGTGTCGTCAAATATTTGTTGTGGTTTGATGATCTATTATATATTAGGGACTTTGTAACAAACTAGAGATTTGTATTTACAACCTTGTTATGCTTTTATTTTCCCAGTACGAAGGAGGAGCTGCTGAAGGTGGTCGAGGTCCGAGCATATGGGATACCTTCACCCACAAACAACCAGGCTCTCTCTCTCTCTCTCTCTCCCTTATCATATTTTTGTTGAAGCATTAATAGTGTCTTCTATGGATTAACTTTAACACGAGCCAAACAAATATCACATAATAGAATACCCATAGAATACCCATATTTTTTTAGGCTATTCTAACTAATTCTCATTTATTTGGGCATATTCTCAAACTAAACAGGGCTCAAGAAGCCATGTATCACAAAACCATGATTTCTTGAAGGCTTCTTTTATGTGACCATCTTTCAGTATCTGAGGGGGGTGTCATTCATGGACCACCTCTATGAAAGTTTCATATATTATTATTAATATAAATATATGTTGGTTTGAATTTCAAACCAGTGGGCATCATATTTTCAAGAGCTAGGTCACCAGTTTCAACAAATCAATTTTTTTTTTTTTTTTTTTTTGTGAAATCAAATATTTTAATCTTTGAATTTTTTTAGAATTTTATGTGGAGCTTAGGTCCACGAACACACACCACGTGGGACAAAATTAGGTGACATTGAAAGATGGATTATATAAATTGGTTTGGAAGACAACTTGTGAATTAGGGTGTTTTTTACGCAATCTCAAAGAGAAAATGAAAAAAAGATAAAGGGATAAGAGGAAATTGACGGAGAAGAAATTATTTTTTCTTTGATTAGTTTTTATAGTGTTTGTGACTGTAGTGAAAACTGACAAAAAATAAAAATTGTTGTTTGTATCCGTGATGGAAAATGAAAGAAAATAAAAATATATTGATTGTATTGTGACATAGAGTAATATATAGAAAATGAAAACATATAAAATATAGGGTTTTTTATTTTTAAGTCCCCACAAACCATTATATTTAGTGATCGATCTCTTACTTCTTTATATTTGAGTTTTAGTCCCCAGATTTAAAAGATAATTTTTTTTAGTCCCTGAGAGGGACTTATCCATAAATTATTTAGTTTTCTTTTTAGTTCCAGATAGAAGACTAAAAAGAATTTCCTTTAAATCAGTGGACTAAAATTCAAATATGAAAAAGTGGGGGATCGATCACTAAATATGATGATTTATGGTAGGGGTGGTAAACGAGCCGAACGAGCCGAGCTTTGACATGTTCAAGCTCGGCTCGTTTATAAACGAGCCGAGCCGAGTCGAGCCGAGCCGAGCTCACGAGCCTCAACGAGCCTAGCGTTCTTCTTTATTTTAAGGTTTTTAGGGATTGAAAACAAAATTTTAGCGTAAATAAGTCAAGTTCATGAGTTTAAACGAGCATAACTTTGTATTAATTTAATATTTTGATTTCATAAAAGAGTTTAGTCAAGTTTCAATTAAGTTTTAATAACACAAACAGGTCGAATTTGAACATAAAATGAAGCTCGATCCAGGTCCCGAGCCTAACCGAGCTTTAAAACTTGTTCAAGCTCGCTCATTTGTCTAAATGAACGAGTCTGAACGAGCTTAAAACGAGCCGAACCCGAGCCGAGTCCGAGCGGCTTGGCTCGTTTACCAGCCCTAATTTATGGGACTTAAAAATAAAAAACTCTAAAATATATTATTTGACAGATAATTTAAATATAACATAAAAGTAATATAAAATCACAAGCATACATATGTTTTATTGTATTATAAAATAGAAAAGATGAACAGATTAAAAAAAACACACAAAAAGAAAACAAAACAAAACAAAACAAGATCATTTGATCATATCTCGACCCTCGGCTTGCCTCGGCTTCAAATTAAAAAACAAAAATGTTCTAGTGATCATATAATCCCTCGGATGATACATTATATGTTCTACTGATCATATAAACTCATCTTCACTGGTTTTTCTTTTTTTTAAAATGCTTTCAATAGTTTTTCAATTCATTACAACCCTAAACACACAGGTACAAGTATCAATCGGCCTTCCAACAAAAAAATAAAAATAAAAAATTAAACTACAGATCGGGGAACAAAAAAGATCTATTCAACAAATAAAAAAATCATAAAAATAGATCTAAGATCTCAATCTAGATAGGTTAAACAAAAAGAATCTATATTTATTCAACAAACAGAAAAATCTAGATCCATTTAATAAATCAAATATGAATGATTAGAAAAAAAATTTAAACACGAATTACATTAAGAGATATTACGTGTACATATGGGAAAAGAGCAAAGGTGATGATGGACACAAACGACGGTTTTTTTTATGGTAAAAAAAGTATATATTTTCCCTCACTTTCCACTACAAACACATCCTTAGGCACTATGGATGTTCATGGTGTGGGGCTCACATTGTACTGTTCAAGTTTGAACCTATTACTTTTATGAATGGAATAGTCAGTCAATAAATATAAAAAATACAAAATATAAACCATCCAATTCAATTCTAGTTCTAGCTTTTCAATAAATAAATAAGTTCTAGTTCTAGTTATTCATAGATCTTTTTCCTCTCTAAGGTCTCCTTGAACTTATCTAGCTGACTAGCTCTATCATACTGTGATCATCTATGTTTCTAAAATTATTTTCGAACACTCTTTTGCCTTATCTATTCGAATGGAGATTAAACAATAATAACAATAGTAGTAGTAGTAATGATGATCATCATCATCATAGTTATTCATTCAATTCAAATGATATTTTTGTTTGCCTCATTGAATAGTCATTTTATTAGAATAACCTCCTTAATTAGTAGAATAAATACTAATTAGGTGGATATAAGTATGAATCATGTGTTGGTTTCAATTTATGTTTTTTAAGCTCCATACGAGGGTACCTAGTTTATATATATTATATTAAAAGATATATTGATTCTCCCATTTCACATTTCACATGCTTAATATCAGCATTAGTTAACTAATGCAGCCATTATATTTTAATTTAACATGAGCATAATATATCATGTGGCTTATTAATGTGATGCAGATAAGATAGAAGATCATAGCACTGGAGATGTGGCAATCGATTCTTACCATCGTTACAAGGTCAGACAACATTAATTTAATCTCTCCATATTTGCTTGTTTATTGATTTATAAAATCTTTTTTGAAGTACATTATGTTAAAATTTTAATTAATTAGCATTGAAACATGATTCTACAGGAAGACGTGGCGATCCTGAGCGAGATGGGGTTGGATGCCTATCGATTTTCCATTTCATGGACTAGGATCTTGCCCAGTAAGATTTGGGATTAATCAAGCATTGTTTTCATATTAATTAACCAAGCAAGTGATGAAGTGAAGAACTTAATCTAAAATTCACCTATATATAAAACCAAGTTTTTATCTCTAACATTAATTTATACCTTAATCAATCTCAGCTGGAAGCTTAAGTGGTGGAGTGAACAAGGAAGGAATCAAGTACTACAACAACCTCATCAATGACCTCATATCTCATGGTTAGTCGAGTTATCTTCTTTTTTTTCGCTTTCATAACAAAAAAAAAAAATGATCAATTTAGAGAAACTGAACACTTTTAGACCAATAAAAAAAATGATAACATCCATGTCAAAATGATAGGAGGACATATCATTTTATTATTGGTCTAAAATTAACTCATGTCGCCAAATTAATCAATTTTTCATTTGATTAGGATTTGTAGCACTTGTACCTCTAAAAATATTATATTAATACACAAATCCCTCTAAAAAAACATGTTAATGTGCATGTCCGATTGAAAAATTATCATATAGGAAGCATTTTAGTTTTAAAGGATATGTGAAAATCAACATTTCAGAGGGTATAACCTCCAATTTAAGGTTTTAAAAAGACTCCCACCAACATATATATGTGCCTACCTGTAGTTGTAAATTCTGACTATCTTTTGAACTCTTGGTTTTTGAAAGGCAAGAAGCCCTTTGTCACACTGTTCCATTGGGACAGCCCTCAAGCATTGGAAGACAAATATGGAGGCTTCTTGAGTCCCAACATAGTGTAAGTAATTAATTAAATTTTATGTAATTACAATTAATTTCTCACATAAATTAATTCTATCGATCTCGGGACATTAGGTACGATTATCTCGATTATGTCGATCTTTGTTTTCGAGAGTTTGGGGATCGGGTGAAGCATTGGATCACATTCAACGAGCCATGGACCTTCAGCAATGGAGGGTACGCCCAGGGCCTCTTTGCCCCTGGCCGGTGTTCTAAGTACGAGGTTGGGAAATGTAATGCTGGAGACTCAGGGAGGGAGCCCTACATTGTAGGCCACCACCAACTATTGGCTCACGCCGAGGCAGTGAAGCTTTACCGACAAAAATACAAGGTAATCAGGCCCCATTAAAATTAATATATTGACTTAACTTGTTTCCTAATATGTGAAGTCACCAAATTCATCAAGCTTCTGACTGTTTGTTTCATGAATAAGAAAGTGAATGATGTTAGAACATGTTTGTTCAGTTATAACTTAGATTAAATTCTGATAATTGTACTTGAAAAGTATGTATAGTCTATTCATCCATTCAAAAATATAGCTATAGCTAGACTAATAATACAAACACAATATACAAACATTTATCCACACCAAGAAAGAAAGCCAAGGTAGTATTACCATCCAAAATTACACTGTTTGCACTACTGCCCTCCTAGAAACACAAATTTTATTGTTCGGGCACAACATATTTGAACAATACCAAACAACCTCGTGGAAGGTTGGTTAAAAAAATATCTTCTCTTAACTGGGATAGGGGGTCATAGATTCTGAGTATTACTACTGAACAGAGACTCCCCACCAAACAGAGACATTGAAAGAGCAAGAAAAATTAAAACAACAAAAAAACACTTACGTCCTTAATTGTTCCTTTTTTTAATGAATGTCACTTAAATATTTGAACATAATTTTAATTCATGCACAAGTTAACATGGTGAGGCATTCAATATTGAAACCTTAATTTGGTCTGAATGCAGAAAACTCAAAAGGGAGTGATTGGGATAACCTTAGTGTCTCACTGGTTCGTCCCCAGCCAGACTCCAGATCGAACGATGATGCCGCCCGGAGAGCCCTCGATTTCATGTTTGGATGGTAATCAACCAATTAATTAAACACATAACACATATATATTGTCACTATATATATATAAGACTGAATCATGTGATATGTGTATATATATAGGTTCATGGATCCCATAACAAGAGGGGACTACCCCTTCAGCATGAGGTCCCTCGTCGGACCCCGGCTACCAAAATTCACGGCCGAGCAATCCGAGATGCTTAAAGGCTCATTCGATTTCCTCGGACTCAACTATTACACCGCGAACTACGCCACTGCCATCCCCCTCTCCGCCAATCTCCCTATCAGTTACGACACTGACTCCCGGGCTAATCTTTCAGGTAATCAAACACTACAAAGCCCTCCCATTTTTCTTGAATATGGGATTCAGTCCGAACTAGATTCAATCAAAATTGTGACATGAACTGATAAAATTACTATACTCATATATAGTCAAATTGTCACATGTCAGTTTCTTATTAAGATTGATCAACCCTATACAGTCAAATTGTCACATGTCAGTTTCTTATTAAAATTGATCAACCCTGATCAGTCATGCATCACGTGGATTTTTTTTATGACAATTCCTAGTTCTAACCTACACTTAAACCTATGTTGTTTCACAGGGGTGTTTAATGGGAAGCCGATCGGTCCACGGGTAAGATCGCATTGATCTTATGTTAAACACGTGCTAATTATGATATATATTGCTTCATCTTCATTGTTGTTTTGTTTTATTAATATCTAAGAAATCAAGGTTTTAATTAACATGATCGATAGGCGGCCTCGCCATGGCTCTTCATTTACCCTCCCGGCATTCGACACCTCCTACTCCACGTGAAGAAGACCTATAATAATCCTATCATATTCATCACAGAGAATGGTAAACACTGATTAAATCATGATTAGTTATGAGAGTGGTGTTTGTATTACATTGGTATAATTTGATTTTCTTGCTACAATTAGGGGTTGATGAGTTCAACAATAGCACATTACCTCTCCAAGAAGCTTTGAAGGATGACTATAGGATAGATTTTTATCATCAGCACCTTAAGCAGCTTCAGAGAGCAATAAAGTAAGTACCAACATATATAGTTATTGGTGGTTATTGGGATTATGTGACATACTGGTGACTCAATTCTGGTTTTTTTGCAGGGAAGGAGTGAATGTGAAGGGATACTTTGCATGGTCATTGTTGGATAATTTTGAATGGGTGAATGGTTACACAGTTAGGTTTGGGATCAATTTTGTGGATTACAAGGATAATCTTAAGCGATATCCAAAGAAATCGTCGATTTGGTTTCGAAGATTCCTTATGAAACATTGAAGAGATTTCACTCATCATGAGGTTTTTGGAAACGAAATTACGGTTTCGCTATCAAATAAAGGTTCTGCTATTTAAACAATAATGCTAGGTGGGTGATGTATGTAACTACCACGTGTAAAGAATTTACTTTGATGTTTCAATGGTAATGTTCTGTGGATGGATTATGTGATGAGTTTCATAATCATGGAGCAGTATATACATTTTAATATTTTAAATAGGTTTGTGAACTCTATTCTCATGTAATATTTTAATATGTACCAATGCAAATTGAGATGTGGCCTCTTCTTCAATGGCCCCTAGATATTTTGCACCTTATCAAAAGCTAGTGAAATTCAAATTTAAAATGAAAATCATGTTACCCTGAAATACTGCCTTAAATAATTTTGTTTTTTTATCAAAAATTCCTTTACGAAATTTTAAGTTCAAATCTCTGAATTCTTTGATTTCTTGATTCAATTATTATATTAGAGTTGTTGGATCATGACAATTATATGACTTATGGGTGTTATTACACATGATCTTATATATAGTTCAATAAGCCATCCTATTTTATCAAATATGTACATGATTGTTTAGGTGAAACATTGAAATTTATATTTTTTTGACATAAACGGAATATTTTTCATTGAATTCTTTAGAGCATGTCTGGATTCACGATAGAGCGGATTCTATACCAGGGTACACGATCTACCGCCACCGCAAATTCAAATAAAACTGGAGCGTTGGCGTTAGTAGGGTGGTGGTGGCAGTACATATGCAGCTTATTTTTTTGCATTTAATTAAAAACGTCTCGAAACACCACTTTTTAACCACAATATTGAGTTTCCGAACGTGATGTCCCATGACCCAAACGTACCCTAGTGAACCATTGCTACGAATACCACATATTTAACAAAGACAAGTAGACTTGAAAACTCAAATATTAGGGACCACCACCCATTACAATTTATAAGTAGTGCTCCGCTCCCCTTTAGAAGGTGAAGTCCCCTCCAATATTTGATTCCCACTTAAATGAAAGCCCTTTTCATGTCTTGTTATGGTGGGTCTTCTAAATACAGCACACATCCACTCTCCATTGAGCCATCATATCTTTCTTTAGGGGGATAATTGTACTACAAGTCATAGTGTTGTACAAATGGGCTACCAAAAGTTGTGGATGACTTAAAAATTAGTGGCTTTTTTTGTTGTGCCTGTGGCTGAGAACTTCTTAATGATTTTAGATAATCATGGAGAATGAAGCACAATGAGATAGTGCTTTTAGATTTGTTGACTGGATATGGAACACAATACTTGAATGGAGAAACAGGGATTTGTTTTTGGATGCTCTGCTAATAAATAATTGGGTAATGGAGTGTCAAAAATTAAAAAAGACAATAAATAAGTACTCCAAACCTTAAACCTCTTTTTAATGATGATTGCTTTCATGCTTTAAGGATATAATTGGGATTCTCTTTGCTTTTGGACTTGATAGTTCTTTACTTATATTTCATGCATTAGTTTTAATTATATGATAAGGGCACTTAATGTGTTACAGTTCCATAGGAAGGCAGGCTGAATTTATATAGCCTCTCCGTTGGGTTCAGGGATAGCTTATTCCCACATATATATAATATTATTATAAAGAAAATTAGAAGGTTTTTTATTTGTTCATTTCTCTGTTTGGATTTTAAATTTTTATCTGTCCCTATTATTTTTCCTATTAAAGTATAGTTTTGGATAGATAAAAAGAAAAAAAGATTTTATTTTTAAGTCATTGTAAACTATGTTATTTAGTGATCGATCTCTCTCTTATTCACAATTCTTCTTAAGTTCCTAACTTTAACCGCCAATTTCGTCTTTAGTCCATCCGTCAAACATCCGTCCATATGCCGTTAGTTTATGAAATTGGATTATTATTTTTAAATTCATGTAAATTATATTATTTAATGATCAATCCTCGCTTTTTCATATTGTGTTTTAAGTCCCCAATTTTGAATGATTTTTACATTTTTAGTCCCGGCATAAAATGTCCATCTTTTTTAGGCTAATGGATAGTTAAAATTCATAAACTACTCATTCCATAAATGAAAGAAACCCTCAATGAAACCATTTTCAACATTTTTGTAGCCAAAATATCGATTTTCAAGTTCAGAATATCTTTAACTTTCATCATTTAATATTTCAAATCAATAATGATATACAGTGGCATAGCCAAGATTCTATAACAATTGGAGAAAATATCATATCCCCATGAATGAGATTTTAAATACAACAAATAAATAAATAAAAATTAATTAATATATATATATATTAGATTCTCATGAAATCACTAATATCTAAATAAATAAAAGTTTGGAACCCTGCAAAATAAATTTTGCATTGACTACGTACAATTTTTTTTAATAGCATCTAAATTTTAAATTTTAAAATTCTAAATACATTCAAAATATCTATTTTTAATATTTCACGATTTTCAAAATTAGCATGGCGCTAGCAGAGGCCCCGGCAATAAGAGTGTAGGACAATCATTGGCGAGTGATCGAATAATGGTTTTTGGTAGGGGCTTGGTTGAAATCTTTTCTACCCGGCCCTTGCTAGGCTTTTTGGTTTTTTCTTTTTTCTCATCTTTTCATTCTCATCCCTCTATTTTGTATCTCTTTTGCAAAATAGAGATGCCTACGCTTTGCTCAAAAAAATATTTTACAATTTTCAACCAAGAAACAAGCATTTAAATCAGAATTCAATAGTGAAAAAATCTTCAAAATTTGCTTATATAATCATTTTTTTCTGCTTATGTAATCAATCTTAATTAGATAGCTAAGGCTATAAGAGAATGCAAAATCAGATTAGGTGGGCATATGCAGTATTAAATAACAATGAACATCTAATAAGGCAAATATAGTTTTGGTTTAGATATTTCACCTAGCATTTTGTATATATATTTCAAATATTAAAATACTTACAAATCATATAGATATTTTGTCTAAGAACTAATAAGAACTATTTGAAGTTGAGGATTTAAAATAAAATATGAATAAGAAATGGACTGATCACTAAAAAACATAGTTCATAGGGACTTAAAGATAAAAATCTCATTTCACAAACTAACAGTATATGGACTGACGTTTGGTGGAATGACTAAAAACGAACTAGAAGATTGAAGTTGAGGACTTTAAAAAATGGCTTTTTATTTTTAAGTCCTCATAAACCATAGGATTTAGTGATTGATCCCTCACTTCTTTATATTTTGGTTTTAGTCCCCAGAGTTAAAGGACATGTTCCTTTTTTAATCCCTGGGAGGGACTCATCCCTAAATTATTTGGTTTTCTTTTTAGTCCATGTGAGGGACTAAAAAGGAACATATCATTTAAATTTGGGGACTAAAATCAAAATATGAAGAGTGAGTAATCGATTCCTAAATAGGTATGTTTATAGGAACTAAAAACCAAAAATACCCTAAAAAATATGAGAAAAGAATTAATCACTAATTTATATAGTTTACATGAAGTTAAAAATAAAAATCTCAAAAAAGTATTGGTCCATATATACTATATATACACTACTCGTCTAAAGTGGAAAAACGTGGCTCGCAGTCACACATATGTATGAAGTGGTTCGAATAGGTTTTGATTAATTGTCTGTTCTAAGTCCTTGCTAGCCGAATCTTTTTAGTACTAATAGTGGGGTTTTTTAAAAAAAAATGGCTTTATATCTAGTTTTGGTTACGAGATTGATTTTATAAGAATCTGG
The DNA here is from genome assembly GCA_030737845.1 of Acorus calamus. Classification (NCBI taxonomy): domain Eukaryota; kingdom Viridiplantae; phylum Streptophyta; class Magnoliopsida; order Acorales; family Acoraceae; genus Acorus; species Acorus calamus. The sequence goes on from CM060876.1 coordinate 15,999,936, forward strand.
ATTTTAAAACTGATTCTGCAGGAAGCTCACCCCCCACCAATTTTTGAAAATCGCAGTTTTTTAATACTATTTGCTTGAAATCTATCTACAAAAAAATGTTACAGTAAAATTATTTGGTTGCACGATTGTAGATGCAATTTTCTACCGTCACAAATGTTGTGCAATCACGCAATCAAACGCATAAGCTGGAAAAGACCCATCAAAGGAGTGTAACTACACTTTAGTAGCCTGGGTCAAAAGCTCCATAACTGAGCTGATGAAGCGCTGTTACACGTGGTACTTTTTCAATCATAATTCCGGTCTTATATGCCTCGTTTGCATTATATAATTTTTACATTTTTCTATTAGACGATTTATACAATTTAATAGAGTATATGCAAGGGCGGACGTAAGAGTTGACTGGGCCGAGCTATAGTCTAGTCCAGATTTTGTTAAAAAAATTCTAAATTACCAGCTCAGTTCAATTATTTTATAAAAACCTCAATATAGTCCAACCCAGATTTATTGTAAAAACCTCAAAATATCAATTCAACCCAGATTTTTGTTAGAAAAATCTCAAAATATCATTACTTTGTAAATCTAAATTTATCCCATAAAGAAAAATGTTGGACTCAGTCATTATTACAAATCAAAACTTAGATTGTATATAATTTTTACATTTTTCTATTAGACGATTTATACAATTTAATAGAGTATATGCAAGGGCGGACGCAAGAGTTGACTGGGCCGAGCTATAGCCTAGTCCAGATTTTGTTACAAAAATTCTAAATTACCAGCTCAGTTCAATTATTTTATAAAAACCTCAATATAGTCCAACCCAGATTTATTGTAAAAACCTCAAAATATCAATTCAACCCAGATTTTTGTTAGAAAAATCTCAAAATATCATTACTTTGTAAATCTAAATTTATCCCATAAAGAAAAATGTTGGACTCAGTCATTTTTACAAATCAAAACTTAGATTGTACATGTTCTCTTCTTTTTTTTTGAAATAGTTTACATCATCTAATAATATATATGTTTTGATAAAAAAATGTATATCGCTCTATTTTAAGTTGTATGAACTATTTTTTTTGTAAGTGTAAGAGAATATTTAATGAGATTCATTCTTCATTGGATTTTAAACGAAGTATATAGGACTGTATTTTAAAATATAAACAAAAACTAAATGTAACAACAGCCCTTAGAAAACCTCTCTTATTAGTTCAGCATACCCCAAAAAATCGTCATAGATCCGGCCCTAAGTACATGCTTATTTTTTATTAAGACATGTACCTTATTAAATCATCAATGTTTTTTTATATATAAGTAAATGATCCAAGCTATTTAAAAAAAATCTAAACACTGAAAAATAGTATACATAACATTTTCCAAAGGGATTTAAACAGTAAGTTATTTAAAAATAGTACTCATATATAATGTTTTTTTTTAACGTCAAAAATAGTAAAATACTAATAGTGGGTTGCCAAAAAGGCTTTTTGTTCCAAAAATAAAATGATAATGATAATGATAGCATGTTAATAAGTGTGGTTTATTGAACACGCAGTCCTCATGGATGAGCCTTCTTTGATGACTCTCCAAAATTAGGAACCATATCCCAAAACTGCCCTTATCATATCCACATTAAATACCTTGCCCAAAACAAGGATAACAAGATGGCATAATTGTTATTTTCCTCAACCTCAAGGGCTTCTTTATCATTACCATCTCCTCCATATATACACACACAAAACACTCTCAATTGGAGAACTTCAGAAGCTCTAACAGTTCTAATGAAGTCCACAACCACAAAAGCCCTAACAGTCTTCATCTTGGTTTTGTTGTGTCACTCGGCTTCCGGCTGCCGAGACACCGAGTCGCCATCGGAGAACGGCTGTCCACCCCACCGCTCCGGCTTCCCGGACGAGTTCATCTTCGGCACCGCCTCATCGGCGTACCAGGTGAAATAATCATGGTTTTAGAATGTCTTACGTTAAAGCGAAATTTGGACATATCTATTTCAAAGTGAAACCAAAAAGGACAATGTCCCAATGAAAGAAAATTGAAAAGAAAAGAAATAAACAAAAAGGCCGAGGTCTTACATTAATTTGTTACGTATAATGTACATATGTTTATGTGTTTATTTACATGTAAATTTTATTTATTTTTTATTTTATTTTTTATATATAGTTTGAAGGAGGAGCAAGTGAAGGAGGCCGTGGTCCTAGCATATGGGACACCTTCACTCATAATCATCCAGGTATTTATAGCTCTTAATTTTTTATTTCAATGAATAAATAATTAATATATATTTATTTAAAAAATAACACATGTATCACATATGTAAGCTAACTACAATGATGTGTCAGTTATAAATTCTATTAAGATTTTAATATCATTTTGTATCCAATATATGTCACAAACTCGGTCATATATGTTCATTGAAGTGTTTGTGCTTCTTATAATGATTAGTGTTTCATTGTGTTTAAATGAGCATTTAAAGTAGATTTGGAATTATTACATTGCCATGTTTAATCATTTAAAGCAAAACAAACTCTACGTTCTTCACTATTAATTATTTGCCTTGTATATTTCATACATATCTTTGTCAGTAACTGGGGATAAGATAAACACACACATTTGAAGAAAATCATTCCAATGCTCGATTAGATTAATAAAGATTCCAAACCACAAAATTTCACATTAAATGATGAACCAATACAGGAATGAATCCTATGCTCGTCTTTTTGTTTTTCTTTTTTTTACTCAGATCAATTAGATGATCCGACAATTAGATGATCCGAAATTCATCAAATGAAATCTGACCATTCATTACACATAATCTCGTTCATTAAAATGAGAACCGATTCAGTCAAATAAAAACAAAATAAGCAAATGAAACATTCTTGTACTACTATTGTCGGGAACGGGTTAGGTCCAACACTAATGGGACAATTTGATTGTTCAACACGATCGTAACCGTTAGATCATATCACATCAAGATAGATGTATTAATAACTATTGTGATTGAGATATTTTATCATTAAATTCTTTCTTTAAATGGTAATCATATAAAATGATTTTTAATGTGTTATCTTGAAATGAACAAATCTGACGGTCACGAACGTGTTAAACAATCAAATTGTTCAACTAAGGTTATACCTAACCCAATCCCACTATTATCAGCCAGGAGCATAATTGGAGCTAGATATAAGTCCAGACAAAGTTTAAAAATGGATCCCCAATTCACATAGAAATTTCTTTTTAATAAGTACCATTACAAAAAAAAATTATTTAATAAACAAATAATTTCATGGATTTTGAGGCCCTTCCAGGATGGATGGTGGTTTAGATGTTTGTTTAACCCGCCTAAGATTAGGATCAGCCCTAGGATCAACTAGTTTTTTTTTTAAGAAAGGTAGTTGATTCATGAAAAGGATCTACTTCTCCTTTACTTATTAATGGCATGTGTAATCTTGTTCAAAGATCCCTGAAATATACATAATTTATTTTAAATTCAAGAAAATATATATTTCACTAGAACAAAGGGTAAAATTACAAAATAAACCGTATATATTCTAAAATTAGTATATGAATTGTTGAATTAATATTGTATAAATATGCAGGTATGATAAAAGACCACAGCACCGGAGACGTAGCGACTGACTCGTATCATCGACATAAGGTCCTGCATTTCTCAAATTGATTAAGATATAACCTAGGTTTAATATTAGTTGTTCACACTGATAATCCAATGTTGATGTTGCCTGTTATTTACAGGAGGATGTAGCACTGATGAAGAACATGGGATTTGATGCCTACAGATTCTCCATTTCATGGTCCAGAATTTTGCCTAGTAAGATGTGTTACATATAAAATTAATTAGATACATAGCTCACATTTTGCAAGCAAAAAATTTGATTGATTGTTTTGATGGGCAATTGTAAAAATCTCAGCTGGAAGCCTAAGTGGAGGAGTGAACAAGGAAGGCATCAAGTACTACAATAACCTCATCAATGAGCTCATATCCAACGGTTAGTAAGCTTGTCAACTGATTGAATACAAAGTCGATGTGTCCCTATATGAATCCATTACAAAGTATCAGCATTCAAATCCATAATATCCAATGGACATCCAAAAATATAAATCCGAACCTGAATTCGAACAATAATTATATTGTAATATTTAATTTTGTCTCTTCTTTGAAATCATATCTATAGTATATTATATTGTAATATTTGAATTTGAAAATTCGGATAAATGAATCAAATGCATATATTTTTAAATCCAACCTTAAATCTCCTAAACCCGTACCATGTCAGGCATGCGACCTTTTGTGACACTCTTCCACTGGGACTCCCCTCAAGGCCTTGAAGACAGATATGCAGGCTTCCTGAGTCCAAACATAGTGTAAGCTCCAAACCAAAATGCATGTCACATTTTTGTGACACCATATCAATTCACAATTTTTTTTAGTCTGAAAAAATTCCATGGTGGGCACCCCCTCCTCCCCCAGTGCCGACTACCGGGACTATGCCGACGTATGTTTCCGGGAATTTGGTGACCGGGTGAAGCATTGGATCACATTCAACGAGCCATGGACCTTCTGCGCCCTCGGATACGCGAGAGGGCTGCACGCGCCTGGCCGGTGCTCGCCTTCGGAGGCCGGAGGTTGCCGCCGGGGGGATTCAGGGAGGGAGCCATACATTGTAGCCCATCATCAGCTCCTGGCCCATGCTGAGGCTGTTAAGCTTTACAGGAACAAATACAAGGTGAGTGGCCCATTTGCATTAATGGGCCTGGGGCCCTGGGCTACTACATTTATGTACAATAGTGATTGATTAAGGTGGATTTGTTTCAAGTAAGGAATTCATGGTTGAATTGTTTTGTGTGAATTGCAGGAATCTCAGAAGGGAATGATAGGGATAACCTTAGTTTCCAGTTGGTTCATCCCCGTCACGGCGTCGAAGTTGAACAAAGACGCGGCACAGAGGGCGCTGGATTTCATGTTGGGATGGTGAGTTTGCTTCAGCAAATACGTTTTAAATTTTTCTAGAATATATATGTACTAGTCATCTAATAAAATACATACCTTCACTAATAAATGAATTGCATGCCCGGATGAAGAATATATACTTGCCTAACTTAGTCCATGCTCGATAAGAGAAATCATTACTCATTACTCAAATAAGGACCGCAAAAATGACTAAGTGGATGATTCTTTGAATACGTAGGTTTTTCGAATGATAATATGCAAATGTTCAAACCAAAATATACTTTCTTTTCCTAATGAAAAAAAGGATATCCTTACACAACTAAAAAGCTACTTGTGGCGATTGATTTGAATCACTTTATTGAAGGAGATAAGAATAATTTCCCCATCCCTCACTTTGCCATGAACCTTGTTTTATATGTAGTCATGTAGACTTACGTGCTAGTAAATCCCCAACTACAAATATAACTTCCAAGTGTATATAATAATATATCTCTAACACGATTATCAAAGAAAAATCAAAATTCATATATTGAACATTACTTGCTCAATTTGGATTAGGTTCATGGACCCCATAACACAAGGTGACTACCCCTTCAGCATGAGGTCCCTCATCCGAGACCGGCTGCCGGAGTTCACCGAGGAGCAGTCGAAGGTGCTGATCGGCTCCATCGATTTCCTCGGACTCAACTACTACACCTCAAACTACGCCTCGAGCATCCCTTTCTCTGATGACCTCCTTCCCGACTACATGACCGACGCTCGAACGAACCTCACCGGTAAACAATGCGCTTTAATCAGATAATTTGACTCAAAATCTAGGGTAATTCTATCTAAGAAGAGTACTAATACTCTTATATCATGCTTAATTTTGTCATCAACAGGTGTATATAACGGCAAAGCCATTGGTCCAAGAGTAAGATCACTCTTAACTTTTCATACAATTCAAGCTCAAGCTCATAATTATTTGATTACAGACTGAGATTAAACCATCTAAATGCAGGCAGCATCGCCATGGCTATTCGTATACCCTAAAGGAATTCGAAGCCTGCTAAAATACATCAAGACGGAATACAACAATCCTCTCATATACATAACCGAAAACGGTAATCTCGGATTAACCTAATGCAACTTTGGATCAAATGAGTGGTTTGGTTAACATTTTTCTAATTAGGCATTGATGAGGTTAACAATGGCACATTGTCCCTCCAAGAGGCCTTGAAGGACGACACGAGGATCGATTACTACCATCGGCATCTTCAGCAGATCCGAAGAGCAATCAAGTACATAAATCACCATTAATGACTACTTTCAAGTGATTGTATAAACCACTTCCATATGGTACTAACAAGGGTTTGAACTGTTCTTGGCAGGGAAGGAGTGGATGTGAGGGGATACTTTGCATGGTCACTGTTGGACAACTTTGAATGGGCAGATGGATACACAGTTAGGTTTGGGATCAACTATGTGGATTTCAAAGATGGATTGAAGAGATACCCAAAGAAATCTGCATCTTGGTTCAAGAGGTTTCTCAAGGGATAGGTGCATTACCTTTAAAAAAAAATGTACTTGCAAAAATATATGAAATAAAGATAATACATCTATCCCTGTAACTGAATGCTTGTTTTGAAGGTAAAAAAAAGGGGGGGGGGGGGGGGGGGGGGGTGTTAAATGAATATAACCCCCTAATATTTAGTTGATATTCACATCAACTCTTCATTTTATCAAATATCCATATAAACCTTTCATCTGTGTCCCTTATTACACATCTGTCACCCTCCCAAACCACTACACTAATTAACTTGAACCCAAGATGTTAAAAAGATGGATATATCCCTAGCCCTTTTGTAAACCTAAAACATCTCTCTCTCTCTCTCTCTCTCTCGCTCTCTCTCAATCTCAATCTTGACTGCTGTCATCGCCGTTTCCTTGAAACTCCTCAAAGAATTTCAACCCAGGATCAACAATGTAAGGGAAAGAACACCCCAAATTCAATTGATCCTAATTTTTAACAAGTTTTAGGGAACCCATTTAGTGAAAACCCCCTCGGGACCCCTCAAAATCGCAACTCGGGCAATGTCGATCGAGGAGTTGTTCGAACACACTATTGATCATCCGGGAGGTCTTGGTATACAAGATCCCTCCCTGGCTGACGAGTAGGGGCTACAAGTGCAGGGAATGGCTTCAGTTCGACAGGATCTAATTCGAGCAGATCAATGTAGCGCTGTGAATCATGAAAAGTATGTGAAGAGAGAGCACGAGAGGGATGGTAATGAAGAGGAGCGGAGGGTGGAGGGGATGGGCACAATGATATGAGTCTTTATATCGAAAAAAATAAATCCCATTGTGGTATGTTCTCCCTTTATGGATCCCAGATGTGAAGAATTGAACAAGTTATTTAACCAGAAATTCTATTAGGGTGTGTTTGGTTACGCGATTACAAATCTGATTATGTAAGAATTTAAGTTTTTAAACTGATTCTACATGAAGCTCACTCTCCAGCTTTTAAAAATTGTAACTTTTGAACATTATTTACCTAAAATATGTCTGCAAAAAGCTACTACAATAAAATTGTTTGATTGCACGATTACAAAAACAGCTTTCTATAAACATAAAAATCGTTCAATCGTGCAATTAAATACAAACCGAGTGTTCCAAACTCTCCTTATTTTGGAATCAATCATGCATTGAGAACCCATCGTAATTGCACAAGGGTCTTGATCTGTTGGCTTCATTGACACATGGACACACAGAGAGAAAAGGTAGAAATCAAAGTATGGCTGAATCAGGTTTGACATTTTTTTAGTTTTCAAGAAAAATCAAATTCAAGAATAATATTAACTCTGGACTTTAAATTACCAATAAATATATCAATGGGTGGTGCTCAATTTGTAGAAGTAAAAATATTGGAAGGGGGTTCAAATCATCCCCATCGCAATGACTAGAAACAGGACAGTTGGAGAGGTAGAAGAAGAAATGATCTATGGTTTTTAGTGAGGAAGGGCATTTCATTTTTTGGGTCCTTTTGCTTTTAAAAAAAAAATCAAGGGGTTATATGCATATATGATTTTGCTCCTCCATTAAGTGACGGAATACTCCAAGCATATGCATTAATTTTTAACTGAAAAGCAACACAGGGGGCTAACTGCTTTACCATAGCAAAATATAGGGGGTTATATGAATATTTGATAGAATGAGGATTTGAATGAACATTCACTAAATTTCAGAGGGTTATATGCATTTAACCCAAAAAAAGGAGAGGATAAAACATGTTTTCATTTATCTGTAACTAGTGCTCCCAACAAAATTCCTATGGTCACACACTGACACCACTCTTCAACACCGCGTTAATCTCTCCAATGATATTGACAGGCCTTCCATCAAACAAGATGACAAGGTCGTCTCGCACAGCTTCTTTAGCCCCCTCGTTTTCGCTAGCGCTGCTTCCTGCAAAACAAGTTCAACTTGCTAAATTGTGGAATTATTTTTCAAAAAAATATGAGCCTTAACATTGTTGTCAGTGGGGATTTCTTCCAGAAGAAAGCGTAGTGAGAGTTCATGAATTATAGAACTTCTAATTAGAGGGTATGATATGCAAGTTTCAATCATCTTCCAGTGGATGGATTCTATAATAATTCAAAAGCATGTACATTTTCTACTTTTATTAATATACAGCAATGTATTTTTTGGTCTCCCACGTTCATCGATATATATATCAATGAATCTCCATGTAAGCATAAGTAACCCTTGGACTATGCTGCTATGGTGATAAACGAGGGGGCAAAAACAAGATTCCATATTCACCTGCTTGGGCCAGGAGGAAGACAAGGCATTCTGCAATTCCATGCGCCTAGATGACAAATCATTCAAGCTCTCTCCCAGCTTAATTTCATGGAACTTCTTCTCCTCTAGGGTCGACACTAGTCTATCCAAAAACCTGACAGTGGAAACAGGTTCACAGATGAAGACACGATTAGAATAGCCAATAATTTCGAAGAATATCAATGATTGTTTAAAATAATATATGGTGATATTGGTAAAAAAACCTGTCCACCAGCCCCGGAAAAAAAAAAGTGCCACCGAAAATGTTACAAGTACCTTTTAGAGTTGAGGATCATGATCAAGTCCCGTGTCTTCCTATTTGTGAGCATTGAAATGGCCAAGGATACCTCAGATAGCATTGTCTGAATTGCATCAGAAGCATACTGCTGAAGTACAAAGGGGGCCACTGCCTGAACCAGGTGTTGTAAAGATGATGTCCCTTCACTCCTCATCTCCAATAGGCGTTGATTTAAAAATGACTTCAACTGAACAAGAGAAGAATCATAGCATTAACTGACAACCTTAGGCAGTGATTATCAAGAGATTCTACAAATACAGAGTGAAAATATATGCACTAGCTGCCCATGACATATCCCAGAATCCAGCATGTCCATCATGGAATGCACAGAAATGTATTCTACAACTTATTTGCTGTTATATAGAATATGTACGCAAACACTACATTTTTCCTATATCAAACTATGACAAAGAAAGAAAGATATATAAAGTTTGGCATATGCTAAATATAATCTAGATCCACCTAATCAAATAATTGACTTGCACTATACAAACAATGTTACCCACATGCAATTCTTGGTACCACATTTTTAAAAAGTAAATTTTTTGTTTTTACAGTGGCAAGATACCCCCAAGTGACAAAGTATAAGATTTTACTAAGATGGTCCTCAAATAGTACTGGTAATAGGGCCCAACTGCAATTAAGAATAGAAATGAAGTAATCTACCCTAAAAAAGTTCTGATTTACTTTAAACACATATACCTATGTATAATTTAGTAATGGCTTGCCACATATAAGAACATCAGTTATTGCAGAAATGTAAACCGACCAATCCCAAGTGCCAATCCCAAAGTATTCCATAACCCTCTCATTTGAATATTGTCATATGTATAGCTACTAGCCACTATCTCCCGTGAATGTGATAGTCCAAGATCCTGTGTTTGATTTTTACAGTAATAATGAAAGACAAACTTTAAAAATATAATAAAGAATCTCCAATTAAAAAATTTGCTTTCTTTCAGATATGGAAGACTAAAAAAAATAAGGAAAAAAATAGAAAAAGGAAAATCTTTAGTCATAACCAATAAAAAAAATAGCAATTACCTCAAACACCATTAAGAAGAAAGACAGGAAATGTATATATTAAGACAAGAACAATGACAGAATTGCCAATTACCTCGAACAAATCATCAAGAATTTTATTCCTATATTCTGTGTCCAGCAACTGGCTTCTCTCTTCTACAACACATTCTTTTGCCAAACTTATGTCAACAGAAAAAGCATCAGGCAATAGTGAATCTTGAACCATGTCAGATTGGGGATGACTTTCAATGCTTACATCCCAACATATCCCTGGCTCGATAGTCCCAGTACTACTGTTTTCTGTTGTGTTTAATAGATTTACAGCATCATCATTTTTGCCATCAGAATTTAAGCCTTCATCAATGCTCACCATTTCATAAGGACCAAGGCCATTGCCTGTTTCTTCCACCTGTTCTGTTGTTCCAATATCCCAATCAATCTGAGAATCCTCCAAAGCAATATCCCAATCAATGGTATTCATTTCAGCACCCATATCAAGTGACTGATCTGCAAGCACAGGATTAGATGCATCCAGTTCTGACAGATCCTTCGGAGAATAAAGGATCTCTGTCAGGACAGAAACATTCAACGAAGGTGGGTTTTCTCGAAGATCCTTCAGATTTGACAGCACCACGCATGAAGTTTTCTGCAATAGATATTCCAAAAACATAATTATATATCACAAGAAAAGACAATTGAACCAACATAAACATTTGCAATCCATATAATATGCTGATACAAACTGCATCTATCAGTTCACCATCAAAGATTGCTGCCACAATAAAAAGTCCAAGTACCCCTTTCTCAGTGTGAGCTTCACTGACGAAGTTCAAATAATATTCCACAGCCCGAGACAAGTTTTCACCATTGATCACTTGTAAAATGCTGCCAAATGTGGCAGGCAGTGATTTTGCAGTCTCCAGAAGTTCTAATCTCACATTTTTACCCTGCATATGGAAATATCCAACATAATTGTAAATAATCCAGGCGCAATACAAGCAAATTGTAAATAATGAAGCATATAAGAAAGAGCATTTCAGAAAATACCCCAAGCATCCAACCTGTAGTCCAAGTTCTTGGCATGCTTCTGCATATTTAGCTGCAGATAAAGCTGCACTCCTTCTGATATCTGCTTCCCTTCGTTCTAGCTCCGCCAGTTGTTGTTGAATTTTCTGCACCTGCTTTTTCTGATAAGGGCTTCAAATTTGCCAGCATGACAGACACATTAATGATTATGCAGGTCTATTATACATAAAGCATGAATCCCATTAAGAATGTTATGATGATGATTGATATACTATCTTACATTTCATAATTAACATTCTGAACCATCATCTGAGCAGCCTCTCCAAGAAAAATATGGTCTTTTTCATAAATTCGCACTATGGACTCCCACTCACCCTGCCAAAAGAATAACAGCAAGCATCTGTGACTTGATGAATGATGAGTATATAGAGGGAAGGTAAGGAGTGAAATCAGAAACAGAATCTACCGCAGAACCAGACAGACGCCCGAATATATTACGACTCTCTGATGTTGTATTAAGAAGTATATCATATATCCGCCTTGCTTCAGTGTAACCAATTTCTGAAAGAAATATATTGGTCATCGACAGATACAGATAATGATGACATGTTATTTTTCATCAAACCAGGAGAAAATACATTTGCATCTAATTGACTAAAATCTAATTGACAAATACAATACATTCACAAAATACAATTGGAATCCAGGACCTAATTGGTGTTTGAATAATACATGTTTGAAGGGTCACTAGTCACTACCAGTGGTCAAAGAGGAAAGAGTGGCGTAAAAAGAATTGGGTTAAAGAATGATGGTGCTGATATGAAATATAAGAAACCATCAACAATAATGACCTCCACCTAGAATAAATGGTAATATGGAATTAAAAAGGAAAGAAAGACCAAACCACTGAGATGAAAATTATGTAGGATCTTAGATCGCAGGGATTGAGTCTATTCTCCAGTTAAGCAACTACGCTACTGGGTTCTTCCTGCTTTTGTTTTTGCTTCTTCGTTCCCATGGGTGACTCCTTGCCCTCACTTTTTTTTGTTTTTCCTTGTATAATTTGAGGCATAGCTCCACACCTTCCTCCTCCTCATAATTCACCAATCACCAAATTTATCAATGTGCTCCCTAGTCCCACCCATTCTCCCAAATAAAGTGGGCTGCATGGATTGGTACCCATGAGAACCTCCAAACACCAACATCAATACAGCTTCCCAAATTTTCCTAAGCTTATATGATTTACAATCCCACTTGCCAATACATTATTTGCCAAGCCAATATCATTCTTTACTTACTCCATCAAATCCAGCTAATTTCAGACCTTCCCCTCCCCTAAAAAAATCCTCATTTCTCGTGCTCTCCAATCCTTCTCTCAACAATTTTCAATCCCAAATGACACCCATTAGCTTAGCCTAAGCAAAATAAAATAAAATAAACATATTTGAACAGTCCAAATATACATATATCAAAACAGTTTCGAATGATCAATTCGTTCGAATAAAAAGTTCAACGCCGAAACAACATGAGCATCCGAAACGATGAAGTCACTACATATTCAACGAGAAGAGGGTCTCCCTTTCAATACCTTCGACGTCTAGGGTTTCAAAGAAGGGGTCGATGTGCTTCGGCAGGGAAGTGAAGGCCGATCCTATACGAGACTTCGCGGACGCCAATCTTTTCCTCCAATCGTGCGGTATCTTCTTCCGATCGACCAGCCATTCTTCAAAATCCCACCAAAAAATTCAAAAAAAAAAATTAAAAAAAACGAAAATAAAAAATGAGAGACTTTGAGAGAGGGAGGGATCGGACCTCCAAGACGGGAGAAGGTGATGTCGATCGGGAGATTACGGATCTCCTCCGCTGTCGGATCCTGCATCGTCTCTTCACGTAGCGATCGATCGACCAAAAAAAATTGGGATTTTTAGGGCAAGTTCGAATCGATTTTGGGAGAGTGAGGCGTACGTTATGAATATGGAAAAAGCTACATCTAGACCCGTTGCAACCTGCCGTTCACATGGTTTTTTTTATTTTAAAAAAGTATATATATATTTTTTTTTAAATTCTGTGTTCTTACATGAAATAATGCGTATAGTTTAATATAATATCATATTCTTTTTAAGTTAAGAAATAAAAAAAAATATTGTTATACACCATGGTAAATGATATAAAATATGATAGCACAATATATATTATGTTATTATAGTATATCAGCGCTCTATCAGTATTTGATATTATAACCCTATGTGTGGAAGCCGCTGCGACTTGGGTGTAGTGTGTAAAACGGGCCAGCCCGACCCAGAAAAGGCATGGCCCCAGTCTGAAGAATAATCACTAAATTCAATTTGATTTTTTTTTTTTTTGTGATAAAAGGATATAAAATGAATCGAATTACCAAGGGTGTGTTTGACAACCGTTTGGGATTGTTTTTAACTTCTTTAAAAGCTAAGGGCCTGTTTGGATAGCGATATAAGCTATTCTACGGTTTATACCTATTCCAGAAATTGTTGACTTTATCAATGGAATAAGAGATTTTGTGTTTGATTGTGTTTTCTGTTATTCTCATTGGGAAACGTAATAATAAATGTTGTGGTGTTTGGTTGATAAAGAATAAGATATGAATAAGGTGTAAAAAGTTGATTTGACATGTAGGCACCATTGATGTATAAGAGGTGATAACAGGTAATTTGATGTGATGATATGTGATTTGATAGGTGGGTTTCCTTATTCCAGTGGAGGAACAACACAATTCTATGGGTGAACTTGGAATACAAATACCAGCTTATTCTCTAATTATTTCACATAGCTATACCCCTTTATCCCATCTACCCAAACACCTATTTTACTTATTCCTTCCCTATTCCACCCATATTCCACCCTTATTCTGCTACCCAAACAGCCCTAAAAGTCTCAAACAAATTATCAAACAAACTTACTTAATTAAAAAACTATCATCATTATTGTATAAAAAATAATACCTTAAAAACTGTATTTATTCTAATAAAAGCAGCTTCTGTTATCACCAACAAATTGTGATTTCTTTATTAATTAAAAAGAAATACTCATAATTACTAACTAATAAAATGTGTATAAAGCTCAAAGTTGATTTTCAAACTGTGTTTATAAACGCACCCTAAGTTTTTGTTTTTATATTATATTTCTTTCAAATAAAATTTTTATATTCTATTAAATTATGAGTAAATTTTATTTAAACCATACTGAACTAATAAAAAAAATTGGCGATCATTTCGTGAACTTCACTAACCTAAAAAAAATTCAATTAAAATATTTGAAATCCAGAAGAAAATAGTACATCAATTTGTTTGTTTAGCTCTACTCTTAATTTTCAGATGTTTATATAAAAAGTATATCGTACCGAATGTTATATTCACCCATATTACTTTGTTATAACTAAAAGTAAAAAATAAGAGTGGGGATGAATGTATCAAATCTCAAAAAAAATCAAATAATTTAATTTTTAATTTAGGACAATTTAATTATCAATATTTAATTCGAGTTAGGATAAATATATTTATTTAAATTCGGTTCAATTCAAACGGAACCAATGTAATCCTAAATGAGTGGTGATACGGTGAGTCCTTTTATAATGTATATAGCATTACTTTTAAAATAGTGTATGGACTTAAAAATAAAAAATTTATTTTTTGAAAAAAAATAAACAATTATATTTTAATATATATTTTAATTCATATAACAATGTGAATGAAGAGTATATAATTCAATATTTAAAAAAAGGGAAAAATCCATATAACCCCCCACAAACATATGGAAATCAAAATAACCCCCTTGAATTTTTCAAAATCCAAATAAACCCCCATAAAAATATGAAAAATCCAAATCACCCCTTATGTTAGTTAAAGTAACTCATGATTAACCTGACTTGAACCCAAGATGTTAAATTACCATTATACCCTTCCTCAATTTGACCCATTCACCCATTCATCTATTCTCCTCCATTCATTCTCCTCAACGTCATTGATTCCTTTGATCTTTCTCATCACCCTAATCACTGATGCAATAGTGAGTTGCGGTGAAGCACCGATGCCCGCGCACAAGAAACCATGGCCAGAGATGACCGATTGCAACCTCCCCGACCCGATGACAGACGGGAACAACCTCTCCTGACCCCTCCAACAACGGATGATTCTCCACCCGTTGTCCTCGATCGCACACACCTGGTCATCACCGATAGTGGGATGCCTCAATCAGATGGTCCCAAAGGTTTTCGCAGTGTAGATCCGCTTCGGTGGGTACGCAGAGGTCGGATCCATGGTGTTCCAGCAGAGGAGGCTAAGGCCGTCGGACCTCACGCCACAGAAGTAATTGCGGCCTCCGGAGAGGGAGTCGAAGGGGACGGTGGGGAGGACAGGAGCTCCGGGTGGAGGAGCAGGAGATGTTCTAGGTGTATTTGTCGGCGGTGATGCCGCAGACGGTGTTGGTGCCATAGACGACGGTGAGGTGGAGGCGGAGCCGAGGGTGTCTGGGCAGAGAAGAGGAGATGGAGGAGGAGGAGGGAGGTGGCGGAGAGGGCGGAGGAGGTGTGGTTAGGAGGCATTTGGCAGGGAAGAGGAGGGGTTTTGAGGACTACATTTGTGGGTTTTGTTTGAATGTTTGTGAATTTGGTTTTTGCAAAAAGAGAGAAAAACATGGAATTGAAATTAGCACAAAAGATGAGTTGAAATTTGAATCCAATGTGGATGTGAAAGGCTTGATGAAGTAAATAAGGTTATCAAAGCATCCTTAGAAGAAGAAAGAAAGAAAAAGAAGGCACTTGAAGGAAGAAGAAGATCTGTTGAAATGGATGGAGGGGTAAAACGGTAATTAATAGGGGGTTATTTGGATTTTGGCTAGTTTATAGGGACCTAATTGCATTTTTTTCATTTTACATGGGTTAAGTTGACAGAATATTCGAGGAATATGCCAATTCTGTTAGTGGTTAATTAACTCAGGGGGATGATTTGGATTTTTCAAATGTTTGTAGGGGGTTATTTGGATTTTGGAAAAATGCAAGGGGTTATCTGGATTTTCATATGTTTATGGGGGGTTATATGGATTTTTTCCTTTAAAAAAATGATGTGAACTGCAAATGGGATTACACGGGGGTTGGATGGACATTTCATTTTCCATCCTAGATATATCCGTTGGTGTGGGATGGGCCTTTAGTATTGGGCAACACTATATGGCCCTGTAACAAATAAGTAATGAATTTGTGGGCCACTTGCTTCATTAAAGAGGTCCACTGTAGTTGAGATGATTTTTTTTTTTTGGTGGGGGTGGGGGAAAGAAATATGTACTGAAATAATAAAATAGATATTGCGTTGGCGATTTCATACATTGCGTTAATAACTTGATAACTATAAATAGACTATGTGTATGAGTTTATATGATTTTGTGATATATATATTTCAATTTTATAAAAATTATAAATTCAAGCTTTGTTACATGAAGTATGCACGTCGGGTCGTTCCTAGCATTATCCATTGCTTTATCTCATTTACACTATATATATTTCATTGTTGACTCATCGCTTTTCAGTCAGATAACCATTATACATAAATTGACGGTCTCATAAGACATGAGATGAGCAAGAAATATATAGATCACCTACATCTACTCAAGAGAATTAATTGATGTGATTCCCTGTGCGTACAATCTTATGAACATAGTGCCAATTCTGATTGTTCCACTCTCACTGATAACATCAAAACTGCCTCAGCTTATTAAGTTATTCCAACTAAGCAAAATAAAAATAAAAGCTGTCCAAACCATGTGCATTCATTGCAGACATTATACAACAACAACAACAAAAAAATCTCAACTTTACCACCTAAGACAAACCAACTCACAAAGATAGGCTACAAATGCCAATGAGAATGTGTGTTGAGCAAGAGATAAATAAGAAGCGCTTGTAATGCGAGACAGACAACCATCACATGCATCTTCACAACAATTCCTTCACTTGTAGTCTTTTCATCTTTTGATGGGCATTGAATTGATAAACATGTGCTCCATTTCTTATTCTCTCTTGGTCCACCCTCACTATTTATGACCTATAAATTTAAGTTCATTAATGTCTGTCCCATGACTCAGATTTTTTTTTTTTTGTATATGTATATTCGTTCGCAAACAAGAATAACAACTTAGGGTTTGTTTATTCCTATGTGGGGCTATATTTTGTCTAGGTACCTGTGACTTTGGGAATCATTATATTATTGCATGAACTTGTATACAGAGGATTTGGTATGGGTTGTTAATATATAGAGCTAATTATTTGTGCAATCCATCACTTGCTTTGAGATTAAAATTCACTTTTTTCATGTGGGCAGCTAATGTAGCTAATATTTTTCCTAATCAAACTTTTTTTGGCTATAATATATGACAATAAGATTGAGTGTTCTTAGAAGTCATTTCAAATGAAATGCTTTCCTCACATGGGCTAGCTTAATAACACAACATTTGTCAACACATACAATTGGTGTTAGATATTTAATTAAATGCCTCTCTTAATAAAATAACTACTCACACAAAAAATATATATTAAACCAAGTGTGTTTTTATCATTTAGACATCAAATATTTTGTTAGATACTACATCTATGATCCAAGTACATAGATACACAATAAATGGATAGTAGAGAAAGGGCAAAGGAATTTAATTTATATTCAAGTCAACATATGGTACATGCCAAGTTGTTGTGACGGAGGTTCTAAGAACAGGTAGCATGTCATGTTCTACTCCAACTACCTATACCTAGATTTTTTCAATTGGTAATAACTCTTCCTCAAGTATCTCCTAATAATTATAAAAGATATATATAAAGAATAATGTTAAGCACGGTATTAGATAATTTTTGAAAACAGGTTTGGAGAGTTTTCAAAGATTCCGTTTTTTTTACAAGAATCATAATCTAAACACATTTTCAAACGTCTCTATCGAATCATATATCTTTTGAAAAAAAATCAAAACAGACCATTCAACTAAAAAAAATATGGTTTTTTAGTTTTCAGTCCATGTAAACATACCTATTTAGATATCGATTCCTCACTTCTTCATATTTTGGTTTTAGTCCCCAGATTTAAAAGATATGTTCCTTTTTATTTCCTCCATAGACTGAAAACTAAAAAACCTAAAAAAATAAGTTTTCATAAATCTAACAAAAATATGTTTTTTGAATAATTACTTGCAAAAGCTATTTTATGCCGCATTTGGATGTGCAATTTCACCACTAGATTTCTGAAAACCTCATTAGCTTTTTATAAACACTATTTCATGAGGTTTTGAAAAATAATAAATAACAAAAATAATGCAATAACAGTGGGAAATACAGCATTTGTCAAAAATTGTTTGGGTCCACGTTTGATCAAAATCCATCCAAACACAAATCCAAACATGACCTAAATGAAATATAGTTTTTCAAACTCATTTTCAAATGTAGCATTATATGCAACTCATTCTCCATGCGCATTGATTTATTTTCTTTTCTTTTTTTCAAAGATGCATACGCATGTATCTTTGTATATATGCATCTTTGTATAGAACCTGAATATATACTCTAATAAATCATATATATATTGTTTTACATAAAAACAAAGAATCACATGCTTTATCTTGTTTGAAAAAATAGGTCGGCATTTTGCATTTTTGTTTTTTTGGTCTTTACATGTTTCATTTCTTGTGGATTAGGTTTAGTTTTCTTCTTCTCATTATTTTGTGTATGTTTTGATTCTCAAATGCCATGATGTCAATCTGATCCCAACCACCCCTCAACCAATACATCTAGACAAATCTGCTTGTGCCTTTTTGTTGAGAAAAAGCTCTAACCACCCACTTAGCTTTCCATAATATTTTATATTTTGTTCACTGACTAGAAACAAATAGAATTTCATTTAAATGGGAGTCTTCAATTTGGTGACCTAATATCTCTCTATCATGCATAATAATCTCCACAATTCAACTTATTATAATTACATATATAGAGTGCGGTTAATCGATTTTACTACATCGTGGGCATTTGATGATGAAATCACACTAACAATTTTGATTATTATAACTTTTGGTTGTTGAGAAAGAACAATGAAATAATTCATATAACATTTTCAAAATTAAATATGATTATGACTTTGTAGAAATCACTTTATGAGGGATTAAAAAAAAGAAAAAAATCCAATTCACACGATCCAAAATGCTAGAGTCAAATTTTGGACTTTCTACTGAATTTTATGGAATAATCTACACATTGCAACAAAATTTTCATATTTATTTATTTTATTATAATTGCGTCGGCCGCCTTAGTCCAAACAAATATCTTTTTCAGCTTTTGTGTTTGAAATCGGTTTGTATGTGTATTTTTTCTGATTTGTTCTCCCTCGCTCGGCGGACGCAGCGGCCCAAACCTTAGACTAAGAGGTCGTCATAAGAAAAATATTTGCCAAATTTTCATAATAAAATAATTGGTTATAACATGATTTTTAGTCCAAATCTAGTTTTCAAAGATTTCGATATTATTGATCACAACACAATCAATTCCAAAATAAGCCATAAACATGGTTATCTTAAATTGTTAGAACAAGCCAAATAGACTAATTGAAAACCTGACATTTATAATATACCAGTGGATGATCATGGAAATAGGGAATTTTAAAAAAAAAAATCAAGCTAAAAATATTTTTGGTAAAAAAAAAATGTAGTTCAATTTGTCCCAAGTAATTTGTACACAGAATCTATCTCTACCACACCAAAAAAACTGAAATTTGTTTGCCAGAAGCATCCCAATAAGAGTCCATTTTCAGAAATTAATATGCCACAGAGATTGGGACAGGTGATGGCACTATTTGTTTGTGTAGGTTTGGTTAGGACAAGGTGACCAACATATTAAAAGTATGAAACTTTAGGTCCACTTTTTCGTGGCTTGGCAGACAGGGATGTCCAACACCCTCTGAGGTTTCTTGTCTTTGCACCCATAACAGAGCCTTTCCAAAAGAAATTTATAAATATGGGAAAAATCCATATAACCCCCTGTAAACTCTGACTAAAATCCATATAATCCTTGGCTCTTTTTAAAATTCATATAACCCCCTAAAAACACTAAATAAATTCAAATATATCTCTTAAATAAAATTATCGTTAATGAATGATGAATATTTTGTGAATATTTCGTTTGATTAACTCTGATTGAATATACAGTATACTAAAAATCACTACAATGTGTTAAAAATGTGAAAAATCTTTTATAAATAATGATATTGTCCATCTAAATATGGTTTTATATACAACAAAGAGGGTAAAATCGTCATTTTTATATGATTTTTTGCATTTTTAATATATTGTAGTGGTTTTTTAGTATATTGTGTCTTCAGTCAAGGTTAACTAAATGAAATATTTGTAAAATATTCATCATTTAGTAACGAAAATTTTATTCAGGGGGTTATTTAGATTTACTAAGTGTTTTCAAGGGGTTATATGGATTTTAAGAAAAGTCAAGGGGTTATATAGACTTCAGTTAAATTTCAGGGGGTTGTATGGATTTTTCCCTATAAATAAATATTATTGGAAGACTAGTACTATAGTACAGTCATTTTGTATTAGATTCTAACTAAACTGTTTGATGACACTAACAACAAGTCAACAATATTGTTACGGGTGTAGATCTAATGATAATTGAATGAATCGAGGTTGATCAGTTTCTAAAAGGATATTAACCTATGAACACTAAAAACAAGGCATTTTCTCAAAGAAAAATAACTTATTAATGATTCAGCTTGATTCACAAATTATTCAATTTGTTGGATAAATTGTTTGTTGAATTTAATTTTAAAAGAATTGAAGTTTGATGCATTACAATGTCTCATTCAATTTAATATTAAAGTTATTCAATTCAATTTAATATTACATTACAAAAAATATTTATCTCCATGTCGCCTTATTTAGATCTGTTTATGAATTATTGAGATTGATTGATATGAATATTCAATTTGTTTAATTTGATGAAAAGCATATTTTGGTATCATCTTATTAATTAGTTCTATTCGTGGTTAAGCAATTTAGTTTATAAAATAATTTAGATTTTATTAAATAATTTATTCAGATTGATTAATAAATTTTTCAATATAAACTTATTAAGGATATCATCTATATACTATATATGCTATATATAAAGCGGTACGATGGCAACAAAATTTCGCCAACAGAGTAAAACGGTCATTTTGCATGGGCCATGCTCGGACATTTTGCCTCGGACATTTTGCGGATAAGCCCCCGTATCCATCTTATTTATGAATAAGTCCTTATAAAAATCGGCTGTGGTCCTGAGCAGTGTTTTGATATGCGGGATGCAGTTTCTGTGCGGTCAGAGCATCGCATAGAGTATATGCGGTATGCGAAGTATATGCGGGAGTATATGCGATTTTATATTTTTATTAATAAAAAATTTATGTCCAGATAAATATTAAAAACATATATACATAAGATTTTTTAAAGACATCCAAAGATGCTCCATTTAAACCAAACTATACTAATATAAAAGATACACCTCAGATATTTCACATCACTAACATATACATCCCACAAAACTAAATATAACAAAAAAAAAAACTCAAATATCAAACTATCTATTTGTCCCAAATTCTCGATATATATAACAGTAGTCAAAACACCACCCAAGATAGCATAGCCGATTAGATGAACAGGTGTCAACCAAAAGAAAAAGGAGCAGGTGTCCATTTGTCCAATGAATCAAATATTCGTGTGAGAGAGAGAGATCAAATGGGGGAGAGAGAGATCAGATCAGGGAGAGAAGCTGCGAGACTGAGAGAGAGAGAGAGAGAGAGAGAGAGAGAGAGCAAATGAAGAACATATGATGAAGAAGAACATGACCTGATCAATGAAGATTAAAGAAGGCATGTGAAGAAGATGACATGGTCGATGTAGTTTGCTGCGGTGAAAGTGGTCGACGGGGAGGTTGCTGTGGCTTGCGGTGGTCAAAGGAGGAGGAGCAGATCGCTGCGCGTCAAAGGTCGAAGAAGGAGGTCGATTTGTTAGGGCTGGCTGGACAAAGACCCCCCTTTTTCAATTTTTTTTACTGCCTAACATGTTTAAATTTTCTAAATTGATGCACCCGCTTAAGCGGGCGCCTAATCGGTTTTGAACCGTTTATGCGGGTCGTGTCCGTATATGGGCGCTTTCTTGTCAACTCGGTTCGGTTTGTCTACCGAACTGCATGTGCGGCCGCACAGAGCGCATATCAGAACCATGGTCGTGAAGCCATGCTCGGATATTTTACAGATAAGCCCCCGTATCCATTTTATTTATAAATAGGTCCTTATAAAAATCGGCTGAGTTTATCCTTTTCTATGGTTATTTAGGCAATGCTCGGACATTTTGCGGATAAGCCCCCGTATCCATCTTATTTATAAATAGGTCCTAATAAAACTCGCGTAAAGCGCGTGCATCATCGCTAATTTTATTTAACTGGATTGAATCAAATGATTGTTCATGAATAGTGCAATTCAATATATATGAAAAAATCATCAAAAAAAAAAAAAAAAAAAGTCTCCCAAGACCAGCAAATGAATAGTCTGTGACGATCTGGTCACATGTTGAAACATTGCACTCACTGAATTAAAATATAATAAAAATAACTCAGCAATTCATGAATGAGTCAGGGACACTTGTAAAGGTGTTATTGGACTGCTCAGTTTGAAGCTTTCAAAGTCAAGCAATCTTTGTATAATGATTTCACATGCTCAGTTTGAAGCTTTCAAAGTCAGCAATTCATGAATGAGTCAGGGACACTTGTAAAGGTTGTTTGTTTTTGGAAAAAAATCCAAATAACCCTTTATAAAGGTATAAAATCCATATAAACACTGGGATTTTCTTAAAGTTTATATAACACCCTTAAAACACTTACTAAAATTCAAATAACCTTCTGAGTTAAACTTTGATTAACCGAAAAGGAATATTTTATGAATATTTCAGTTTATTGATCTTGACTAAAATTACAGTATATCAAAAAACTCTACAATTTATCAAAAATATGAAAAACCTTATAGACATGACGATTTTATATATCTGAATAGATTATAAAATAATATCCGGATGGTAAAATTATCATTTATAAAAGAATTTTTATATTTTTAACACGTTATAGGGGGCTTTTGGTGTTCTATGTTTTCAATCAAGGTTAATTACCCTTACATAATATTCACATAATAATTATAATCTGCCAATGAAAATTTAATTTAAAGGCTATTTGGATTTACATATATGTTTTTAGGGGGTTATATGAATTTCATGTTGTTTACAAGGGGTTATTTGGATTTTTTTTTCTTAGTTTTTTTTGTTGTGTCTTTGCAATTTTGTAAAGTTTTTAATCTTCGTAAGAAAATGTTAGACTCAATTACATTTACTAACCAAATCTCATATCTTACAAGTTTCTTTTTTTTAAATATTAAACATCATCTAATGAGTATATGTTTTGATAAAAAAAAATATATATCGCTTCAATTCGAGTTAAATGAACTTATTTTTCGTAAGTGTAAGAAAATATTTAATGAGGTATATACAACATCTAATGAGATATATGTTTCACTAGATTTCTAACGTGGTATAATTTTAAACATAAAATTAATTTCTTCTAAATGAAAATGATAATGAAATTAATTAATTCATCATAAAAAACTTAAACTTAAAAAATCTTACAAAGAAAATATATTCAAATGTAAAAAAAATTAAATCAATAACAAAATAAAATTTAATATCAAAACTTTAATCAATAAATTAGTGTTTAAGTATCAAATTGTAATATATGAAGATTGGTTTGCATAATTTAATTAAGGAATTTTTAAAACCCTATCAACTATATTATTTAGTGATCAATCATTCCCTTTTTCATATTTTTTTTAGTCCTCAACTTTAAACAATTATTTAGTTATTAGTACATCCAACGCCTATTTTGTTATTAATACATATGTCAAACATTCGTCTGAGTATTCGAAGAATATTCCATATACCGTTAGTTTGTGAAATGAGATTTTTGAGTCTTTGTAAACTATATTATTTAATGATCATCAATCCCCTCATTTCTTCAAATTTCATTTCAAGTCTCAAACTTTAAACATTTTGTATATTAGTCTTTAAACAAAATATATGTATGATTTTATAAGTATTTTAATATTTAGAATTTGTATACAAAATGTTTAATGAAATATCTAAAACAAAACTACATTTGCATTGTTAGGTGTTCATTATCACTTTCAGTATTATTATCATTGATTTGAGGGATCAATTGATAAAAGTTGAAGATAGACTGAACCAGAAAATCAATATCTTGATTATAAAAATATTAAAAATGAAACTATTTTTAATATTTTTATAACTACGCATTAGCCCCAAATAGATAGACATTATGTGCAAGGACTAATAATGAAAAATTTGTTTAAAGTTGGAGACTTAAAACGCAATGTGAAGAAGGGAGAGATCGATAACTAAATAATATAGTTCACTGGACTTAAAAAAAGTTTCAAAAAGTATTTTAAAAATTTCAACTATTCGTCAGCCCAAATAGACCAATGTACGTTTAGTGATTAATAACGAGGCTCCGTTTGGTTGCGTGTTTATTCCGCTTTTTGATTAATGCAACCAAACGGGACGGATGAAATAGATTCCTTTTAATTTCTCTCTTGCATGTTTTAAAAAGTTTGAAATTAGGAAAAACAATTTTCTCTATCAAATATTAAACTCATTTCAAATATTGACTTAATAAAAAATATCAAAAACAAATACATCTTTTTAATATGTGTTCCAAACGGACCCATAAAATAACATAGAACTTTTAAAAAAAAAAACTTGATCACAAAATATCATAGTTTGTTAGGACTTAAAAATGAAAATCCTTTTAATTAAACAATTCAAACTTGAAAACCTCTAAAGGGGCAGAAAGTAATAAAGTAAAAAACACAAACTAAGGGTTTTTTTTAAATCAGAAAGTGACTTTTATAAAAGTAAAATATGTATTTTAATAAATTGAATAGTGTTATTTATAAAATATTTAAAAATATATATCGGTAAAGAAACTGTTACATTTTTATAATTCAAAACACAAACCAAACGTGTTTTTATTTTATTTTTTAAATCATATATCTCATACAATGAAAGTTGTATTTTTATAAAAATAAAATATGCATTTTAATAAAATGAATAGTATTGTTTATATAAAAATTGAGATATACATCTAGATACATGGAATGAAAGAGGTCAATGAAATATGTAATACTGCATTTGTGACCGGTATAACAGAACTCGCTAACTAAAAGTGGGCCCCACGAAAGATATGTTTGAACGCGCAAAACTATCTTTTAGTCCAAAGTGGGCCCCAGTCTAAGGCCCAGCTGTAGTACCCGATGCGGAACGCGAGGAGACCTGGCGTGCACCGGACGCCAACTCGGATCCCACCCGGACCCGATCATCCAATCAATACCCAACACGTGTACTTTTCACCACGTCATACACTTCGTAAGACGCAAATACCCTCAAATGGTTGCGGAAAGTGGAGATGAAATAAAGGGTAGTTTAGGTATTATGCGGGGAATTCTTATGGGGTTTCGTGAGTGGGTAAGCGCTGGCTGAGCTGTCTCAGCGAGTCACGTGTCATCTGACGTCACTGTCTTTCTCAGAAAAAAACGTAGGGTTCTTTTCTTTCAGTACCTCAAATTTATTTATTTAAAAATAGGTCTGTTCAACAAAAAAAAAAAAATTGACTGGTATAAATCTTTGTCCCCTACTCCCCTGTTTGTTTCGCAAATGGATAAAACTTATAAAATAGAAATTGGTTCTCTGGTTTGGATAAATTTTGTGTATTTCCCTTGTCCTTAATTAAATAAATTTCTTTTAGTAGGCAAATGGTGGGATTTCCATTGAAATCAAGACCGGGATACAATAACAATATATATTTGTTTTGATAGTTTAATTGAGTTAATATAAACCCTGATAGGTTAAAATTGTTTAACCAATATTATTTATGATAATAATTTAAAAAGTTGTTTTTCATTTTTTTTTATAAAAATCACTTAAGGATCTGTTTGTTAACATGATTGAGGGTTGATTATGCTTTTAATTAAGTAAAACTCAAACGTGTTATCAAACAGGTTTTAGAAAGTCAGCTTAATTGAAAATTTACTTTTACAGTTTTTCATACAAAATGATTGCTTTTTAAAAAGTGCAAAAAATACGTTTTTCATAAATCAAAACCTGTTTAAGCTACTTTATTTAAAATCTTATTTTTCAAATCGGCCCTTAAGACTAGTTTGATATTAATTCTCTCTTTTTTTTATGCTCCCACACAGAGATAATTAGACATTTTAAACAAAAAAAATTATTCAATGGAATCTACCATAACTTGATTCATTGAAAAAGATGAATTATCATTTTGAACCAAAGTTACAAACTAGGCTTTAAAACCATTGTATTTACCCATTATAAAAAAAAATTAGCCTTGTATTAACAAATACTTTTCAAATTTATCATAATCAAAGAGTATGTCTATTCCAGTCTTATTTATATTTATATTCGTCCATGCACTTATCCATGTAGTCTTGACTAGCTGCTCAATCAAACCATAGTCATTTGGACATTTTAATGGTAATTTCATGGAACATATTTTTGGAAACATATGTAATTCAATGCTTCAAAATAATTCCGAAAGCATGTCGTTACATACAGTCCTTGTATGTAAATCATTCATTTTGTATTTATTTTGTTAGACATATCACGTAATTTTTAGTAATTATCCTTTTTTATAATATTCATTGATGATTAAAGAGTATGAAAGGAATATGTTTATAAATGGGATAGATTTCTGGACCTAAAAATAAAATCCCACATTAAAAATATATGACCGATCTATCCCTGCCCCCACCTTTTACCAACGACCACCAGCATCGAAGGTTCCACTGATTCGGCGGTCCAAATCGATGGACCTCTAAAAGGATAAAGAAAAAGTTATCATAATGGTTTTTTATGATGCTCGCTCATCCATAACAGCTCAGCCGTCAAAATCAACACACGTGGACCGCATGTAATATCAGGCGTCCAATAAGATGGACCCCTCATAGTTCCACGGAACGGTCCAAGGATTGTGATTTATGAACTTCAAAATCAGACGGCCTAGATCAGATGGAGCTCGTGAAGAAGGATTAAAATTTAAGAGCCTTCTTTTTGAATCCTAATGTAGTAATTTTGTCATCATTTATTGGTACCCATGAGATATGAATTGGCATTGTGGGATAGATATCAAGGTTGGATTCTATCGTATATCTTTATTTGACATGTGTCATATTTTATTTTGATAATTTTATCAACATGTTTGTTTGTCTCATATTAAAGAAACAATACAATGCTAATTGAATTTCATCTCATGTATCGGATGGTAATATTTTTTAAGTTAAAATTTTGCTACATTTATGTTTAGCTGTAAATGTACATGTAAAACACATAATTTTTTTTTTAACTATGAGGATTCATTTAACTCTTACATTGAAGCCTAAAAAGGTATGATAAACATGAATAAGACGGAAGTAATAATCATGTAGTATGATGAATAATACGACTAAGAACAATATCTTATGCAATAATGAGACTCACTTGCATCATCGATCATCATCTGTTCATTGCACCTATTAATGAAAGTTCCCAATCAAAATTATTATTACGTAATATTTATTAGCGCAAGTAGTGCATTGCATAGTGTTGAAATTCAACAACAACAACAACAATAATAATAGTAATACGCTGTAGATCTAGTGGCACTTGCTGTTCTTTAGGTCCATGAATCTATTAATTGATTTTGGATCTAATTTAAAAATGGATAAAATCCTATAACTTCTTTTGAGTCAGTTTTATGTTCATTAATCTAAAATTTCACTGAATTTGTTTTATTTGAATTTAAATTTTCAAGAAAATTAACAATATATCTAGGGCCCGTTTAGATAGAGGATAAGTTATTCTGAGGTTTATACCTATTTCAGAAATTGTTAATTTTATCAATGGAATAAGAGATTTTGTGTTTAATTATGTTTTCAGTTATTCTCAGTGGGAAACGTAATAATAAAGATTGGAGTGTTTGGTTAATGAAGAATAAGATGAGAATAAGATGTACAAAGTTGATTTGACAAGTGTCCCTATTGATATATAGAAGGTGATGACATGTGATTTGATGTGATGATATGTGATTTGATAGGTGGATCCCCTTATTCCAGTGGAAGAATAACACAATTTCATGGATGGACTTGGAATTCAAATACCAGTTTATTCTCTTCTTATTCCACATAGTTATACTCTCTTATTCCATCTACCCAAACACCCTTTTTGCTTTATTCTCCTCAATTCCACTAGCCAAACGGGGCCTATAGCATTCGGAGATAATAAAATTAATTTTAAGAAAAATAATCCAATATGTATAATTTTTTTTCCTAAAAAATATAGCTTATAGCTTATATGAGATTAAAAGCTTTAATTCCATATTCCTTTTCACCTAAAAAATACAGAAATGACATTCATCAATATGAGGACTTGCTCGACTTCAAATTTTAAACCACGGGCTTAAACAAACAAGGGCATTCTCGTCATTAAACAACAACCCATCCCATTCTTCCATTTATTTTAGCCAATAAAAAATAAATAATTATCATAGGGGCATTTATACACAAATAAACTAGCTTCATGGGGATATATTGATAAGATACATTGTTTTGTGGGGTTTATGAATAAAGTCGAAAAAAAACGTCCACTTCGCGTTCCCGCCGGCTGTATAACATAATCCCGTCCATCCAAACAGGTCCCCCAAATATAAACCCCCTTCTTGGTCTCTCTCTCTCTCTCTCAGTCGAAGGTCCTCTAATGGCGAAGCGGACCCAAAATAGGCTTTCCTACATATCAGTCCCTTCTCAGTTCATCCACTCCATCTCCTCCTCCCCTTCCCTCCACTCCCTCCTCATCTCCCCCACCAAGAACCACTCACCGTCGCCATCTCCCTCCGCCGCGTCTCGTCTCCTCTCCCTCACAAGAAACCCAAAATCCTACCTCCTCTGCCTCTCCCTCCTCGCATTCCTCTGGACCTCCCGCATCCTCCTCCTCGGTCCCGACCCTTTCCTCCCCTGCTCCCCCCTCGCCGCCGTCCGATCGCGCGGGCTCCTCTCAATGTCCGCGCTTCCGGTTTCGGATGGCGGCTCGATTTCCGAGGCGGCGGCGGATGGGGAGTTCTGGAGGCAGCCGGAGGGGTACGGTTACCGGGGGTGCGTCGGGGCGAGCGAGGGGTACAGGAGGGCGAGCGAGGCGGTGGTGAGAGGGAGGAGGAAGTATTTGATGGTGGTGGTGTCGGGCGGGCTGAATCAGCAGCGGAACCAGATCGTCGACGCGGTGGTCATAGCGAGGATTCTCGGGGCGGCTCTCGTGGTTCCGATTTTGCAAGTCAATGTCATCTGGGGCGACGAAAGGTTAGTGGGTTTGATTGGGGTTTTTAAAAAATGTGATCTTTGGGGGGGTTTTGTGGTTTCTTTACTGTGGAAATCGTGTTCTTGGAAAAAAATTGTTGAAGCGATTTGTGATTGTTTTTTTTTTTAAAATTTTTTTGGCGAGTGTGCGTTATGACGAAATAAAGGTTAACAATCCAAGAAAGAACGCGTTATTGTGGTGAAAAAAAAAATTCCTTGAAGACGAAAGGTTGGCGCTTTGTGGGGAATTAAAAATATGCGATTTTTTTGGAATATATGCTTTTGAAAAATGCGAACTTTAGAGTGAAATTGTGAAAAAAATTACGTTTTTTTTTCTGAGTTCTGAGGGGTTGGTTTGGTGGGTGTGTTTTCCGAAAATCTTTTATAGCAATTTTTGGTGGGGTTTTGAGTTTTAATAAAATTTTGTTTCTTTTCATTTGGGTTAACGAGAGAATTGAAAATCAAGATGTTCCAAAAATACGAGTAAATATGAGTTTTTTTGTTTTTTGTTTTTACTTAGGCCACGTTTAGTCAGGAAGAAAAAAATAAAAATCCATAAAAAAAACGCGATTTAGAATGAAATTGTTTTTTTTTTAGAAATTCTTTTTAGAGCAATATGTGGTTGGTTTGATGTTATTATTAAAAAAATTTGCTTTCTTTTCATCCGAGTTGGTGAGAACTGAATTCCAAAAGTCCAAGTTTTGGTGTTCTTTTTTTTGTAACATTTGGAAATCACGATCTCTCTCTGTAACATGAGTTCTGACATTTAATTGTTTTTAAATTGAGATTATACCGTTGAGAGGGTTAGAATAAAGCTTTTTTAATTAGACGTTATAACAGTTAATTAAGATGTAAGCCCATCATGTTTAGTCTAATTTACAGTGAAATGCCACTAAATTCCGTTAATCACAAACAAGTATCTGCAGCCCACAATTCAAAAATCAGTTTTTTTGAAGTTGAATGATATTTGAAACCATGAAAACCTGTATATGAATTTAACATGTGAATTCAATCTGTTTTTTGGGTGACTTTACTGTCATAGACTCATAGCGATTCAACAGTTCTAGGAATATTTTTGTAAACTAGTTTGGAATCACTTGAATGGTCTACTTTTTACAATGCATGATTTTATTAACACAAATGGATAGTTGGATTCAAAACAAGAACTTCAGATAGTACTGTTTTAAGGTTGTTTAGTCATTGCATTGTTTTGTCATTACTTTGAATTATGTATTGTTCATTCATTACACTGGGCTGAATCCTCCAATTGCACTTCCTTGCAGCGAATTCTCTGATATATTCGACCTGAAGCATTTCAAGAAGGTCCTCGTCGACGATGTCCGGGTGGTATCGTCCCTCCCATCAACACACGTGATGACGAGGCCCGTTTTGGAGTCACGGACACCTCTTCACGTCTCCGCCCGATGGATCCTGCAGAGGTACTCGAGGCGGGTAAGCTTCGAAACCATCGAAACTACTTGGGGGGGGGGGGATAGTTCCTTGAATCATCTATGGATGCTAACTTACCAACTCTAATTGCAGCTTAACAAGGAAGGCGTCCTGCTTTTGCGAGGCCTCGATTCAAGGCTGTCGAAGGACCTCCCTCTCGATCTCCAAAAGCTCCGATGCAAGGTTCGCTAGCCTTCTTCGTGCCTGTCTTTCCTACCTGTTCAATCTCGATGGATGATATTCATTTCACGGTTGTTTTGGAATCTTTTTTTTTTAGGTTGCTTTCCATGCATTAAAATTCTCCGCCCCGATCCTCGACATCGGGAATAGACTGGCGGACCGGATGAGAAAACAAGGGCCATACCTTGCTCTGCATCTGAGAATGGAGAAGGATGTGTGGGTGAGGACCGGTTGCCTTCCAGGGCTGAGCGAGGAGCTTGATCAGATCGTTCAAGAAGAGAGGAAGCTTCGCCCTGAGCTCCTCACCGCAAGGTCCAACATGACTTTCCACGAGCGCAAGCTCGCAGGACTCTGCCCCTTGAACGCCCTTGAAGTTGCTAGGTCTCTTCTTCAAACATCTAATACAGTATATACTTTACTATGTCATTATGAAAATGTAAAAGTGACCGAGGGCCTACTAAACAGGTTTCTGAAGGCACTTGGAGCCCCGAGGAATGCGAGGATATTCTGGGCGGGAGGGGAACCATTTGGTGGGGAAGACGCATTGCTTCCCCTGACTCGCGAATTCCCCAACTTTTACAACAAGGACAGCATATCCTTGCCGGGCGAGCTTGAGCCCTTCGCGAAGAGGGCATCCCTTCTGGCGGCCATCGATTTTGTGGTGTCCGAAAGGGCTGACGTCTTCATGCCGTCTCATGGTGGAAACATGAATCACGCAATGCAGGGACTTAGAGCCTATGCGGGGCACAGGAAGCACATAACGCCGAACAAGCGGGAGATCTTCACGCACTTCTTGAACACTTCAATGCCCGAACCAGAGTTCAACAGGATCATAAAGGAGTTGCACAAGAACTCTCTGGGGCTGCCTGAGATGAGGACGGACAAGGTGGGGAGGGATGTCACGGCCTACCCCGTCCAGGAGTGCATGTGCAACGATTCAAAAGCGAGGTCGACCTTGTGATCTGATCAATCTGTTTCAGCCCCACATGGGGTTGGTTCAGAACATACACCTGTTGGAGATTTTCACAGAAGGTCCCCCTCTTTGGGAGGGGAGCAGTTTTGGAGTGGGAAGCTCACATTCGTTGACTCGTTGTTGATATATGTGATACTAATTTTTTTTGATGTAAGGATTAGATTTTTTTATTCTTTAGCGGCAGCTGTGTAGTCATTGCTCTGTATATAACCTTGTATGAATAAAAAGGAAAGAAAGTAAAAAATCAGAATCACATTTTTTGTCTTCTGTGTTTTCTCTATGCATGTGAATCTTTCATGGCTGATCTTTCTTTGGATAATTTAGGTGTTGATGAATTCAATTTAGGTGTTGATGAAAGTGAATCGAACTTGAGAAGATGGAAACAAGCACACAACCATACATGAAAATAGATTTACGTGGTTCCCCTAGAGAGAGAGGGAAAGAAAGGATTTTCTATCAAATTTTTGGATTACAAACTCTATGTGATGGGACTATGAATCTGATTCTCACTTTCAACCTTAGACCTAACTCAGGAAATAAAATAGGGTGGGGCTATAGCCACCCCACAAGTTATCATACCCACCCTATAAAAAAATTAATTTATTTCATATCTAACCCACCCCATGTTCGACATAGATGACGTCTTCTGTGTTTAATATTGTTCGACATAGACGATGTCTTCTGTGTTTAAAATTGTTTGATCGACATGATCTATGTCGAACAATCTTAAACACAGAAGACATCGTCTATGTCGAACTCGTGGGGTGGATTAGATATGAAATAAATTAATTTTTTATGGGGTGGGTAGGATAACATGTGGGGTGGCTCTAGTCGCGCCCAATAAAATATATCCCCGATATATTACCACAGTATCCGGATTGTCATTACACGTGAATAATACTCATGCATCTTATTTTACCTGCATTTTCATTTGCAGTGACAAAAAAAAAAAAAAAAACTTCATTGTTGCAATCTTTTCTTGACAATCTAGAAATTAGGATGCAAGACATAAACCCCAACATTAGACCCTACATAGAAGAACATGAACTTATATGATCTCCCCAGAGTCTTGTGTAACAGTCTTTACAAGTGTCAGTATGCATCAAACATATTAGTATCATCATCTCTGTTTCAGTCTCTAAAACCCAAAACTGCCAAAGCAAAAGCAAAAGCTAACACTACTCAAAGAAAAGCAAAAGGTAAGAGCATCTCATACTCTGTCTTCTCTTTAATCTTTACTCACTCCCCAAGCAAACACTCCTCTTTAGTCTCGTCTCCTCCGCTCTCCACACACACACACACCCCTCCAATATGAACTCCTTTCATCTACTGCTCCTCTTCCTCTCCTCCCTCAGCACCTGCTCGGCCCAGTCAAGCCTCTGCCGAACCACCTGCGGCGACATCCCAATCCAATACCCCTTCGGCATTGACGAAGGCTGCGGCAGCCCGTACTACCGTAACGCCTTCACCTGCTCGTTCTCCTCCGGTCTCCGCCTCCGCACCCCCTCCGGCACCTACCCAGTCAAGAAGATCACCTACTCCCCCGACCCACACTTGATCGTCACCGACCGCTTCATGTGGGACTGCGCGGACGCCTCCGCGTATCGCCCGACGAGGCCCTTCAGCCTCGACACGAGCACGCGCTTCGTCCTCTCCCCTCTCAACGACTTCCTCTTCTTCAACTGCACCCCGGGCTCGGTCGTCTCCCGCCCGCGCCCCAGCGAGTGCGCGCGCGAGCCCGACCTCTGCGCGTCCGCGTGCGACCCCTCCGTGTACCTCTGCCGCAACCTCCCCAACTGCCCTTCAAACCCGCCCCCCTGTTGCGCGTACTCGCCGAGGGCGTCGGAGTCGCTTCGTCTCATGCTGACGCGGTGCACCACCTACACGAGCGTCTACTGGAGCAGTCTCGACGTCGGCGGAGGCGTAAACGGCGCGCCTTGGCCTTATGATCGGGTCCCCGAATACGGCGTCCGCATCGAATTCGAGGTGCCGGTCACCATCGATTGCTTGCGGTGCATGGACAGCGCGAGCGGGGGCGCGTGCGGGTACGACACGGGGTCGCGGAGGTTCCGGTGTCTGTGCCGGGAAGGGAACGAGACCGTGCATTGCGTCGATTCGGGGGAAGGCGGCGCGCAGAGGAAGACGAGGAGGGCGGGGGTCGTCGCGGGTGCGGTCGTCACGGTTGCGTCGTTTTGCGCCTTCGTCGGCGTTGGGGGGTTTGTTTGGCGGCTTAGGAAAATGAGGTTGAATAAGCCGGTGACATGCGGAGTTCAGACTAATGAGAATCGGCTCTTTTGATTGTGTTTGTTTTTCTTTGTTTTTTTGGTGTTCTACATGTATTTTTGTTTTGGTCTGTGTGGAATACATAACTGAATAGGCATAAATTTGAATTACTTTTTCATACTATTTGAACCAACAAAGATTGTTACGTTATATTGAACCAATCGGAGTCCGTGCTCCAATCCTGGATCCTCGACCGCTATTTCCCGGTTAGGAATAATTGTTAGAATAAATATCAACATCACATCAATAAGGTTCATGTTTTATTATCAATGTATATATATTATTTTGATAAGATTTGCATGTAAGGCTTCCATGTCGAACGGCAGGCTTGGGCATAGACAACAGAGTTGAGCTCAAGTACTTGCCGGGGACCTGATGGTGCCATTGGTGGCGATGAGGTTCTCAAAGGCGTGATCTCTAAAGTGTATTGAAAGTGAGGACACAACCTATATGTCTTCCAGCTCGTTGGAAATTTTTTGCATTTTGAATTTATTTAATTTATTAGAATATAAATATATATTTTTATAAAAACATATACCTTATTAGAGGATGGATACTAAAATATCAAAACATGTGTGAGAGCTAGAAAAAGATTATGCAAAACAAAATACTTTTTTATAAAAAAATTAAGTATATATGTTCTAATGAATTATATGTATCCAAATATAAAAATGTAATAAATTTCTGTGGCTAACAAATTATATATATGTAACAGTAACACCAATCCTTTTATCTTTTCTTTTATATATTTTGTATTTGGATCATTTCTATATATATAAAAAATCAAATCCAAAGTAAGATGGACAGAAAGGGAGGAAGGACGCCATTGTTTGGATACATAATAAGTGGTGGAATAAACCTGGATTGGCTAGAATAGAGCTTATTTGACTATTTGGATTGAGTGAATAAACAAGGATAAGAAACCCATAATAAATTGGTATAAACCAGTATTGGAATTTCACCTTTCTCTTGGAATTAACTTATTCCAGGCAGTTGCATAAGTGAGGCCCACAGTCTTATCAAAATTTTCAATGGTATATATCTCATTAAACTTTCTTATTCAACCACTTATGTAAATTCAACTAAACAATAATATCTTATTATTATATTTTTCAATAAAAATAAATTGAAAACATAACGAAATAGAAAATGATTTATTCTATGCTGGTATACTTTTTTTTGTGGGTAATTTTTTTTTCTTGGTTAAATCTTTCCCTAATGGTATAGTTATTTATCCTATAATAAACCAAATCCGAACGGGGAGAAATGGAAACAAAATTCAAAAGGAAGAGGATGTAATGCTCTTATGCTCCTCATGCAATGCAAAATCTATCATTTGGAGTTTGGACATATTTTTTTTCCAGTAAATTCTTAAAAAAAATTATATTTCTTCTAATTTTGATAATAAAAAAATAATAAAGAACACATTTGAATAAATATAGTTTTAGCGCGCGCACACATGCTATTCATTACCAAAAAAAGTTATATATTTTATTTATTTAATAATTGTAAAACGATCACCGCCCTCCCTATTTATCATAAGCCTGTCAATTATCCGAAAAAATATCCGCATCCGATCCGAATCCGAAAATGCAGAAAATATCCGATATCCGAAAAATCTGTATCCGTATCCGAAAAAATAATCCGTATCCGAAAATTTTCGGATCGGATACGGATACGGATATACCCCTATCCGATCCGAAAAATATCCGTATCTAATGCCATTAAAAAAATGTTAATATTAGTATTTAATATCTACTATTGAATTTTGATCAAGTGGCTCACATTCTTTCTAATAGTTGTAAAGTTAGGACTTGTGTTTGTGAATTTTTAATTTTAAGTCAATTTTTGAAATTTAAATGAAAATTTGTTATGTTTAATTATTTATTTATTCTTTCTAATAGTTGTAAAGTTAGGACTTGTGTTTGTGAATTTTTAATTTTAAGTCAATTTTTAAACTTTAAATAAAAATTTGTTATGTTTAATTATTTATTTATTCTTCCTAATAGTTGTAAAGTTAGGACTTGTGTTTGTGAATTTTTAATTTTAAATCAATTTTTAAACTTTAAATAAAAATTTGTTATATTTAATTATTTATTTATTTATTTCAGATATTTCAGATAATTATCCGAATCCGTATCCGAAATTTCGGATCGGATACGGATACACTTTTTAAATATCCGTCGGATACGGATATATAAAAAAAATTTCGGATACGGATACGGATATGACCATATCCGCTCCGTATCCGGTCCGTTGACATGCTTAATTTATCATAAGGGTCATCATTTGGCCTGAAAGTCCGGTCCGGCCCGTAGGGCCTAGAATCGGCCCGTTCAATAGACAGTCCGGGTTTGAGACTCACTTTGAGGTCCGGGCTCGTTCGAGCTGCCTGTAAGCCCGCCCATGGGCCCAGTCCTTGGGCCTTTGAAAAGTCCTCAAAAAAAATTTTGGTAGGGATTTGAGGTCGGCCCAAGGCTGGGCCTGGTCCGCAGACCCGTTCACGGCAGAACCCCTTTTTTTTGCACCGGGCCGGCCCGCTGATGCCTAGTTTATCATGTACCAACTCTTAAAATTCCACTTCCATCTGACCGTTAATCAAAGAATTGGTGGTCCCGATCGTGTGGACTCCATTAAAAACAGAATCCCAGAATCTGTCGTTATATAAAAATGTCAGTTCTTCATCTTGAAAAACAAAAAGAGAGGTCGAGGAGCCCCCAAAAAAAAGAGAAAGGAAAAGATGCCTCTGAAAATGGTGGACGCGAACGTATCGAATTTCGAGGAGGAGCTGAAGAGGATGGAATCGGAGAACACTCAGAATCAGCTGAAATTCATCCTCTTCTTGGCGGACAAGGACCCTTCCTCCTCCCTCAGCTGGTGCCCTGGTATTTTATAATCGATCAACCCATTTTTTCTTTATCTGAAAAGAAGTGATTTTTTGGTGGCTTGATTGGATACGAAGGGACCCCATTTCATGGTTTTGGATGTTTGGGGCTTTGATTGGACTGAACATGTCACTGAAATTTGTGTTTTTTATTTTTTGTTCTTTAATGGGTCTTTGTGCTTCTGTTTTTTTTTAATGGGTCTATCCTTAGGAACCAATTTTCGAAAAATAGATTTTTTTTTTCTGAGATAAGCTGTTTTTAACCAGTAGTTTCATGAAAAAGATATTCTCAACCATCTTTTTTTTTGGCTAATGTCAGGTACAACCCGAAATACAGTCACAAATGCAGTCTGCACATGTTTTAACTTTTTAATAATAGTAAAAAAAAATTTCACAAGCTATATGTTTTTGATAAAAAAAATGAATATAGTTTAATTTGAAATTGAATGAAAGTGAGTGTAATTTTTTATTAATGAGGTATATATCTCATCTAAATATGCATATATCTCGTTGAATGACTAACGAGATATTTGAGACTGCATTTGAGACGGTTAAAAGGATTATGTGTAACAACACCCAATTTTTTTTATGAAGGTTTGTTATATTGATTTTAATACATAAAAGTCAAAATATGAAATTAAAAGCTAAAGTTTTAAAATTGTCATGTTTGTTGCAACTTCAATTTACAAATTATATATTATAGATCATAGATTGTAGATTTTAACTTTTATGATAAATAGTAGGCATGTTTGATGTTTGTTTGAATAAGCTGTAATTTTTTTTTTGTCGCGTAGTTGTCAAAAACTTTCTTTTAAGCCGTGGAAGTGAAAAATTGATCATCTGAGTATAAAAGGAGAGAAATGTTATCCCTGATGTTGGTTGTGGATATTAGTATCCAGGAAGTTTATAAGTGCTGCATAAGCCATAATCCGCAAAACACCCTTGACCCAACTTTCAGACTGTGAAAATTGTTTTAGCTTAAATAATCTCCAATAAAGTTAAAAACATGCCACAACAGCTTCACTACAATCTATAACTTATCAGGTTTAAACAAACACACACAATCGTGCTTGCCTTTCTTCAATAGGATTTGATTGCTTTCTAGATATTGCATTTCTTATATGATGAAACTTTTCCTCACACAGTGGCCAACCTATTTTGCAGATTGTAATGTAGCAGAACCTGTGATATACCAGAAGCTGGCGGCGGTGTCCGGCGAAGTGGCCCTCCTGAGAGCATTTGTTGGAGACAGAACTACCTGGAGGAACCCTAGCCATCCATGGAGGGCCGACAGTAGGTTCAAGATCAGGGGAGTTCCAACTCTGGTGAGATGGGAGAATGGAGCCATCGTCGGCCGCCTTGAAGATCACGAGGCTCATGTCGAAAAGAAAATCAATGCCCTCATCGCAGGCAACTGATCTGTTATGTTCTAAGGCTGCGGTTCTTCGATCTTCTGACAATAATTCATAGATGACATCTATGATCAGATTTTTTTACTTGTTTGCGCAACTCTTTATATATATATATATATATATATATATCGGAGGGACTTCCCGTGGCTGACCTTACGGTCGAGCTGGGAAAGCTACCTTCGCCTGTTTTGCGCAACTTACTATGCTATTTCAGCAACACTTGGTGTAGCCGCTCTTTGTTTTTGTGATGGTTTATTCAGGAGAATGAAAGAGACTGATTCATAGAAGTGTGAGTAACCTGGCCAACCTCATGTTTGGGCACATGTCCAGAACTTGGGTTTCTTCCTGCATTAAAAGTTGCAAAATAGCATTTTTTGGATAAGAGGGCTACCTTATCATGACCAGGAGCTGTTAAGATTATTAAAAATAAATAAATTGTCATATATTATAGTATTCTGGTCCAGATATTTGGATATGAGAGTCTATGCTAATTGCTAGTGTTTGAAAATGAATTTGAATTTTTTTTTTACTTAAATCAGTTTTTGAAAATGAGAAGCATAATTTTGTTTAGATTTATTTAAAAGCTGTTTTTTCCACAACTAAAGTTGTATTTCACTTTCTTTTAAAGTTGGACCGCAGGGGTATTTGAAAACTAGGTATGATTCCTGTAAAACAATTTTTATAGAGTTTCCAAACGCTTTGCCTAAGAAACGATAGATTGTGCCCAATAAAAGGACTTATTAGTTTTCACTGCAAAGCAATCATGTCATGCAAGTGCGGTGGGAAGTAGAACATCAGTTTGGATAAGATTGAGAACCTTTTTGTGGCATCTCCTATTAATCACACATTAGCTCTAGAAATAATAAGGCATATTTCAAAGAGATTCTGCATATTCAAAGAGATTTACTAATATTGCTTAAGACTCTCTACAAACTCCAATTACTGAAACTTCTGCTTACATGCATCAAAATAGCCGACCAACTCCTGGAACATTGAGAAACAATTTTTTTTGTACGGAGTGACAAATGAAGATCAGTGGCCAATTCACTCTGTAGCCCTCAAAAAAAAATTCTCAGGTTTCACATTGTCCCTCTCCAATGCCCATTTAGACAGTTTAGAAGTGCCGAATGACAGTCTAAGCCTTGTTGACCCGGATATTCTGACCTTCCAGCACCTGCAGCATCCATGAATT
Source organism: Acorus calamus (assembly GCA_030737845.1). Lineage (NCBI taxonomy): Eukaryota > Viridiplantae > Streptophyta > Magnoliopsida > Acorales > Acoraceae > Acorus > Acorus calamus. Next base: position 16,039,953 of record CM060876.1, read on the forward strand.
ACCGCAGAGAAGTTAAATAGGCTGTAAAGATAGTAGCTTGAAGAGACATGCCCTAAGTTACATACAGGTAGCATTTGAAACATGGGTGGATGATTCTGCTTTAGCAGGAATCATATCTAACACTAGCGTGCTTCAAAACACCCCATATGATACCAGATTTTAATGGAACAAAATTGATATGCTTAATAATCATTCTTGCAGACCACACAGAGAGAAATTTTTTAAGTACATATTTGCCAAATGAAATTCATACTTTTACCAAACAAATGAAGTAATGCATACATTTTAACGTTTCTCATAATTAAAGTATATACTAAGTTAAATGATTTTATATATTGCATTAGATGACTTAGCATGTGCAGGAATGGCTGCAAAAGTTTTCAAGTGTAACCACGCAAAAAAAAAAAAAAAACTCAGTTATAATCAGTGAAAAAAAGGAGTTTTGAAGGAATTAACAAAAGTATGCTTCTTGGGCATCTAAGTTCAAAAGCAACATTAAGTGAAACTCCTTTTCAAACCTGTTTCCATAAATTACCTAAATCACAAAAAGGATAAAGGACGATAATTCACAATAGTTAGTGAACTCACAGCATTGTTAAGCAATGAAATGGCAGCTTCGACATCCTCTTCAGAAGAGAACGAAACAAACCCGAATCCACTGGATTTTGAGGTCCCTGGGACCCGTGACACTTTCGCGCTGAGGACCTTTCCCTTCTCAGAGAAGAACTTGGAGAGCGATTCGGAGGTCACTGTCTTGGCAAGGTTACCCACATAGACCTTGTACGGGCTATCGACGAATGTGGATTCCTCACCTTGTAAAATGGACATGTCTGTGTTCACCAATGGTTTCTCAGTCACGTTTACTTTGATTTGGCGCCCTCCGATTTCCTATCGATGGGAACAATGAGAAGAACTTTAAATTCTAAGAGGTTCATCAACCAGATTGAAATTCATCTTCTTCTTTTTACCCTCTCATGAAGTAGTAAACAGGTGGAAACTAATGATTTATCTCCCTAAGAGATATATCCCAAAATTTATTTTTCAAAAATTAATGTACTGATATTGGATATTCTGAGGCGTACACCAATCATTTGACAAAGTAGCCACTATTAGAACAATTAAGAGGAATTGATATTTGATATGAACTAACATGTCAATAGCTCACCAGTTAAATCAGTTAGCATGAATAAATGTTTAATTGAAACATTTATCAAGAATGGATGTTCGATTTTAACCAACATGCCTATATGTGGCCCCTATTAGAACAATTAACATGAATGGATAGTCAATTGAACTGACAAGTCAATAAGTGACCCCTAATTGAACTATTAACTTGAGTGGATTTTTTATTTGAACCGACAAGTCTATAGGAAATTGATGTATTTAGATTGGTAATACAAGTGCAAATGTGAACATCTGCAAAAATAATATATAGCAATAATAATAATAACAAAAAACTAGAGTTTACCGTGCCGTTCAGCTTCTCAATAACTGCATTGGCATCCTCTATTGTTTTCATGGTGACAAATGCAAATCGACGACTCCTTCCTGAGTATTTGTCATACATGACCTGTAAACAAAGTGAAAGATCACATGACAGATCTTGGAAGAAAACCCCAATAACTGCCTGAGGTCTTTAACAAAAGTCCTACAAGTGAGTGTGACTATTAACATGATATAGAGAGAAACATTGCATTGGAGTCTGCAGCAGACCCATGGTTTTCTACCATATCAACTTTAAGTAATTTGATAGGATTGCCATGTTCAAACCCTGAACGAAAGAATAGTGATGAGAAACAAGGTGTATCTTATACTTGTTTCTTTTTGAATTACTTAAAATTTGTTGTTCGTGTTGTAGCATGGTCACATATAATTCAATATTCGAACCGATTTTCAAAAACAACTTTTTCATAAAAAGTAGCTCTCAACTAACTTTTCCATAAAAGTGGTTATGTTGACATTCAACACATAAACAAAATCCGAAACCAAAAGCTAAAGTTTATAAAATTCGCATGGAACCGTTTAGCTGGAAACTGATTTTGAAGAAGTAGAATCAGTTTGACAGTGGCTCCAAACGGAGCCTAAGAAAAGATCCAGTAGATTATTATAATTTATATTAAAAAAATAATATAACAGAATAATTCAATCCACATTTCAATTACAATTAAATAACACCCACAACTGAGAATGAACATATGATTAACCAGTCCAAAAAGAAGTCTAAAACTATGTAAACCATAAACATCCAAACCCAAAGCAACCAGAACTCCATTCATGTACAACTGCTATGACAGTAATTTTTCAAAAATAAACTAAACCACTTAAAGAGTCTCCCTTTCAATACCAGAACATTCGCGCCCACAAAATGCAAACTTTTACTACTCGAGATGACTGAATATCCACAAAATTTGATGAACCCAATCGAAATTCATGACTGAATCTTTGGTACCTAAAACTACTCAAACCCACACAATTCAAAGAACTCATTTGAAATCCGAGTCTGAGATCCCGAAAACTGAAAGAAAAGGCAGAGACCAAGCAATACCTCGGCCTTCTCGACGGACCCAAACTCGCCGACGATGTTCTCCAGCTCCAGGTCTTTGAGGGTCCGGGGGATATTCCCCACGTAAAGCCGCCGCGCCGCCACCTCCGCCACTTCCGAGGCCTGGGCGGAGACCGAGAGGGGTCTCCTAGGGTTCTTGAATGTGAGGGGGAAGCCTACGCAGATGGGGTTCGTGAAAGGACAGGTTGTGAATGGTGTTTTGAGAGGTTGGAGGAGGTTCGAAGTCAATGCTGAAGAAATTCCCGCCATTGGAGAGAGGAAAAAAATGGTTTTCTTTTTTTGCAGTGAAGAGAGAGAGGAAGATAAGCTTATCCAATGCTGTAATGAGAGCCGGGGGTAGTGGAATAAGCTTGTTCCAATGATGCTCTTCTGGGATAAGCTTATTCCACCAAGTGGGTAGCCCGTTTAGGTAGAGACCATTCCAACCTAGATAAGAAATAAATCATTTTTTTTTATTTAGCTGCGTTTTTATTTATTCTCATTTAGAAAATGTAATAACGAAATTTTTATTGTTTAGTTGATAACAAATAAATTGTGAATAAAATATGAATAATTATTTTATAATATGTAATTTGATTTGATATGTGAGCTTAATTATTATAAAAGATGATGACAAGTAATTCAACGTATGAGTCTCTTTTATTCATATAATAAATTGAGTGAAATAACATAATTTTAAGAGAAACTTAGAATATCAATATTAGTTTTTTTTCTACCTATTTTAACATAATTATACTCACGAATTCCTTGTAAACAAACAATTTATTCTCCATTTTCTTTCCTATTCCTCCCCAATTTTGCTACCTATGGTACGAAATAAAGATTAATCCCTTGTTCTGCTAATCTCTATTCCTCTCTTTGCTACCCAAATCAGATGTATATGGCTCCTTTTGAATGAAAATTTAATAAAATATATGGTTCTGGGGCTGTAAAAATGACTTCTGTGTAACATCGCCCATCCCCTAGACATTTTTCCACCCGAGCACCTTTGTCAATTTCAGTGGTTAGATCCGACACTTTCACTCTCCACACAGAGATAGATCCGCGTTTCAAGGTACGGTTTAGATTTCTCTCTATTCATCTTTCCCACTTTTTTAAAAATTGCTCTCCTTGATGAGGATGCGAAGTTGGTTTGGAAGTAATATGAGGAATTAACTGATCAAAGTTGGATCTTTTTAGTCGTTTTGAAGAGAGAAGCTTTGGTTTGAATCTGGACCTGCGAAAAAAATTTCAATAGGTAATTAATTATGTTTGTTCTTTAGCATTTAATAAGACATTTCTGCATATGGGTTCTTCCCAATAGTTGTTTTCAATATCATTAAAGCAATCTTTTCTGGATAAAAATCACTTTTTTAGTACTTACAAAACTTGCCCCATTGGTACCATTTCTTAGATCAGTGAAACATTGCATGTGATTTATAGCTTATGTGAAAATCTTTGTCGAAGATCGAGATTTGGTTTTGATTTTTAGAATTCCATGGTGGCCTTTCCCCAACCCATTTGAGGATGTGTGTTTGTGATTCTTTTAGGATTCCTTATGATTCAGATTTTTGATGTCACATTGGCATTCTGGCCATCTGATAGAATATGATACTCTTGGTTTCTGAATTCATTGAAAAAGTTGAAGCTTTATGATGTGCTCTATTAGTCATGTGAATCTGATTCTTCAACCATTTGAACAGTTGGGCCTCTTTTGGTGGTTGAAAGTATGCATTTAGAGCTCAACTTGAGTAGTTCTTGGATTTATTAGTTGATTGCGCATTACATGTGGTTGTGATTACTATGCTAGTATTGCTACAATAGATTTTTATTTCAAGTAGTTTTTGCGTGCTTGTTATCTAAAGGACTGATTTGATTATATGTTCAAATACGATGATACCAATTTTAAATGCCCTGATCATGCATGGAATTACTGGTTGAAACATGAAAGATGGCTGCCCAAGATGTGGTGCTCCCAAAGATTGCTATACTTGGCGCTGGTATATTTGTCCGAACGCAATACATACCTAGGCTGGCAGATAAGACTGATATTGTGGACTTAAAAGCAATATGGAGCCGTAGTGAGGTATGTAATGCGAGATTGCTATTGTTCAATTGAATTCAAAAATTGGATAAATCATTATTTATATATTAATCAGTCTTTATAGTTTCTTTAATACAATAATGATATCCCTATCTTTATTGACTAATTATTTCTTTTCAAAAACTTTCCAGTAAATTATTTTTTGTGTGCGTGGTTTGTTTTATGTATAGGAATCAGCAAAAGCTGTCGTGGAACTTGCTAGTAAATATTTTCCAAATATAAAATGCAAGTGGGGAGATAATGGTCTAGAAGAAATTCTTCAAGATTATTCAATAAAAGGGGTGGCAGTTGTCCTTGCAGGCCAAGCACAGGTTTGTCTTTTAGGCTTCTAGCATTTTTTAGTTTAGAATGCATGATATTTATTAATTTATTTATGTTTGTTAATTAAATAATAACCATGCGTCCCCATCTCGGGCCGAATGACTCCCTTTTCAGTGTCATGTAGTGAAAACCATGACTTTACTATATGGGTACTATGTTTAGAGCATTGATATGTAGTGGCGCGCAAAGCAAAGATATGATCAACTTTTTTTTTCTCTTTCTTCATTGTTCTATAGTTTAAACAACCATTGGTACATCATATGCAGGTTGATATTTCACTAAGATGTCTCAGGGCTGGAAAGCACGTTCTTCAAGGTGATTTAAATGGCATAGTTAATAAACTCATATTTTCAAAGCATTCCATTCCATGATCTACATAGATAATGGAATGCATTGAACTACAAATGAAGTTACTCTTGAACAATATTCTTGAGGCTTTTGATTATCAATTGTGTTTTAATTTTTTTATTTTAATTAAAAAAAGTTGTGTTTTAATAGCATCTACGTCTCTATAATATCTATTGTCATTATTTAGTTCTACTAAATGTGTCCCTAATTGTTTTCTCTCTCTTCTCTGCCTGGTTGACTTGTGGATCTGAAGAGAAACCAGCTTCTGCATGTAAGTTATCAATCTCATATATTTTATCTCATTCGAGGGCTAATGCAATCCTCTTCTCTTTTTTTCCAGTTTCCTTCATTAATACACGAAAATGAGACTATATTATATTCTGGTTTTTTTAAATTTTCTAAAATTTCACTCTAGATTTCGTACTAGTACAATAAAGCTAGTGGTGTTGACTAAATTGGCATTACTATACTCAACAAGCTTCTTTTGTCATCTATTGTGCGTTTGAATTTGCAACTGTGTGTAGCATAAAATTTTGTTAATCTTTTACGGAAGGCCCACTTGGGTGAGCAACCTAATTCAAATTTGACCATAAACCAACTCAGGGCACCGCATTAGAATTAAATTATATAAGATCAGAAAGTTATTCACTACCTTTTCAAATAATCATAGTAAAAAATTGTGATTCACAGTGCATGATCATTTTTGCAGATTTCGAATTTTAATCAGAATAGTAAATCCCTAAAATATCCTATAGTGTTTTGGTCTCTTGTATCATTGTTTGAAAGCCCTTACATGACTGTCATGTCATATGGTCACACATACTAATCAACTAATAAGCCAAGTTTACTTCTTTTAATCAACAGCTATATGCCAAGCAGAAACTGCACTCTCTTTATACAAATCTCTTTGCTCCTCTGTCGCCTGTCCACCAATTTGGGCTGTTGCGGAAAATTATCGGTTTGAACCCGCATTTGTGGAGGTACGTGAACGTTTGTTTGATGATTTTTTATTTATATTGCTTCATGCATTAAGCCATTAAGTAATATTTTTTACAATCTTCTGTAGGCCAAAAGCCTTGTGAATGGTATAGGTGATATGATGAACGTCCAAGTCATTGTTGAAGGATCAATGAACAGTTCAAACCCATACTTCTCAAGCTCTTGGCGACGAAATCTCACAGTAAGTGATATCCCTCAGACTAGAAGTACTTCATCGGGGTGCAGATTTGTAAATGTATGAGTCTGATGGAAAAACTTATAGTCAGATGATATTGTCAATGTCATTATACAAATTTTCATTTGGTGGGAAATAATGTACTCACATGTTCTCCATGTATAAATTATTTTGTATCAAGTCAACTTATGTAATTTATTCTGACTAATACGCACATGAGGAATCTCATTTCAAAACTTTAGAAGCAGATTTTGCTAATAAGGATTCCATGGTTCCCTTTGAATTGTCTATAATTTCTTAATAAAAATTCTCTTATGAACTGTTACTGTTATATTTTCAGTCAGACTCTTCTGTAAGACTGCTATCTAGATACTCTGACCAACGGAAGAACTTTCAATTTTCAGGGAGGTTTCATTCTAGACATGGGTGTCCACTTCATTGCGGGTTTGAGAATGGTAAGCCCCCTTTGTGAAATTGGCATTCTCGTACATAGATACTCATAGGTCAGCTAATTATCTTCTCAACTGATCATGAAGTTCATTATTCTGCTTGAACAGTAAAAAAATGGCCCCATTAACTGGCTTTGATATGAGTCTCGATTTTTATGAACTTTGGCGGCAAAAGATCATTGATGATTCAAAACTCAAAAGGGTCTTATTTTGTATTCAGAGGGGCAGACCAGTTATCTATTATTAGAATTATGAAAGAACATGAAAAGTGATTCTTTAGCGAGATGTTTTTTTAAATGATATAAAAAACACAGCATATTATACACAATCTGCATGAAAGCACTTCTATCACAATTGATTTGTACTATAAGGTATCATCTTCAACTTAAGCTGAACTCAACTATAGAACCCATGAACATCATTTGACCTGGAATTCTATTTCTTAAATGCATTACCAGATAATTGAATATTTGAATAATTAAATGGTCCTTACTAATTAGAAACAGTTATCTAGACTAAATTTATGACAAAATTTGTGACAAAATTTATGTATGATTCTTTTTATAAACTACTTAATGTGCATTTATATGGCTTTAAATAGGTCGTTGGATGTGAGATAACATCTGTGTGTTCTAGTTGCCGCCATGTCGATACAACCTTGCCTCCACCAGATAACATCTGTTCACTTTTGTAAGTTTTTATGCGAAATATGTTATAACTGTATGTGCTTCCGTAAACCTTACATAGCACCCTATGATTCCATTGAAACCCTGGAAGTGATTATTGGGGTTTTTCTTATCTGTGTAGTCAATTGGAGAATGGCTGTGGTGGGGTGTTCATAATGGCAGTTTCTACATCTTCACCTAAGGTTTGCAGACAAATTTCAGTCATATTATAATAATGCATTGTCAATGCTTGGCCTTTATTTCAACCATTCATTAGTCTCTCCTATGGAATGCAGTCCATTAAAATTGAAGGAAATGTGACTTAAAAAAATGCATACTTGCATCATAGAGAAGCATTTATGCATCAACATCAACAACCATTTTTTGTCAAATGCTTACTTTAACCATGTGGTTGATCTATGCATGATTTTAAGTTTGCATTATTATTTGTGAGACAGTCATACATTCTGTAGATTTATTTTATGTTCACCCTATCATCTCCTCCTTGTTGGACTGACAAGATTACCCGCAAAATACTCATGGGTTGTCTATTTAGTAAATTTTTAAGGTTTAGGTATTGAAGTATGTTTCTTTTTTGGGGGTTGTTGGTCCTTCCCGCAAAACCGATGTCACCTAACACAACATTGGGAAATCACCTAAAGTGATATATATTATACTATGTCAGTTATGCTCTATTACTAAAAAAAAATCTTTAAAATATGTGCATTCAATTCTTCGAGCACGTAGTTTATTTTTCTTGTAAAAGTATGTATTTCCAATAGACAAATATATATTTAAAAGAAATTCAAAAATTATGTTTGGTTTGCAAAAGTGATTGTGGGAATGATGAAGGGCCAATTTCGTAACTCTGGCCAAGAATTTTACCTGGGATGCCCAAGAATGACTACGGGAATGGAGAATTCCAAACGTCATTTACTTGAATATTCTAACAGAGAGAATAAGAATGAATGTCAAATTAACCCAATGTAAAACATCATCCTTCCCTTTTTTTCAACCATGCTTTTCTGTTCTTTTAGATATATTGGAGAGTTGTGGGCACAAAAGGAACTCTCCAAGTGGAGCGCGGCAACAAAGACGGGCGCCATGGCTACGTGGTAAGTTTTGAGTATGGATTCTTCTTCCATTGTACTTTAAGAGTAGGTTCTTCTTCTTCTTCTTCTTTGTCTTCCTGCTTTTGTTGTTGTTTGTTGCTGTTTTTTTTTTTTTTTTTGTGACATAAGATAAATTTACAGTTAGTGTTTATCCTTTTTTTTTTGTTAAATCTTATCGTATCAGCACGAGTAAATCCAATCAAACTAGAGTAAGACTCGAACCAAAAGCCTCCTCAAGGAGTAAGATGTCATTTTACTTATTACTTGAGAAAGACAAATAAACTCATATTTGGAGTTTGACATCCCAGAACTCCTAACCTGAGTGCAATATGCGTTCAATTATATCTACTTTGCATGAAACAACTCACGCACGCATTGCTGCAGGTCTCGTTCTACGCATTGGATGGAACTTCACAGAGCGTGTTCCATCCATTCTCTGGAGTGGATGAAGAACTGCGCACATTTGTCCGCGACATTTCACAAGCCACATATAAGGTATTACAATCATCACCATCGCATTCAAAAAACAAACTCAGGCAATCGATGTCTCAGTCTGCGCCCGATCCATTCTCGTGCAGGAGTATGAAGCTGAACCACGGAGCTCTTACATTGAAGGGGCTCGTGACATAGCGGTGCTGGAGGCCATGCTTGAATCTGGTGTGAAAAATGGAGCTCCTATTCATGTAAGGAAATTTTGAGATGGCCTTTTTACCGACCTTCCACAACTTCTTTGAAGTACAAAATTCAGTGAGCAACAAAAGCTATTATTTTCAGCCCCCCTCAAGGAAGAGATGGGAAGGGTAAAAAAAAGAGAGCCAATTTGAAATTTGTTACCCTTTATATTTATTGCTTTTATTTTATTTTAGTTTTTGGATGTTATTTTTAAATCTGGGAAGCTTTGGTGCATATTCAGGGTCACCATGAGTATACAAGTGTTTTTTTAATTTACATGAAGAAAGCTGTTGATAAAAATTACTACATTAGGCTCTTTTGAGTCCATAGAACAAAGAAAATAATTCACTGCAACAAATTAATTTTGACAATGAGAGCTGCAGAACAATATAATGAAGCTCTTTCAGATTTCAAATCTCATACTAATAATAAATAATAAACATATATCAACCTTTAAACAAACAAAAGTTTGCCATCAGTGATAAGAAACCTAAACTGTTCATCCTTTATCACAAATTTCACTAAATCAAAAATATGCAGCACAATCATCTTAATTCCTCAAGAAAAGCAAACCCAAGTGAATCTGAACCCCACAAGAAAAACAAAAGATTACAAGATGAATTGCCAACACATTGAAATAAAGCATGTTGTGCAATCACTAAAATTACAATGGCGGCGCGTAGTACGATACAGAGTCTGCTTCAGCAATTAGTCTATCAAAAGCATCAAACATGGAAGAAGAGGAGTTGGAAAAGGTGGCGGAGATTCATCAGGCCACCATAATTTACAGAATCTGGATTGAGCTGAATTTTCGCCAAAGCATTGACAGTTTCAATCAATCACCTTGGAGACAGTAGAGCTGGCGTATGTTTCCAGATGCTGTAGCACAGCAGAACAAATCTTTATGCGTTAGCCAGCCTCAAATTTACACTTCAATTTGTGAAAGGGTTATTTGTGTAAATACCAAAAAAAAAATTGCAAAATACCCTGATGAAACCATATTACGCAATACCCCTCAAAAGTTTAAGTTGTGCATGAATACACTTCTGTCATAATAAAATATATATTTTAAGTTGTGCACAATTATCCATCAAAAGGACATGCTTGCATGATTTAATTCCTCTCGAAAGGGTTTTGCTGGGAATAGGATTTTAATGGGGGTAAAAAAGTGGGGGTATTTTGACAAAATAAGGTATTTTTAGGGATAATTATCCACATAACCCTTTCTGATAACATTGGCAACCCAGTTTCTCAGCCTCCAGGTTCCAAGTACCGACGTGGTTGTTTTTCAAGTTATTATTATTATTTAAAGAAAAAATTAGTAGGTAGTTGAAGAAGGAACCATTACCATATAACCAGTCTTTGAAGTGTGCATGAAGAGCAGATGCTAATTCTCGTTTTCGGTTATCCTCCAACTGCACATCCCTTAAAGCTTGTTGGACATTGTCAAAGATCGTTTTCTGTGAAAGGGATATTAGATTAACGAATCATAAAAAAATGATCAGCATAAAGATTAAGCTAAAACATCAAAATGCATGTATTCTGAACTATTTGCAACAAAAATGAGTGGGAAGTGAAAAGCAAAAGCAGCAAAACATAACAGTAGTGTAAGAGCTCGTACATTCTTTTTCTGTGATTCCATGTAATTCTCTGGCAACTTAAACACATCTGGATTTCTTCTGTTGGACGTGCCTCCCAACCAATCAGGAATCTGTAGGCGATTAATGATAAAAAAAAAAACTAAGACTTTTGATATCACCAGTTTAAAAGAAGCTACTATGCATGTGAAAAATGGGGGAAACTGCATTTTTAAATGGGAATGTGCATCCGCAAATCAAATTAAATTCAAAGGAACTAACCAAAGCAGCAAAAAGTTGCTTCTGTGTTATTTAGATTCAACAAGGCACGGATATATTGAGTTAAGGGAACTGTCTACAAAAGCGAGAGCAAGATAAGAACAGATGTTCTGTCCAAAGAGATATAAAAAAGAATAATACCAAAAAGTTTGTGAACTGATCAGGATCAAGGTATGTTGCGGACTCAGCCTGGACTTCAGAAACCCCTGCCGGATGAGACAATGAATCATGCGGATCAACCATTCCAAGCACAAAGGGCTCATCCCATCTATTGACAGTCCCATCTACACCGACTTTAGTCATATGCTCCTCTAATTGTGAATAATATGTGTTGTATGGTGCCACCTGAAAAGAAAAAGGACTTGATTCAATCAGATGCAAAGTATTGTTCAATTTCTGATGATTATAGTAGTCTGATCATTAAAAAAAATTGGATTTTGAAATGTTAAATGTCAATCTGATATACATGTATATTGGTCTAAACATAGATTGCCTTCCTTAAAATATTCAAGCCACTAGTTATAACCTTCCTCGGAAATGAAAAATGATAAACTCTTGAGTTACATTCAAGGGATTTTCCCAGCCAATCTTTTTTGTAAGGACACTTGATATGTTGGCTGAACCCACATTATCCATTGAAAACAAAAAATAAAGCCAAGTCCATATCAAGCTGAAAGTTTACATCTAGTGAACTGGACTGAATCTTTTATTGGATTACCAATTAATCAGTCTAGACATATTCAAAGCAAAAGATTTTTGCACAGCTGCATGGATAACATAACCATCTGTTGGACACAATAGACCACGAATATGAATAAAAATAATGGGGGAACAACAAAACTGTAGTTTGCAGAGAAAAGTTGCCATGACTGAAACCGGGCAGCAGCACACCCGTATTCATGTCAAACAATTGAGGAAATGTGACTAGCAGTAGAAAAGAAAGGAACTGCTTTCAGTAGAAAGATTACTTTGACAATAAAAACCTCACAGACCAACAAAATATCCTTCAAAGATAACAAAGAAATAATGAAGTGAAAATGCTAAATATCTCACCTTCAATTTATGGTTATCCCCAAGAATAAGGGGTCGTTGATTAACCCCCAAGAAAAACACACACTCTCGACAATTGGCAATGCAGATACGCTTGGCAGCTGTTATTACCTGAACCCTTTCACAGTGCTCAACTCTTACAGCCTGCATGGGCAAGAAATGCACAGCATAAGAACACATTACTTATGTTCATTAATGATATTTTAATACAAGATGTTCATTAATGATGTGTCATATGTGCATGTTTAGAAAAAAAATGCAAGGAAATACCATGTTATATTGGGAAAACATTACTATACAATCATTAAAAATAGAATGATGGCATTTGCAAGTGATTTACGGGCACAACATGCATATACTAGTTAAATTAAATAACAATAACATTGCGGTATGTGAAAATAGAAAAAGGTGCAGTGTTCTTTTACATGCTTGATGCTTCAATGGTTGGCTCTTTTACGATGCCTAGACAACAACATTACTCGACTTGTAAAAAAAATGGAATAAAAAACATTATCAGATGATCATCTCTGGAAATCTTTTCGCAAACTGCTCCATCTTGCACCCTTTTACAAACCAGGTGCTCCACTAGAGAATTATAGTACTTGTTACTTGTTAGACCATGCATTGCATTGATGGTGACAGTCTACAGTTGACATAAAAAGGGCTATGGAAGAAAAGAAGAGGAACTATACCTTTGGGTGATCCCAGTAAGAATGCCACGGAAATGATGCCAAACAGAAATTCATTAAGAGGTTTTTCCTCTTGAACTATGATAGCTATGGGCTTGTCGCCCAGCCAGAGAAGGCCGGATCAACCCATCTACTGCAAGCTTCCACACCCTACATGGGCTTTTCCTTTCTTAGGGTGAGCATGTTCAAAACGAGAAGTGAAACACACCCATTTTTTGAGGTTTCAAACACGTTTTTCTAGGAAATCAAGAGTTGTAGTAGGATCTTGAAGAAGAGGAAGAAACTAAAAGGAGAAAACCAAAAACATTCATATCCACCAATATCAAGTCCCATTTCTGAAGTATGTCAGAGCATCTAGATGAAAATTTACCATGTGCCTTGTATTTGGAAGAATTTCAACTCTATGGTCAAACAAATCAAAGGTTGCTGCTATTGTTCAACATGTCCATTCATCCTCATAAAGAGAAAAAATGTTCTTTTAAGGAAAGGTGGGAGCTCTCACTTGTCATTTTATAGATGGAGAACAATGTAATGTGATACAGTGAATGAATAAGAAAGAAGGATTAAATGGTGCATTGCAAATTAGGAGGAGAAAAATTGATTTGTCAAAGGACAGTAGATCTTACCTTCATCAATTTCTGTAAGGTGTCAATGAAGATATAAAACCTTAGGGCATAGTTTTAATCATAGTTTAAAAAGCATGTGCGGACCCCATATGTGGTGGGGTCCGCATACAGTACATGCGGCCGCACATTATATATTTCATTTTAAAAAAAAAATTTTAGTATATGGGCGTTTGAACCTCGTTCGAACGGAATTCAAACGGTCCTTTCAAACGGAATTTAAACGCCTAAGGACCGTTTGAATTCCGTTCGAACTGGGTTCACACGCGTAAGGGCCATTTGAATCCCGTTTGAACTGGGTTCAAACCGTTTGAATTCCGTTCGAACTAAATTCGAATGCCTAAAGACCGTTTGAATCCCGTTCGAACTGGGTTCAAACGCCTCAAGGGCTGTTTGATTTCCCGTTCGAACTGGATTCGAACGCCTAAGGGCCGTTTGATTCCCGTTTGAACTAGGTTCGAACGACTGACCGCATATGGCCACGCTTGGACAACACTTAGGCAGCACATGGGTGCTGATGTGCGCCGAGGGGGGCACATCAGCACGTGTGGTCGCACTTACCTATACGTGCTGGGCACTTTGAACTATGGTTTTAATTCAATTGTACAACTAAGTTTAAGTGAACGCTTCCACTAGTTTTAAAGCTGGGTTTTTCTGATTGTCTTATTATCATATGGTGTTGCAACCAATTCATTCTAGAAGGCAATATCTTGAATCTCATATAGAAATCCATGCAAATTATAAGACTCCAAGCAATTACAAATCAATGCATACAAAAGCTTAAGATAGGGAAAAAAAATTGTGGAATATCCAGGCATACCTTTCCAATGGCACCAAGGACAACAGTTGCATCTGAACACCCATAAATTGTTGCATATCTCAAAGGAGCTAATATATACACCACTGAATCATGACAATTCACAACCTGAGTATCATAAATCAGTAGTCAGACAATAAACAACATGGCCGACAAGCTCTAGATATCAACATGTAAAACATTTTTCCACATGAGAAACTAAATAAAGGAAACAAAAAAATGACAAAAATCAGTCAGAACTTCGATAAGTAATTTTGAGATTATGTCCAGTTCAGTCAATCAGCTCACTTCTTCTTTTCCGAGGAAATAAAACAGCTCAACTTTTTAATAATAAGACAAAGAATCTTCAATTTGAGTGGACCTCTGGACTAAAACAATCCACAAAACCCTAAAATCTCTTTCATTTTGCCTCAATTCCTATGAGGGTTAGGGGATCTTCACTTTTGATTTGTGGAGAATTTTATGCATTTAGTCATCCAAGTCAAAATTATATTACATTCAGAATAGATTTAACTTTTTGAATGTGGCCTTATGCAAGCAGAAATCCACATATAGACAAGTCAGATTATTTTTTTATTTTCGATTTCTGAACACCATTTGTCAGAAATCATTTTGTTTTCATATTTCATTTTCATCCCCCGAAGGAGATAGAAGTTGGAATGAGATGTTTGCAGATTATCCATGATATTTGAAAAGGAGATTGGAGCCTTTATATTAAAGATGATGCCCCTCGAACAAAAAGGAGATGAGGGATCTCCACAAAAAAAGAAAAGATAAACAAATGAAATACAAGAGTAAATAATGGTTTAATGAAAACCAGAGTTACATGGACAACAAGTACCTCATCTAAGGCTAGAAGAAATTCCTACCCATTTGTAGGCATTATCATGCCTGCATATTTGAACAATAATTTCCATTGGTTATATTTCACAACCTTAATAGCTTCCTGTGAATAAGTATTTGGCACATTATACAATGGCTTCATCTGCCTCTATAATTATACTCTGATCAGACTTTATATATTAAAACAGCTTATAGCCTGCAATCCTGCCACTTTGTCGCATTCTGACTAGAAAATTGTATCCTTTTGGATGTGCCTAGCCCTACTTTTAGTATTTCACATGCATCTGCATGAGTAAACCACGTGATTGGGATGGCTTCTTGCAGTCAAGCATGATTCAGATACGTATATCAAGGTAACACTATATCCAGGCAGATGGAGTATAAGGATATAGAGATTCCATTTTATTTTATTTTTGAAGAGATGTTAGGCGTCCTACCTCAATATTGTTAATAAGGGGAATGCCCAAATCATAATACAAATTCAAATAACAAAAAAAAAAGCCACCAAAAGTGGGTCTATGGTAGAAGAGAAATCTTCTATAGACACCGCCAGTAGCACAAACCAAAACCACTCCTCAATGACAACAGGTCCCCCCCCCCCTCCTCGAATACAACACAAGACCTGCCCATGTATAAAAGCATCCCCAATCTTTGATAAAATGAACCGTCTCCCAAATGTTCTCCATGTAAAGCACCCCCCTTTGAACAACACATGGTTCCTCCATAAACATATTGCCCACACAACTTTCGAGATTCCATTTCAGTTGAAGAGAAATTTCAAACACGAATTCAACAACAGCATCCAATTCTTGGTATAATATGAGAGATGAAACTTTTAAATGAGAACAAAAGGTTAGATAAACATCTAGAAGTCAAACTTTTCAGTTAGCCAATTTTTTCTAAAAATTCTTTAATCTTTTCTCAAGAAGGCAAATATCAAGCAGCAAAAAAAAAACTGACCTTTACAGAGGAACCCTTGATATCACTGGCCTTCTTCACAACTGAGGCCCTAGAAATTCCCTCCACAAAAGTCTGGTTCCTAGAATTACCTTGAATAGATGCCCCGCTCAATGATTGACTGCTCTGGCCCTTTCCTTGATTTGGATAGACATCAACCATAGTAACATCCGAATCTGAGGCATTCTGTGGGCCATTTTCTTTAGCTGCTACCTTTTCTGCAGTTTGCTCCAGAGAAGCAGCTATGTTTTGTAGGAGCCATTCATGAACTTCACCAGCTGGAACAGGAGCAGCCGGCATGTCTGGATCAGAGTTCGCAAAAAAGGGAGCCGCCTGGCTCAAGGGAATTCCTTCACTACCCTTTTCACCAAACTGAATGAGAAACCCAAGATGCTCAAACCTTTCAAGCGTCAAAACCTACAGACAAGTCCAACCATTAGCAATTCAAAAGAGGAAAGTTTGCCCATTAAAAACTATTTGACCCAGTCAGCACTTAAATAAAAGGACTTTAAATGATATATCACAAAGAGATAACTTCGTAAAAGCACATAAGAAGTCAAGGAATGGCAACCTGACATTACATCCAGAAAATATATATATAGAAATGTGCATTCCATTTAATCTATTCAATAGAAGCTCACATTCTGAAGTAAATTAAGTAATTAATGACATTAAGTAATTAATGACATTTTTTGTATGAACAAACACAAAAATCATACTATTACAAACAAAAACTGCTGACCAAACAGCTTGACAGTTTCTCCCACATGTATCAGTTCCTGTTTGTATGAGAACCGCTTTCTTAGTAGAGAATGATAAATGTGGCCAACCAAATTTAAAGATTCAAGCCAAACCAATTAAAAGAATGCATTGTCTCTGTCAAGTTGTGCTAAAATTCAGAGTTCAATAAGTAAATTATTCTCTGGATAACAATTTTCCTCATGAAACATAACAAAAAAAAAAGAAGTCGCAAACTCAACAAGAGTTACTTATCCATGCTCAAGTCTCTTTGGATCCCATAACCAAATAGTGCCATTATACCATATTACCATCCATAAAACAAAAGATGGATAAATAAAATATATAAGCATGCCATCCTCAAAAAAACATGGGTGTTTTCTGAAAGAAAGGAACTCCTATTAATATGAAGAATTAACATGATCTTAATCACACTTCTTCCGCAGCTATACACAAATATAACCCAACAACATAACTTTATCTGAGGGGATTTTTTTTGGCTTCACATTCAATGACATAAAATAGATAGTTGTACCCAAACATACAAAGACTAAAAATCAAATCCAAATTGTTAACCAACCAGAGATTCCTCATCATTGCTTTCTACAGGATCAGATAAAAGAGCAAGCATATTGGCTATGTGTTTCTGTAAATATGATAACTGGTGGGCCTCTTCATCAGCCTGTGAAGGCATAAATCGACGACTGTTGCCGCGCACAAGCTGCAATCAAACAGGCACTCACTTAATAAAACTGTTGACATGTAATAAAATGAAATGAATATTATAGTAAGGCCACCAGAATATCAAACAAACACTGCTGCAAAAGTTAAGATACTTCATATTAATACAGAACCCAGCTTGTTATAATAATGTGTCAATCAATATAATACTATTGAAAAGTTCTCGTGATCATCACATGCCCTAATCCACATGGAGACCCAGTCACCAACTTATATATAAGAGGGCTGTCGAGCAGTGATATAGGATGCATGACATGGATCAACCCCATTAGTAAACAACATAAGTATTGAGACCGCGATGAAAAAAAAATGTTAAGCACCTGAAATGAGAATTCCTTGGTTGGAGAAAATGTAAAAAAAAAAATATCTTCCTGTGTCCTATCAGGAGAAGTGGTGGACCCACAGAGGGACCAGTGGGGGCAGCTGCCCCACTCTTCTTCTTTTTTTTTCCAAATAGCAGTTGATGTGTTTTGGTTTGGTAGAACATTGATGGATTTTAATTAACTAGAACAAGTATGAGTTACTTTTGATTGTTTGTTATTTTATACTGATATTTATACAAAAAGTTTTTTTTTTTAGCTCTCGCTTGATTTGTGGATCTCTTATTTAGGCATAAATTTATAAATTAATTATATACGGATAGAATCATAGAAAACAATTCGACAAATTGTTGTTTGATATTCGTTTATCAAGATAAATATCTATGTTTTGTGCTTGTGTAATCATACTTTGTCTCTCTTACTTGTATCTACTTTGAACTGCGATTGAGACTCAGATTTTTTATAATTCTTTGAATAGCTTTAAAAGTTGTAGTGAACCTCTTTTTGTTTCTTGTTTGTTTGCACCTTCTAATAATAAACTTTTATTATTTTTATGTCTAGTGAAGATGAAAAAAAAAAAATCGTTTAATTATTTTGATTAGGAAAAAAATGTAAAGGTTGTAGTTAAAATTTGCCCCCAGTAAATCACTGATCTGGAGAGGTCCTCACATAGAAACCAAGCCCAATATCCCGTAATATCTTTACAAGGGTCAATGCCATTGTGATGTGATGTAACTGAACCAGGGTTTCATAGTTTTTGAAATTGTCTTCCAATTGCAACATGGGTGTTCACCATATTATGAATATGGTAATTTCACCCTTTATTCCATCAGTATTCAATTTGACAAGGAACCCTAACATTAGATGGCAAATCCCTAGTCACCACAAACAATGTGCACCAGGTAAGCCCGAGAGGATTCAAACCCGATACCTGTGGTGAGCAAACCCATGGCACTAGCCAAAGAGATAGCAACCCCGTGTGAGTTGTTCAAAAAAAACATGACCTACATATTATTTTAGGTAATACATGTGCATTGAAAAGCCACTTCAAAAATCTGAACAACATGACAATGATCAATGTACCCATAACAACAGCAACAATAAACGAAGACCTCCCAATAATTCCATTCACCCTACCCAATTGCATACCACTAAAAAATCCATAATAGACACAATACATTAAAACATAATTTTCATGAATCAATCATATAGAACACAACAAAACATATTGATACATAGATTTTCAAATACATATAGAGAGAGAGTGAAAGATTGACCTGGAGAGGAGACAGAGCGGACAAGTATCCATCGAATGCCGACGTCGAGGGCCAAACGTCGGCCACCGCCGCCGAGTCCTTGTGGCTCTTCGGGAGGAGCCTCTTGTAAGACTGTATATACAAGAACAAGATCAGATCGTCCACGTGGGCTCCGACGGCGTCGACGTCCTCAGTCCTCGCCGAGGCGAGAGGGTCCGAATCGGACGGCAAGACCGCGGAGAGAGACTCGAGGACGAGCCGGGCGTCGTCGGACGAGATCCCAAGAGACTCGGATATCTCCGACGAGCCGACCCGGCGGCGGTCGGAGGAAATGAGCTTCTGCTTGACGGAGGAGAGGGTGGCGGCGCCGTCGGCGAAGATAAGCTTCGGGATCGGGAGGAGGCCGTGCTCGAACGGCTCCCGACGCGGCCGGAGAAGCGGCAGCGACGGCGTCGGAGACGGAGACGTCACGGGTTCGGCGACTTCGGTCATTTTTGGGGGGTCGCTTTTTTGTTCTGTTTTTGGTTCCTTTTTTCCGATTGAAGTAGAGAAGATTTCATTTGGGGATTGAAATTACATATGTATCGTTTCGTCATTGTTTATATGTGTTTAGGATCGTTGGATTTAGTGATGGACGGATGAGACGCGTTGATGGGATTTCTTGATTTGTGTTGACTCGTTCAGACAACGCGATTTGTTGGAGTGGGCTTTATTGCGTAATCGGACGGTCCATGATGCAATGACGTATTGATGGGCCGGGTCATGGCTCGTGTTGATGGGGTGGGGCTATTTGCACCCCGTTTTTTCCTATACACACCCAACATAAATGGATTATGTTGGGTGTGTTTAGGTAGGGAGAGGGAGGAGTGCTAGGGCCTAGGTGGATATAGCCGCAAAGGGTGGGGCTGAGGCTGAGTCGGGAGAGGGAAGGGTGGGGCGGTGGGGAGGAGGAGGCGGCGGCGAAGGGGGTGGGATCGATGGTGGAGATAGGTTTGTGATGAGGGTGATGGAGGAGGCAGGTTGACGGACTTCGCAAGGACCGATCCTCCGCCACCATTGTTGGTATGGTTTTTATCTGCATGGGACAACTTCTTGTTGGATTTTTGTGTGTGTAAAAATGTGTTTATGTATTTAGTATGTATTTTATTGTCTTATGTATCTATAGACATTGCAACTGTCGACAAAGTCAGATTTTGTAGACAGTGTATCTGTCAACAAAGTCCTTCGAACAAAACCAAGTGGTTTCTGAACTTAGTGACACTGGAACTGTCAACAAAGTCTGATTTTGTAGGCACTAAATCTATCAATGAGATTCCATAAACAAAGTCAAATGATTTCTGGACTTTGTAGACACTAGAACTGTCGACAGAGTTAGCTTTTGTAGACACTAGATCTGTCGACGAGGTCTTAGCAACAAAACCAAGTTATTTTTGGAGAGGACATGAGCTATGACCATAAAAGGAGGTGAGGGAGACAATCAATTTGTTATTTTTTGTGGAAATTTAGAGGGACAAATGAAATGTTAAGTTTTTTTTTCTGAAAGGATCGACACATGAGATGATTACGAAATGTGAAACCGTCGACACTGGTAGTGTCTATGCATGCAGAAGAATGACTTGTTCACATCTTTGATTTCACCCCCCCCCCCCCCAACCTCATCTCCTGGTCTACCTCATCTTCATCTACGCCCACCACTCCCTTCATGACCATTGCTTCCACGCACTTGCCTCGAAAACCGCACATCGGCCCGATGTTGATTTTGATCGGGTGACTCTCTTCACCGCCTCTCCGCCTTCTCAGATCTCCACGGACGTCGGGGCTGCCAACGTATCTTCTCGGATGCGCTCTTCCCCACCCGACCCAGCCCTGCCCTCTGGCCGAGCCTTCCTTCTCCTCCTTCTCCTCTTGCATAAATAGATCTTTTATAAAATACATTTACTTGGGGGTGTTTAAAGCACTTAACTTATTTGGATGGGGTGTATAAAGACAGGGGTGTGTTTGGTAAAAAGAGGGGTGCAAATAGCCGGACCCGTGTTGATGACGTATGAGAAATCCGCCAAATCATTCGGGTTTAGATTACTAATATGAAATATCCGATTGACATAATGGATTTTTTCAGATTAATGAATAATGATATACCTATATTTGGGATGGATTCAATGATGGAAAAATTGGAAAAACGGCACGGAATATTCAAATGGATTTTAAGCTTCCGCATCCACCCCGCCCCACACCATTGAATAACATTACGCCCTGCCTTGGCATTTTCATATGCCTGCAAAATAATGTTTTTCATCACTGAGTTTGAACCCTTAGATTTTCGAAATGTGGAAGTCCCCACCACGAATCACCTAAATTGAAAATGTATAGTAAAGTTTGTTCATTCCAGATATTTAATCTCTCCAACACTAATGCAGTTAGATTTCTTCTCAATACATTAATACAATACACAACAGTCAACATATATAGAAAAAATTCTAATATCAAATTTTAATTAGCTTGACGACATAGAAATCAGTTATTACTCATCGCTCATATCAAAAAGTGATTGGATGAAATGTATTCATGTGATTTATCTGGGTGAATAAATTGATCGAATTTTTAGTGATTTAATCAGAGCCGACATATATATAAATTCTTAAGAATAAGCATATCACTGGAAAATAAATAGATTATCTTGAATTTAGCGCTCTAAAATCTTTAAGATGGCGTTTTAATATGAGTTTGAAAAATAATTTTTTTAAACTTAAGCTAATTTTTAAAAAAACTTATTTATGTCAGTTGTTTTTTATAATTAAAAATTATTTTTTATTTACTTCAAAAGTCATGTTAATGAGAGCATTTGTAATGTGGACTTCAATTAGGTATGATTTATGTGAAAGTTAAATCTCCAAAAGTCATTTTTACTTGTTTCCAAATGATCACTGAGTCTAGTTTGGTAAATAAATAAGTAAATAGACAAGGAGACAGATAACAAGATAAATGGTTAAAAAATAAAATATTATACTCATTATACAAAAATGGTATAATGTAAGCAATTTTTTAGAAATTTGAAAATGAAAAATGAAGATTTTTTCAAATTTGTTAACTTTCTTCAAAATTTCATCTCCCCTTAATTACCTCACATTCTCTTGGTTGGTTGTAAAGATTCCATCAAATATGTTCCCATCGACCATTTAAGTATTTTCTTGCATTAATTTCTCCCACCTCTCTCATCAAATTTTAAAGTGTGTCAAAGTCACGTTTTGTTGGTATCATTCAATCAATTAATTATAATTTGACACTTATTTAAATAAGAGGAAACCTTAATATGGCAATCTCTCCACTCATTCCATTCATTGCAGTCAACCATCTACTTTGATGATGATGACATGTGAAGGGTAAAACGATAAAGTTCCTTTTTAGAGCTGATTTTACATCTCAAAAGTCAGAAAAAATTCAAATGCAAATTCAAATACATTTTCAAGTTCGATTTTTCAAAATATGTCTTTCTTTTTTTTTCATATAAAAAACTTAGGGATCGAAAAGTTTTTGCCTTTGAAAACGCATTTAAAAAGTGTATGTTTTTTTTTTGTATAAAATGGTTTAATAAAACTCGATTTCTAAAAAACTCTTTTTTTCTTTTTAAAAAAGATGTTTTTGTATAAAAAACTAAATTAATTTTTTTATTAAACATGCTTGTTTTAGTGGAGAAGTTTGAAAACACGTTTGTATTTTTTTGTTTTTCATAAAACAAAATCTCGTCCAAACAAATTTCTAAACATTACCTAAAACAATATTTTTAAAAAATAAAGTTTGAAAGATGAGATTTTTAAATCTCAGCATTACAATCGTGAATCCAAACACAAACAATTCAAGATAAAAATATTAAGCTTTACTAGCAAAAGAAAAAATGAAAAGTTTCTATGAGTCATGACAATCATGAATCATGGATTATAGCCCAGTGACACCCAAAAATGTTCTTTTAGCAACTACAATAAATGTTATAATGTTGTGTATACAATGAGTAACCACCACCAACTAAAATCCGTATCTCCCATCAATTTCTCCATTCTTCACTTCCTTAACCCCCATCTCTTTAATGCTACCCTCTGCTCTTATGACCTGTAACTTTCAATTTTTAGACTTCCTCCATGGGCTATAAATAGAGTAGTTCTGTCATGTATTTCATAATTAACAAAAGTGAATAAGAATTTCTCTCTACCACTTTTGTGTTTATGCTTCATTTGTGTATTTTTGTGCAGTGTTAATGTAGTTACTTTATTTTACAACATCTAATTAAAGGTTAGAGTACTTTGAATCTTATTTATTTTTTTATACTTATATATTGTTTGACTCATGTGAAGCTGTTACATTATCATGGACAACATTATGTGATAGTAAATACATCGATTGAAATATAATTTTTCTTCTTTTTAGATTTCATGAACAATTGCAACTGTTTGTTTAAGATAATTTACAATTATTTCAATTTTATAATAATATAAAAAATGTGAGATTTTGTAGGGGTGTGTGATCAATATTTCCCTAATAATATCAAAGAGAAGAAAAGTAAGAATGCGTTTAGGACAAACTGATCATTCAGAGAGAACTAAATGAATTTTTTGAATGGTTGTTTAAATATCACTTTTTTTTATAACAATCCTAATTAATGAAACAAAGTGTAGGAAAACAAATTACGAATCGCCAGGTTTCTAAGCATTTATATGATATTGCATGTATTTAATATTTAGTCTTTTAAAATAAATAAATAAACGGCGTATAATTTTTTTAGGGAAAAATCCGTATAATTTTTTTAGGCAAAAATCCAAATAACTCATTGTAAATGGTTTGAAATCTATATAACCCCTTGAAAACCCATAAATAAATATAAATTACCCCTTGAGTTAATTTTCATGATTAATAAAGAATATTTTACTCATATTCTGTTTGATTAACCCTGACGAAAAATACAATACATTTAAAAAAACCCTTAAATTGTGTTGTGAGGAGGATATTTTCCTCTTACAGTTAAATTTGTGATTTATGAGATTATGAACATTCAAAAATGATTTGGATAAATGATTTTTAGTGGAATGATTATCTGGAAATGGGATTTGTTGGTGGAAAGGGATAGACTGTGCCTGGCTGTCACAAATGACTAAGTTGTCACCGTGACTGTTTTTTATTGCCTTCAATGAGGAATCTAGAATCTGATCTATCGATTGATGGATCACCCGATTCAACATGCCATAAGAGTGCTGTCGCGCGACCTCTTTATAGGTTGCCTACGTACTCGCTGGGGGATCAAGTCTCACGTAGTTCAGTTGGTTACTTTGTAATCGTTTTGCCACTAATGGATAGTGTGCTATTTCTTAGGAAAACGTTTTCCTGCATTTACTCACCATGTCGCTCTTATTACCCACGTTCTGTGAGTAATGAGCTTTAAATGCTGCCGTGGCAGTTACGTGCGTTCATGGTCCCTTGACCGTTTCTGGACCTGCTCGGGGCCTCTTGACATGCTTGTCTGTACGTTACGTCGACGAATAGTAAGGTCGACCGACCAGTCATGGCGTCTGGTTGTGCCTTAGACTATTCGTATCTGAGTAACAAGGTCAACCAACCAGACATGTTATCTAGTTGTGCCTTAGATCACTTGCACCTGAGTGATAAGGTCGTCCGACTAGACCTGTCGTCTGGTCATACCTTAGATCACTCGTTTCTTAGTTGCAAGGTCAAACGACCAGACCTGTCGTCTGGTCGTGCCTTGGACTACTCGTGGTGATCTCTTCTGATTTGCGGGAAGATCGACCGTACGCCTAGATCATTTAGTCTAGTCGTGTCGACCTGTCGGATGACGTCATCGTGAGGTCATCTTTTGTGTATTGGGCATAATGGGCTTTCTGCCGGATGGTCCACGTTCCACTGTTTTGCTTTATCACGACACGTGTTCAGATGTGGATTTTTTTTACATCTACATGTTGAAAATGTAAAAATTCTCTATAATTGAATATTTTACCCTTTCGTATATGGTTTTATAATCAATTCAGATGAGTAAAATCATCATTTACAGATGATTTTCCTCATTTAACAAATAATAGGGTTTCTGGTATATAGTGTTTTCAGTCAGGGTTAATCAAACAGAACATTCCTCATCCGGAAGATTAAATCAAGGGGTGATTGGAATTCATGTAGATGTTTTCAGGGGGTTATATGAATGTTTAAAAAAGTTAGGAGGTTATATGGATTTCAGACTATTTATATGGTTATTTGGATTTTTTTCAATTTCAAGGATATTAATACACACCACCCTCGTTAGCGAGGTGGTGAATGTATCCGCTTTTCAGCGGCGTATCTGGGTTTCGAACCCCGTCCGACCCTTTGAAAAGGGAGTCCTCGGCCCACTGGGCTACTACCAAAAAAATAAAAAAATAAATTTCAAGGATATTAATTGTTTGATAACTCTGTTCATAAATAAAAAAATTTCATCCTCATAGACCCTGTTAATGTTATAATAAATTTTATAAAAACAACAATTTTTTTCTTCTTTAGCAGTCAAAATCACAGCTAGGTCCCTCAAATCAAACGGTCAAACCCGGCAAAAACCCCCCAAAGAAGAAGAACTATCAAATCACGAAATGATCAGACGGTCCGCATTTCTAAATAAGAGGACCACTGTGGACCCCAATTTCACGTTTTCGGTACAGATGACTAACAGTGTCAATGTCAGCACACATTACGCTCCTTAAAATACACCTTCTTTCATCCCTCCTCATGATCCAATACCAACCGTACAAACCCCAAATCGAGAAGAAGAGGATCCTCCGTATCCTCACCGGGCGTGAACAACGGATGTCAGACTTGAAAACGGCGCCATAGCTCACACGCGTGGCCTGGCACGTGCGAGCCTCGGCGGTTGCCATGTAAAAAAGGGAGGCTCTGTTTAGTCGGTCTCAAGAAAAATCGCGAATGAGCGATCACTGTTTTCCGAATCAGAGACTTGGAATGGCTCCGGAAGCCACCGAATTAGTGTTTTGAAGTTTCGGGTATGAAATCTCATTCGTTTGATGCCTCTTTCTCTTCTTCTGTGAAAAAAATCGTTTTTTCCCGTCTCGGATTGGTCCATTTCGGCGAAATTTGTGAAATCTGAAGTCTTTAATCACTGGGGTTCGAAATGTGTGGGCTTTTCGTTGATTTCGTCCGATTTTAGGGTTTCTCGTGAGTTGCATTGTGGTTTCTGATTTCTGGGTTGTCTTTTTTTATTTTTTATTTTGTTGGTTTGGCTTTTGGTTTTTGCAGGGGCGATAATGGCTTCTCTGTGAAATCTAGGGTTCTGTATCACATTGTGAAGTTCTGAATCGCTTCGCTATTTCAAGATCTTATTTTGTGTTTTTGAGTTTGAATCGAAAGTAAAAATAACCAAAAGCGCGGTTTTTTTTCTTCTTTCTCAACTAGCCCTGTTAATTCTGCCGGATTTATAGTGCTTCCCCCCCTTTTGGGTACACATTGAATTTCAAAAACCCCTCTCTCAACAGGTTTGCTGTTCCAGTTCAAAAAAAAAATCCATCAAAGGCGACACCTTTTGCAACAGAAACCCCTCAATTTCCAACCCAATTAAGTTTTCTTCATTGGGTCCCCCGCAAGCAATAGACGATGATGATGCAGCGGCCGCTCCCTCCCGAAGAGTACTCCCTGAAGGAGACCTCGCCGCACCTCGGCGGGGTCATTGCCAAGGGCGACAAGCTGACGAGCACGTACGACCTCGTCGAGCAGATGCAGTACCTCTATGTCCGCGTCGTGAAGGCCCGGGACCTCCCCGCGAAGGACATCACAGGCAGCTGCGACCCCTACGTGGAGATCAAGCTCGGCAACTACAAAGGCACGACCCCCCACTTCGAGAAGAAGACCAACCCCGAGTGGAACCAAGTCTTCGCCTTCTCGAAAGACCGGATCCAGGCCTCCGTGATTGAGGTCACCGTGAAAGACAAGGACTTTGTGAAGGATGACTTCATTGGCCGTGTCTCCTTCGACCTCACCGAGGTCCCCAAACGGGTTCCCCCCGACAGCCCCCTCGCCCCGCAGTGGTACCGATTGGAGGACAAGAAGGGCGACAAGGCGAAAGGCGAGCTCATGCTGGCTGTTTGGATGGGCACACAAGCCGACGAGGCCTTCCCCGAAGCCTGGCATTCGGACGCCGCGGCGGTGCCAAGTGAGGGCCTTGCGAGCATCCGATCGAAGGTCTACTTATCGCCCAAGCTTTGGTACGTGCGGGTGAACATCATTGAAGCGCAGGACTTGCTAGTGAGCGACAAGGACCGGTACCCGGAGGTGCTTGTCAAGGCCGTGCTCGGAAACCAGGCTCTCCGAACCCGGGTCTCCCCGAGTCGGAATTTAAATCCAATGTGGAACGAGGACTTGTTGTTTGTCGCAGCCGAACCGTTCGAGGAACATTTGGTTCTTAGCGTGGAGGATCGGGTGGGGCCAAACAAGGATGAGGTGTTGGGGAAGGTTGCGATTCCGTTGCAGAATGTCGAGAGGAGGTTGGATTACAGGGCGGTGAATACGAAGTGGTACAACCTCGAGAGGCACGTCGTCATCGCGGAGGGGGATCAGAAGAAGGAGACGACGAAGTTCTTGAGCCGGATCCATTTGAGGATATGTTTGGACGGCGGGTACCATGTCTTGGACGAGTCGACGCATTACAGCAGCGACCTCAGGCCGACGGCGAAGCAGCTGTGGAAGTCGAGCATCGGGGTTTTGGAGGTCGGGATACTGACCTCTCAGGGGCTCTTGCCGATGAAGACCAAGGACGGGAAAGGGACGACGGATGCGTATTGCGTGGCGAAGTACGGGCAGAAGTGGATCCGCACGAGGACGATCATCGACTGCTTTTCGAAGTGGAATGAGCAGTACACTTGGGAGGTGTTCGACCCGTGCACGGTGGTGACCGTCGGGGTGTTCGACAATTGCCATTTGCAGGTAAGCCTGTCAACGAATCACATACCTTAGTAACTGTATCTTATCATGAATAAATTATTCAGATACAAGTATTAATACTGGAATTCTAGATTCGAAGCGGATGCAGATATTTTCGAATATTTTACATGTTTAATTGTGGAAACTAGTTTCTTCAATGATCATACAAAGAGAATTCAATGTGTTTTAAAATTTTCAATGTCATGATTAATCATGAATATATTTGAATTTGGAACGGATACATATATTTTTTTGGATAATTGAGAGGATTATAGCAGGGAGGGGACAAGGCGACGGGGACGAAGGATTCGAGGATCGGGAAAGTGAGGATCCGACTGTCGACGCTCGAGACCGACAGGGTCTACACCCACTCGTACCCGCTCCTCGTCTTGCATCCGTCGGGGGTGAAGAAGATGGGGGAGGTCCAGCTCGCCGTCCGGTTCACGTGCTCTTCCCTCCTCAACATGCTCTACATCTATTCCCAGCCCCTGCTTCCGAAGATGCACTACCTCCACCCACTGTCGGTCACCCAACTCGACAATCTCCGGCACCAGGCGACCCAGATCGTCTCGATGAGGCTCGGCCGTGCTGAGCCCCCGCTGAGGAAGGAAGTGGTGGAGTACATGATCGACGTCGACTCGCACATGTGGAGCATGCGCAAGAGCAAGGCCAACTTCTTCCGCATCATGGGCGTCTTGGGCGGGCTGATCGCGGTGAGTAGGTGGTTCGATCAGGTTCGCAAATGGAAGAACCCGCTCACTACGGTCCTCATTCACGTCCTCTTCATCATCCTCGTCTTGTATCCCGAGCTGATTCTCCCAACGGCGTTCCTCTACCTGTTCTTGATCGGCATCTGGTACTACCGCTGGAGGCCGAGGCAGCCCCCCCACATGGACACCCGCCTCTCCCACGCGGAATCTGTCCACCCGGACGAGCTGGACGAGGAGTTCGACACGTTCCCGACGTCTCGCCCTCCGGACATCGTGCGGATGAGGTATGACAGGCTGAGGAGCGTCGCGGGAAGGATTCAGACTGTGGTCGGGGACCTCGCCACGCAGGGGGAGAGGCTCCAGTCGCTTCTGAGCTGGCGTGATCCCAGGGCAACTGCGCTCTTCCTGACGTTCTGTTTGATTGCTGCGATCGTTTTGTACGTCACACCGTTCCGTGTGGTGGCGCTGGTGGCGGGGATCTATGCATTGAGGCATCCAAGGTTCCGTCACAAGCTTCCTTCCGCGCCGCTCAACTTCTTTCGGACGTTGCCGGCGAGAACGGATAGCATGCTATGAGGAGGCGAAGGGATCGATGACGGCGACTTCAGGGCGGCGTATTTGCATGTGATGTTTCTGGTAAGTGTTTTTGTGTAGCATTTGTTGTTTATTATGTTGTCATTCATGTTAGTGTTTCCTATGCTGATTTTCATGGACTGATTATCATAAAAATGTGAAGAGTCACTCTGTAGTCTGTTTGGGTATCTGAGCTCAAGTGGGTTATGTTCATAGTTTTTAGTGTATGAGAAGGGCTTGTTTTAGCAAATTTCTTTTTTCATTGGGGCCTGGGGAATGCAGGATCCAAATACCTTGCTTTCATATTTTAAGAATATTTGATGTAAATGTAGACGTGAGAGATTCTTTCTTTGTTGGGGGTGGGGAGGTGGGATGTATTGTTGTACTGGGACTACCCCATCTCATAATATGGTTTGGAAGAGCTTCATGTTGCCGGTTCTGTTCGCATGTGATTCCTTGTTTGATGTTTTCTTCTGCCAACCAGCACTTTATTGAAACTTGTACATATTTAACAGCATTGTCTCATGAGGTAAATTAATGGAAAATGTTAGAATTAGTTCTGTTTTCACTCTTAAATGCAGTCGACACCTTTTTTTTTTTTAGTTACTAAAAAGGAAAATGTTACACCTTTTTTAATCTACACATATTTTGTTTTTTTTTTTTAAATAATATACTGTCTAATAAAATATATATATTTTATAAAAATATGAAAATTTTTAATGAAGTATATATATTGTTAATGTGAGCATATAGCGCTATCACGATATGTAGGACGGACATTAGGGTTGTAAAAAAGAATGTGTGTAACAGATGTCTATTAAAAAATTGTATACATCATCTAATAAAATATGTATTTTCATAAAAATTTAAATATATGCACTCCAATAAATTGTATGAATTCATTTATAGCTTATGTAAAAAAAATTTAAATGAGATTTATATCTTGTTATAGTGAGTGTAGGATGCTAACGAAATATATGAGGTTGAAAATGAGTTGAGTGTAAGAACGTTCTAATTAAATATAGGTGTTTTTGTCACGTTATATAGGTTGAGCTTGAGCAACCCATTCGATTAAGGATAATCTTAGTATAGTAAATATTTACTCTGGGTGAAACATGTCTCAATTAATTGTATATCTCATCACTTGTGCAAATAACAAAAATTTACCTTTTCATCTAAAAACATATATATTTCTTGATAAAATAAGATTGCATGTGAGGTTGCATATAAGGAGTAAAAG
Organism: Acorus calamus; assembly: GCA_030737845.1. NCBI lineage: Eukaryota > Viridiplantae > Streptophyta > Magnoliopsida > Acorales > Acoraceae > Acorus > Acorus calamus. Next base: position 16,070,708 of record CM060876.1, read on the forward strand.
ATTTTTACACCTGTGTTGTCATAAGCGATGGGTCAAGGTTTATTATGGATGTGTTTGGTTCCACAATTTTTGTGTTTACAGAAAGTTATTTTTGCAATCATGCAATCAAATAATTTTACTATAGTAACTTATTACAGACAGATTTTAAATAAATAATGAAAAAAATTACAATTTTTCAAAAACTAAAGGGCAAGAGCTTTTTTAAGAATCAATTTTAAAATTTAAATTCATGTAAAATCACTTCTGCAATCGCACAATCAAATACATCTTATATAAAAAAATGTCAAAGGTTCAACGTGGGTGTGTGAGAACAGATGTGAGTCATCTAGTCGGTCGGTTTGAAATTGTGAATTGTGGGCGATTCTGTGCAATCGAGGTATTTTTAATGTTAAGAAAATAAAAAAACTATTGCTGACACACATTCTTGTACTTATTGTCATTGTAAGATATTTTTTTAACTAAATGCATACCCAATGTATTAAATGCATATTTTTTATAGCATTTTCCTAACTAGTCTTCCAGTGGATGTGCATTTTTTTTCTATACAGCGCAATTCTACTTGGGATGATCTAACAACCTCATATTGACATTTGATTTCAAAATCATTCTTTGAACCATGTTGGTGTGTTGATTGAGTCCTACACTACTTTATAAAATAAATTAGTCACAAGTAGAAAATTTGTGAGGTTGGTGTCTTGGGAATCTTAATGCTTTTGGACATCTTGATCCCTCTTTGTATTTTATGGATTTCTTCGTACTTAGTTAGTTAGGGCTGGATTACTTTGGGTTGGATAGGCCCTAATGAAAGACTAATTTGTGACAATTACAATAAGAAACTGGTACCATCTCATGTGTTGAATATGTCAGAGGTCACAACTCACAAGTCGGTCTTTTCTTTAGAGAGAATGAACAGTTCTGATTGGATCTTTTGTCTTTGATTGGTTGAATCCCATCTCACTTAATTTGCAATTGGAATTACAATAGTCAGGGGCTGGATAAATGCTATAAGTAATTGTTATATTCTCACATGCCAGATACATTTGTAAGATTGTCACAAATTAATCTCCCACCAGATGAGATGGAAATGTTCCACCTTTCGATTGGATGCACACCATGGACTCCAATGACCCCCTATCATAAATTATAATTAATATCCTATCAAAAATTGTAAATGTATATTATGTGTTGCATTATCTAACCTTACCAGATGAACTCTTTCTTTCTCTAATCAATCTTTCTTCTTTTATTTTAATTCTTTTTTTTTTAAACTGATTTTTCTTCTTCTATTTCATCTATCTTTCAAATTAATATGCATGATAGATGTGGGAAAGAGGAAGAAGAGTCACAGAATGGATCACTGATGTTATAGAGCTCTTATATCACCTCGAGATTGAGATCAACCAAGATATTTTTGTCAAATAATGTTTGACAAGAATAAAAAACAGGTAGTGATATGTTTTTAATTTTTTACCATTAAAAATGTTTTTTATTAAACGATTTTTTTTTAGTTCAAATGCCTTTTTATTGGGTAAACTTTTGCAGTCACGTTTGGTATGTCATAGCTTCATTGATTGTCAAGGTTTTTACTAACCAACTTGAATAAGTATTTTTATGTACTCTATTTCCCATCCATGTCTAGATGAATTGAATGTGCGTCGTTCAGCCTTTATGAAGGAGACAGACTGTACATTTTTTAGTTCTTGCAATTCTAGTTGCAAATTCCACGTCTCCTCTAGTATTACCTTCTAAGCTGAATAATTTATATTCTACTTGATCTGCGTTCCAACTACTCAATTTATTATAAATAATTTGAAAAACTAATAATTGCCCATTCTTTGGTTGATTAACTAATTTTAAAATAGAAAGCTTATGGTACTTTATGGATCTACATACGTAATCGAAGATCATATTTATAAGGCAGGTTATATATATATATATATATATATATATATATATATATATATATATATATATATATATATAGTCGAGTGATTCAGTGCGGGAATGCGGGAATGTGGGAAACGACGTCGATCGTTCGATCGCGGGTCCATCGCATCCAACGGTCAAGATGAATCGCCACCGACCGTCCGATGCGATGGACCCGTGATCGCTTCCCGCACGACCGCATTCCCGCACCGAATCACTTCCCTATATATATATATATATTGAAAAGATGGTAGGTTTTCGCATTCGTATTAATAGGAGGGAGAAAACCCAAAGTAATTACAAAAAAAACTTTACGTAGGACGTCACACATATACATCTTAAGCAGAGGAGGTCTCAAGCTAAGATGTTATTCCCAACACTTTTAGGTAGAATTCATTACAAAATTACCACTCAAAAAACTCAAAGATGCTGCCCTCACACAACCTCTTCCCCAATCCAGCACAAAGCGAACCACCGAGTCCCTAATATTCTCAACAAAAGGTCAACTGCCACGAAAGATGGCCTGGTTTCCTTGTCAACCAGATTGCCCATACAACATACAACATAAGGTTGTATATATACTGGCAAAAGATTCCATCCATATTATTTCATTTTAAATATATATGAGCACAACTACGTTAAGTTATTTCATTTTATTGTACTATGTACATATACATGAATATGATGTAACATAATGCATTGAGTATTGCTTCTAAGGCTATCTTGGACTCTTATTCAAACCTATACTCAAATATTATTAAAAATTTGAAAAAAAATTTCATTTGATATTGTGTGTCTTCAACTATCACTTTATGTTTTATTCAATTCTTTAATAAAATGTGGAATTGAAGGAGAAAAATAACATTTTGAAATTTGGGTAAAAATTTGAGTAAAAGTTTGAATAAAAACTTGATTTGATATAGGTATGAATAAATGGTTGGAGAAAACTTTAGGTGACTTTTACTCAGATTTAAATTTGAGTATAAGATTAAAAATTAAAGATGTTCTAACCAAACTTTTGATTGAAGAACATGAAGTTATTAGATCATTTGATTTAGTATGATTATTGGTAGCATAGGAATTTAAAATGTGAAAAACAGTTCAAGGAAATTATAAGTAAGATGATTATCAAATAAAATTTATTTTTCCATGCATGAATGTTTATGTCTAATGTCTATAGACTTTATCTAATTGCATGTTGATTAATGAGTCGCTTGAAAACCCCTTTAGAAAATATGATTTTATATAGAATGACTTAAAAAAACTCGTTTATTAAAAAAAAATATTTTCTTTAAAAAAAAAATATATATTTATATAATAAAAGCTGAAACAAACTTAATTTTTTAATTACATATGTTTTTTAGGAAATATTTGAAAACATCTTTGGCCTTTTGATTTCCGCAATAACAAAAACACGTTCAACAGTGTTTTTTTTTCTTTCCAAATCATGCACGCCAACTAATCAAGCATTATTATTGCAAGTTTTATTATATCCGTGCTGATAATACTAGATATGCCTATTGTTTATAGAGGCACTCTTGTAAATTGATCAGATATAACTGTTTTTAGGCCCACTAAATTTAAATAATCCCTTTGATTATTTAGTTCCTTTAAATAATCAAAAGGGTGAAAGACATTTACATCTTTATAAATATAGATAATTTCATATAAGTCATTGTAAAATTAGGACACACTTACAAGTACTTAAAAATTCACAAAAACCCAATTATCACCCCCTTAGTGAAATTTTCATAAAAATTTGCTGTAGTATTCTCATAATAGTAAATTACTATGTACTTGTATAGACATTAGAGTTTCCATAAACAATTATAAATACAAATTAATCCACACAAAAGACTAAGTTGCCTTTATAAAACTTTTATATCTCTTCATCTTCTATCTCGACAATATTTGAAACAATTCTAAAATTAGAAATAATTTAATTATTTCATGGTATGAGTTAGAGTTAACTAAAATATGTTGAATTATTATTAAATTTTGTTGATGATAAAGATATATAGGGATTTTTAATGAGTTTTTAAAGACTTGTACGTCTACCCAAACTATGACATATTTATATGGGATTACCCGTGTTTACATAGATGGACATGTTTTTAATCCTAATCAAAACGTATACTTTACCTGTCAAAACAAAAAAAATAAAAACCTGGATGAAAGTCCATTCATAATCACCGTCTGATCTCTGGACTCTACCGTTGATCATAACGTTCGAAGGGCGGGAAAAGTTTGTTTTTTTTACACTAGTCCGAGACGGACGAAATATAAAATAAAAATTTTAATCCATCAATCGATCGATGAAACCGACACTAAATCGATCGATCCGATTGAGGCCGACCCACATATTCGCAAAAAAAACGAATCCCCCAATCGAAACCCCAAACAAAAAATGGTTTCCGATCGATCGCGATCGGTTCTCAGCATTTCCCAACCAAAGATTTCGATCTTCTCGAATTCCAGTTCCGGAAAGCATATCCCTCGCACAAACCCAATTCGCCCTTTTTTTAGGGTTTTGTTGTCCCCAATTAAAAAAAAAAACCTAGAAAGGGACCTCCTTTTCTAAAGAAAATGGTGAGGGGCGGTCCAAGTGAGACGGACATCCCGACAGGCGGTGAATCCGATATAAAAAAGGATATCCTGAACCCTAGAAATCCCAAATTCGCCGCCTTCTTGAACTGGTTTTGGACTCTTCTACTTGTACCCAAATGGAATCTCGGCTGCTTAAATGCGATGGATGGGACCCCAGCGTTTGTTGTGGAAGAGCGGCCTCGACGGAGACGAGGAGTCCATTTGTTTCTCCACATTTGGATTTGGACCCACTTCAGAAAGCGAGGTGCTTTTTTTTTTCTTTCTAAAGTTTGATCTACTTATGTTTGAATTGGTTGAATTTTGAATATATGAACTCTGTAATGTTTTGGGGCTCATTGTTGGGTAATAGAGATCCTTCCATCTTGAGTTTCTAATGCTGATTCATGTGTTGTTCACGCGTGATTTTATATGCGATTGCCCATTTGGAACCATCAAACTGATTATGTTTGTGCGTTAGTTTTCAAATTATCGGATTAGAACTTTCATTCTTAGTACTAGATTTTGATATTTATGTCTTGAAACTCAAGAAAACAGCTTTTATGAAAAAGTTGTTTTTGAAAATTGGGTCCAAACGGGACCGGTTCTTTATTGTTATCATTTGTGGCTACCACTACGATTTCCGGCTTCATAATTCCAATTAGAAATTGAAAAATAAGCTCTTCTAGTTGCTTGTATTCTTGAACCATGGTATCTCTGTCAATTAGAACTGAATTCATAATGCACGTTGTAGTACAATCTTGTATGTGTATGGGCTGTGCTATGTGATTCAGTCATATAAAAAAACAGCACCCTCTCATTCTTTTAGCTATTCTTGACAGGTTTTGCTTTGAAGATTATTCATTGGTGGGGATATGGACACGAAAATATCCTTGGAAGATCAATTTTCCAAGCTGCATCCATGTTTTCCAGCCAACACGAGAATTGGTATAGTTGGAGCTGGGCCAAGTGGATTATCAGCCGCCTATGCCCTGGCTAAGCTTGGGTACCGCAATGTAACCGTCTTGGAGAAATGTAAAAATGTGTCGGGCATGTGTGAATCATACGAAATTGAAGGTGAGAGGTTTGCTAACTGTTTTTTTTTTATATGTCATATCTAGCTCAGGTTCTTCTGTAACTTTATCTGATCATACGATTTTTTTACATATTTTGTTCTATAGGAAAGGTATATGATCTTGGGGGTCAAGTTCTTGCTGCTAACAGTGCTCCTGTCATCTTTCAATTGGCAAAGGAGATGGGGTCTGAACTTGTAGAGATGGATTCACACAAGCTTGCTCTTATCGACAGTCACACAGGAAAATATCAGGACCTGGATGTAGCAAACGATTACATCTCTATTTTATCACTGACATTGAAACTCCAGGTCTGTTTCTGTTGTAACTGTTTCATTTTTAGTACTATCTTTGATGAGTTTTCTTTGGAGATCCATGTTGGTTACCAATTTTTTTCTTGTTTTTTAAAAATAGGATGAGGCTAAGGCCTCTGGTCGAATTGGAGTCCATGCTGTTAGTGACATTGCTTCTAACCTGACCCCTGATTTCCTTAAGCGTCATGGGATTAAATTCGTTCCAAAATCAGTGGCATATGGATACACTGCTTCTGGGTGGGGTTTCGTTCAAGACATGCCATATGCATACATTCAGGAATTTGCTCGCACTTCCATGGCTGGAAAAATAAGACGCTTCGAGGGAGGGTACATGAGCATGTGGCAGAAACTGTGCCAATCTCTGCCATTCGAAGTGCTTTGTAACACAGAGGTTTTGTCAATCGAGCGCAGTTCATTGAGTGCCCGTGTAAATATCAGGAGTGCTGATGGAGAAAACAAAATGCTGGAATTTGATAAGATTATCGTCTCCGGTGCTTTTCCCTTCAAGAATGGAAGAACATATAGATCGTCATCAGCTTCAAAAGGTGAAACTGTCGTCTAAGCATCACATGGGATTTTATTAATCCTTCTGATATGTCTTGAATAAGAAAATTTGACGCCTTTTGCATGTGCAGATATCGAATCCATGGTGATGGAGTTGAGTGAGATTGAAAAGGAGTTGTTCAGTAAAGTAGAGACTATAGATTACTACACAACTGTCTGAAGATCAAAGGACTTGAGCATATGCCCATGGGTTTTTATTATTTTGGGGAGTTCATGGAGGACCCATCAACCATTGGGCATCCAGTGGCAATGCAGAGATTCTTCGCTGATTCCAACATTTTCCTATTCTGGTCTTATGGAAACGCATCAGATATCAAGGGTCCAACAGTGACGAAACTTGCTACTGAAGTGGTGAAAAACATGGGAGGCGAAGTGGAAGATGTGATTTTACAAAGAAGATTCAAATATTTCCCGCATGTGAGCAGTGAAGGTACACTAACATATACTCAAACTTTTCTCATTATCTTCAATTCTGTTTCATCTAGTTGATCAATCACTTCAAATACAGACATGCAGGGTGGTTTCTATGCCAAGTTGGAGGATGAACTTCAAGGCCTGCAAAATACCTATTATGTTGGTGGGCTCATGGCGTTTGAGCTTACTGAGCGAAATTCATCATACGCAATGGCTATGGTCTGCAAACACTTTGCAAATGATAATGCATTGCCCTCTTACCCATATGTCAAGGTAACATAACTTGATATTTTGATAGCCTTCATATTTTAATGGTGTTAGAAGACTATGCCATCACGCTTATCCCAAAGCACATTCCTCTGCAGAGACTGTTTCCATTGCTTTCAAATCACGAGGCCCCCACCCCTCAAGAACTCGATGAGTTCCCAGGAATTCAATTTCCGGATTTGAATTCACTTGATGGGTACTTGAAGTTCTGGGGGACTCATCCATTCACTGAGAACAGAACACTTTATACTTGGCTCAACGACGAGGGAGGAGTCGCCACCCAGCGAACCTACCGTGAGCTACATAACAATGCAACTCTGATTGCGCACAAGCTTTTGACAAACAACAAACCAGTCATCAAGCCTGGCGACAGGGTTCTCTTGGTCCATCTCCCCGGTCTGGACTTTGTTGATGCCTTCTTCGGGTGTCTAAGAGCTCGTGTTCTACCTGTTCCACTCCTCCCCCCGATCCCCTTCAAAGGGGTGGACAAGCACTTCTCAAGATTGAAAATGTATCTAAATCGTGCGGTGCAGTTGCAATTCTATCCACATCATTCTATCATTCTGCTGTCCGGGCAGGCTTCGTGAGGAATATCATATCACTATCGAAAAGCAACGGGAAGTCCTCTGCACGATGGCCTGACCTTCCATGGATCCACACGGACGGGCTGATCAAGAACTCTAGAAAGGCATCCACTGAATCATCAGAGGATGTCATAGACCACTCAGAGCCTCAGCCTTCGGATCTATGTTTCCTGCAATTCACTTCTGGTTCGACCGGAGAGGCGAAGGGCGTGATGATCACTCATGGAGGTCTCATTCACAACGTGAAGCTGATGCGGAGGAGATACAAAAGCACGTCGAGAACCGTGCTGGTCAGCTGGCTCCCTCAGTACCACGATATGGGCCTCATTGGTGGACTCTTCACTGCGTTGGTCAGTGGGGGAACTGCCGTCCTCTTCTCCCCGATGACGTTCATCAAGAATCCGCTTTTATGGCTCCAAACCATGTCTAGTTACCGCGCCACTCATAGCGCAGGGCCTAACTTCGCATTCGAGCTCGTGATCAGGAGACTCGAGTCCGGGAAACAGAACACCCAATGCTTCGATCTCTCATCCATGGCATTCCTCATGGTCGCCGCCGAACCGGTGAGGCAGAAGACACTCAAGAAATTTGTTGAACTCTGCCACCCATTCGGCCTCTCTCAGATGGTGATGGCTCCTGGTTACGGTTTGGCTGAGAATTGCGTGTTTGTGAGCTGCGCGTATGGACAAGGCAAGCCTATCTTGATAGACTGGCAAGGCAGGGTCTGCTGCGGTTACATTGATCGAAATAGTCCCGATGTCGATGTGAGAATTGTTGACCAAGAAACCGGGATCGAACACGAAGAACATGGGAAGGAAGGGGAGGTGTGGATCAGCTGCATGAGTTCTGGTGTTGGGTACTGGGGAAAGCATGAGCTGAGCCAGATGACATTCCACAATGAGCTTCAGACATGTCCGGGAAAGGCATTCACAAGGACGGGGGATCTCGGGAGGATCATCGATGGGAATCTCTTCATCACTGGAAGAATCAAGGACCTAATCATTGTTGCTGGAAGGAACATATACTCCGCTGATGTTGAGAAGACCATTGAACCTCCTCTGACATCTTACGCCCGGGGTGTTGCGCTGTCATAGGTGTTCCTGAAGAGATCTTGTCAAGCAAAGGCATTTCGGTTCCTGAAACTACTGATCAGGTTGGTCTGGTTGTGATCGCCGAAGTTCGAGAGGACAAAAGAGTCGATAAGGAGGTCGTCGAGAAGATTCAGGCAAGCGTCGCTGAAGAGCACGGGGTCCCTGTCGCGGCCGTGAGGCTGATCAAGCCCAGGACCATTTGTAAGACTACGTCAGGGAAGATAAGGAGGTTTGAGTGTCTGAAGCAGTTCACGGAAGGGACGCTGAGCCTGGCTTCCGAACCCGTCTCTGTGAAGAGACCTCCCCTGCGTCGGTCTTTCTCGACAGGTACTTGTACCGAAGGAAGAACGCCCCGTCCTCAGCTTGGCAAGAAACCGCCTCTGCCTCAGCGCGTTGAGTTTGGCATGAACGAAATCATCGGGTTCTTGAAAGAGCTGGTTTCGGAGCAAACCGGGATTTCGATCGACAAGATAACCGAGACCGAGAGCCTGGTTTCTTATGGGATCGACTCGATCGGTGTGGTTCGAGCCTCGCAGAAGCTCTCCGACTTTCTTGGTGTTCCAATCGGTGCGATGGACATTTTCACAGCGACATGCATCGAGGACTTGGCGAGCTTCTCGGAGGGCCTAGTTATGAAGTCTAAACCTCAGTCTGCGACGGACCCATTGCTTGCCATGGATCCTGAGCCAGAATTGCACCAACCCGATATCGAGATCACGAAATTCAGGCAATTTGGTATTGGTATTCTCCAGATTTTCGCCCTCATTTATGCTTCCGCGATTCTTCTTCTTCCCGCCTATATCTCCGCCTCTGCTTTCAAGAACATGTGCTTCGGCGGGAACTCGCATTTGAATTATCTGACTCCATTGTTCCTGGCTCCTCTTGCTTGGATCCTTCAAATTTCACTCACCTGCATTTCAATATCCCTCTTCGGAAACTCCTTCCTGCAAGTGAATTATGCGCTGACCCCCGAAGCCTCAATCTGTTCGATTGATTTCGTGAAATGGTGGGCTCTTTACAAGGCTCAAGAGGTCGCGGGTAAGGTGTTCGCCGTTCATCTGAGAGGGACGGTTTTCCTCAATTACTGGTTCGAGATGCTAGGCGCACGGATTGGTTCGTCTGTCATCATCGACACGATCGATATCACCGATCCGTCTCTTGTTTCGATTGGAGATGGAGCGGTGATCGCGGAGGGAGCGCTTGTTCAAGGCCATGAAGTCAAGGATGGGATGATTCGTTTCCAACCGGTGAAGATTGGCCGGAAGTCCTCAGTTGGTCCTTATGCTGTGATTCAGAATGGAAGCATTGTTGGGGAGGAGTCTCAGGTCCTTCCTTTGCAGAAGACTGAAGGAGGAAAGCCGGTTTACGCATCAAAGAGGCCTACAAAACTTGATAAGGTAATGTTTGGAAACAATTTTCAAAAACATCTTTTTCATAAAAACTAATATGAGAGTCCGTCTATTACCACCAACCCAAATTCTTTTCCCCCAACCTAATAAAAATTTAAACATATTTTCACTTTCTATTTCACACACTCATCCCACTGGTCTGAATTGACACACTCAGTCATACGAGGGTGTCTTAATGTGACCCAAGGTGTGTCATTCAGAATTTTTCAACGATAAAATTTTAAAAGCCGAGCGACACACCTTGGGTCACTGTAACTTGTTTAGTTTGACACACTCTGAGTCAAATCGTGATGTTTAACGTGACCAATGTGTGTCGTCCAACACTATCTAATTGACAATAAATTAATTTTCTTATCCATTATAAATATCATAAATATATAACAAATAAATATATCATAAATAAACAACATTTGCATACATAATCATATAGGTTAATTCAACATTCACATATCTAACCTATCGTACACATTCACAAATCCTTTTTTTTTTTTGCAAATGAAAACTTATTATTGACATAACATTCTTCTTTGTTTAACAAGCACACATTCAAATTTAACTAACCAACATATTCACATTAATAATTTTTTACTCATACACATTGTTAAAAAGCTAAAATATAATGTGGATGTGTTGGTTAATTGAATTTGGATGCGTGAATGTTGAATAAGAAAGATTATTTTGGATATGAGAATGTTGAATTAACTTATATGATTATTCAGGCCTTTTGTAACTCAAGTTTGATAGTTATAAAATGGTCTATATTTCATCATTTCTTAAAAAAAATAAATTATATGATTGTGTATGAAAATGTTGTTTATTTATGATATTTATTTGTTGTGTATTTATGATATTTATGATGGATAAGAAAATTCAATTATTGTCAATTAAATAGTGTTAGATGACACATCTTGGGTCACATTAGACATCATGGTTTGACTCAGGATGTGTTAAACTGAACAACTTACGGTGACCTAAGGTGTGTCACGTCACTTTTAAAATATTGCAAATGAAAAATTCTAGACGACTTACCTAGGGTCATATTAGACGCTCCAGCATGACTGACTTTGTGTCAACTAGGGCTAGTAGGATGAGTGTGTAAAATAAAAGTGTAAAACATGTTTTAAGTGGGGGAAGAATTTAGGTCGGTGATAATAGACTTGAACCAAAAGCTGAAGTTTTAAAATTCCCATTTGGAACTGATAACTGAAAACTAATTTTGCAGATGCATAGTCAATTTTTCACAATTGGTTATAAAAAAAAACATTTCACTTAGAACTACTTTTAAAAATAGCTTTCAAGGATTGTGTATTTGTTCGAATTATGAAAAACTATTTTTATTAATTAAAAGTTTTTTTTTTCCGTTCAAAAGTTTGGATTGTTTTGGGCGTTCGGAAATAAACTTGGGTAAGTATAATTCCTGCAAAAATAGAATTTTAAAAGCTGTTCAATCTCGTTTTCATGGTACTGTGAAATAGCTTCTAATCAGTAATTGTGCTTCTCATGCATTGCAAATGCACATAACATCAAAAGATGAAGTTTTGCTCACTTTCATACCTATTTTGCACAAAAAAAATGCAGGAAATCACAGAGAGATCTCAAGAAAAACACTTGCCTCTTCATCAATTCATGGCCATCTACACTGTTGGTCTCCTCAGCTCTCTATCTGCTGCCATCCCTTACTTCCTCTACATCTGGTTCACCAAAACCTCTCCACACCCACAACACTTCACCTTCCTCTGCATTGCCGGCGCCTTCCACTGGTTCCCATCTGTGATCGCCGCATACGCGACCATGTTCGTCGAGCTTCCTATAAGCCCATCAACCTTCGCGTTCTATGTCGCCACTGTGTACCTCATCCACGGCGTCCTCCTCTGCATCCTCACTGCTGTAGTCACTCGCACACTCTCTGTCGAACAGAAATGCCTTCGCCCCCGCCTGATCACCGCCTGCCATGTCCGGTTCGCCAAGTTCTTGTCAGGCACGGAGGCGTTATGTGTGTATCTTCGCCTCCTTGGCGCGGAGATCGGTCAGCATTGCTCGATCAGGGCGATCAACCCCGTGGTCGACCCAGGGCTGGTCTCGATTGGCGATGGCGTGCATCTCGGTGACTTCAGCCGGATCGTCACTGGTGTCCGCTCCCACGACGGGCTGCATTGCGCGAAGGTTGAGATAGGCGAGAATTCGATCATCGGAAGCCAGGCGTTGGTCCTTGCGGGGTCTGTTATCCAGGCAGACGTCGTGCTTGGCGCTCTATCCGTCGCGCCCTCGAACACGATCCTTCAACGGGGCGGCGTATTCGTGGGTTCTCAAGCTCCAGTCATGGTGAAGAACGTGTTGCACGAATCAGACGAACGTATCGACGAAATGGACACAACGTACAAGAAGATCATTGGAAACCTCGCCGGTAACTTAGCGATCACGACGATGAAGGTCAAGTCGAGGTACTTCCACCGGATCGGCGTAGGCGGGAGGGGCATTATGAAGGTGTTCGATGATTTACCAATGTTTCCCGATCACGAGATCTTCCGCGCGGGGAAGAGCTTCCCCGTTATAGTCCGACACAGCAACAGCTTGAGCGCGGATGACGATGCGCGGATCGATGCGCGCGGTGCGGCATTGCGGATACTGTCGGAGGGACCGGATGAGACTCCGTTGCTTGACTTGACGTTAAAGACGGGCAAGGCTTTTTACGCGCGCACGATCGCTGACTTCGCTAGGTGGCTCGTGTGCGGCCTCCCAGCGAGGGAAGAGCTTGTGAAGCGAGCCCCGCACATCGGGGACGCCGTGTGGGGGTCGCTTAGGAACGCGAGCTCGTACGCTGAGCTCCACTACTACTCGAACTTCTGCCGTCTCTTGCGCTTTGTGGACAGTCGGGAGATGTACGCGAAGTTCAAGCTCCGCCCGGCCGACGCTTCGATCGGGGAAGACTCCGGCGCGGTGGTCCCCAAGGGGATCCTCCCGCCCGAGACGGGCGCGATCCCAAGAGACGAGCACGACAACCGCCCGATGCTGTTCCTTGCGGAGGACTTCAGGCGCCGGGTCGAGCGCCCTGGCGGAGTCCGCTACGTGTTCCAGATGCAGATTCGGCCCGTGCCGTCCAACGAAGCAGGCCGAGACTCGGCCCTCGACTGCACGTGCCCGTGGGACGAGTCATCGTTCCCTTACATCGACATCGGGGAGGTGATGCTCGACCATAACCTGACGACGGAGGAGTCAGAGAGGCTCGAATTCAATCCATTCCAGAGGTGCGCGGGCGTGGACGTCATCCGCGCGACATCGTGCACGTCGAGCGCGTCGATCGATCACGGCCGCTCGTTGGTGTACGAGATATGCCAGCGCCTCCGCAACGGCGTGCCCCTCCCCGCAGCGTGGCGGGGCTTCTTGGAGCAGTCCGACGCCAAGGTCGACCTTTCCGGATGCCCGATATCGGCACCCGCGACCAAAACCGCTAAGAAACCGACGCTCGCGCGGTCATGGCACCAGACCTTCTGGACCGCATCCGCGCAACCAGTCCTACAGACATTCCTCCCATATTTCATCCTCGCTACGGCGGCCTCCGCGCCTCTGCAAGTGCTGATGTCGCTAAAGGGCACGCTCCCGCTTCAGCTGCTTCTGCCGCTGTTTTGGGTCGCGTCGGGGGCGCTCGCATTGCTCGCCTGTGTCGCCTCCAAGTGGGTCCTCGTTGGGAAGAGAAACGAAGGCGAGGCGATGCCGATGTGGGGATTTGGAGCCTTTGCGGACACCGCTTGGCAGGCTATTCGGACCGTGACAGGGGACTACTTTGGGGACATGACGTGCGGGTCTGCGATGTTCGCGTTTTACATGAGGCTGATGGGTTCGGATATCGGAGGGGGGGTTTACGTGGACTCCGCGCAGGCAGTGATGAATCCGGAGATGGTGGAGATCGGGCTGGGCGGGTGTGTAGGGCGGGACGCGGCGTTGTTCGGGCACATATATGAGGGGGAGGGGGGGATGGTGAGGTTTGGGAAGGTGAGGGTTGGTGAGGGTGGGGCTGTGGGGAGTAGGGCGGTTCTGATGCCTGGGGTGATTGTGGAGGGTGGGGGGAGTCTGAGTGCACTATCAGTGGCAATGAAAGGAGAGGTTGTGAGGTCTAGGTGATGGTGATTTCAGTTTTTTCTGTTTGTGTGGTTCTGTTTCTTGGCTGTGACCAGATTTTGCTTTTAGTGCAGTCATTATGTGTAAGAGAAATGAAATGTAGTGCTCAGCGCAGTTGATATATATATAAAAAATCATGCATCTGTATTTCTAATAAAAATAAAGGGTAATAATTCTGAATTTTTAAATTATGTATTTTTAGTCTAATAGAATATATAAATTCGAACAATTAAACAAATAAATATTTTAAAATGAAGAGTGAAAGTGAGTATTGGTCACTGGATTCAGTTCATAGATATAATCTTCATAGATATAATCCAAATGGTCACTTTATTTGCACCACTAAATTCATGTTGCACACCCATCAAAGACCCAATTGGTGTGTGCAAAATATCAATGAATGTTGTTACAAACAACCTATTTTACTGTCACATATACCTCGTTAACCCTTGCACCATTACGGGAATTTTTATACACATTTTATAAATAAGTTCATATAATTAAGTTTTTTTACAATAATAGTGTTTCATTAGATGTGATATAATACTTTTAATAAATAAAAAAAATACGGACCGCGTTTAGGATCCAAGTCTTATATTGTCTCATACAATATTCCAATTTATTGTAGCCAAACCTGGTAGAATCAACCAAAACCCCACCGAGTGTTGTTACACCGTTTTTATTCCAATCTCGATGTATTGATAAAAAAATTATCATAGCATATACTCACTTTAACGAGGTACATGCTTTTATAAAAAAAATTTACATTTTTTATAAATGAATCAATACAATTAATTGGAGTAAATGCTTTATTTTTGTATAAATAAATATCATATTATATAAGATATATTATATTTAAAAAATGCAAAACACTTTCCCCTTGTTTGGATAGCGGAATTGAGTTATTCTGGATAGATAACTATGCCAGTATAGATAACAAATCTACAAGAATAAAAGATTTTCTGTTTGGTTGTATTTTTTTATTCCCATTGGAAAACGTAAGAATAAAGGTTGAGTTGTTTGTTTGATAAAGAATAAAATATAAATAAAGTGTAAAAAAGTTAATTTGACATGTGGGCCCATTGATGTATAAGAGGTGTTAATAGGTGATTTGATGTGATGAGGTGTAAAAAGTTGATTTGACATGTGGGTCCATGGGAATAGATAAGGTGAGTATAGCTTATCCTAGGGGTTGCTTAGAATTGTTATACTCTCTTATACTCGTTTAAACTGGCTTAGTAATACCAAGTTATACCATTCAAACAAACAACTATTTTTCCTATCTATTCTTATACCACCCTTATACTATCCTTATACCACCTTATTCCGTTACACAAACGGAGGCTTTGGGGGTGAAAAATGAACTAGATGTAGCATTATCCAACCCAAAACAATCCAATTTATCGGGCCCAATGGCCCATTTACTCTTCCAATAACGTTCCTCTCCTCCCCCCCCCATATTAACTGTTTCGGACACGTGTCGCATGATGGTTGGTGAAGTGATTGAAACCGCCAGAAGGTGGTTAGGGGTTTCCATAATACTAGTGTATTTGTAGTTTTGTACGCGCATACGCGCGTTTAAATAAATAATATTTGTATATAAAAATATATTTTTAATATAAGTCTTTATAGTATTGTTATTTTTAATATGCTTTTTTAGATTTTGAAATCTATATTCTGTATTATGTATGAAACTAAATTGCTCTTAGTATGAAACTATTCTTAAAGATAAATGATTGCAGTTGTGTATCTGATATGGTGTATGTGATGTAGTGTATCAAGATAAACGTGTTTTATTAGCAGCAAAGAGATAGGAGTATTTGTAGTTTTTCCAAAACACACATGGATAGAAGCAACACTTTCTTCTTCTTGTTCGATGTTTTCTTGTTTGACTCCTATTTTTTTGACAAAAGAATACAACTTTGATTAGACAATAGAACTTAAGGCAGCGTGGCATGTAGTAAGTAAGTTAAATGTTTAAAGTTTTATTTTGTACTCTATAATTTAATTTTAAACATAACTGAAGAAGTGAATAATATATAAATGACTGAATTGTGGAACTTTTGTATTATAAATTTAGTGGTAACAAAGAAGTTAAATAATTTTTGAAGATTTTAAGCATAATGATAGTTAGTAGAAAGAGTAAGTATGACTTTTCACATTGTTCTGAGGTAAGGGTCACCAAAAAGCCCGTGGCCCGAAAGCCCGGCCCGTTTTCAGGGATGGCCGGGCTTGGGCCTGGTTCTGGGGCCCGGGCCCGGCCCGTAGGCCCGCCCGAGCCCGGCCCGTTCGGGCTGACCCGTAGGCCTGCCCGCGGGCCCGACCCGTAGGCCCATGGAGGGTGATCCAATGAACTAGTAAATAATTTTTTTTGAATTGTGGTTGAGTTATACAAATTATTAACATTTATAAGCATATGTTAACTTAGTTAGTGTACATGTAATTATTTATTTTTGAAAGAGTAATTAATTCATTTAATATTTTTATTTTAAAAATTCAAAGATATAAATATTTTTTTCAACATTATACTTTAAATTTTGTGTTATTTTAACATTATATACAAATAAACAACGTAAAATAAAAAAATAAAATGTTTTGAATTTGGGCCCGTAGGCCCGCCCGTGGGCCCAAACCCAGGCCCGGCCCGTGAGACCCGTTCAGGCCCGGGCCCGTTGGCCAAGCAGGCCTGCGGGCCTGGGCCCTGTTTCAACGGGCCGGGCCGGCCCGTTGCCGACCCCTATTCTGAGGACATGAGTTAGGAATTTTTAAAAAAGTAATATTTGAAAGTTTGGTTATGAATATCTAAATATGAATAATATGTAAAGTATTGTACTATGGAATTCTTAACAAAATCAATGATGCTTTGTTGTAGCAAAACATTTTTTAAACTTAAATATTTTGAAAGAGAAATTTGATATTTGACATACCTGTAAAACATTAATGGGTTCGAACTTTAAGATAAAAGGATGCTTCATAGGATGGAGTTCTTCAAAAAAATATTGATATACTATTTTTACAACAGTGTGTACACCTGTACGTAAATTTTGGTAGCGACATTCAAGGCAAATAATTTGTGAAGATTATAAACATGGATATATGCATGTAAAATTCGAAGAAATAAATGTGATAGTTTGTGTGATGTACAGATAGATGAATTGTAAATTCTAAAATAAATTAATGTCTAAAAGTTTGGTAATCTAAAAATGAATAGTATATAAAGTATTTTACTATGGAATTCACAACAAAGTTAGTTATGTTTTATTGTAGCAAAACATTATTTAAACATAAATAGTTTGATAAAGAAAGAATGAAAGTACAGAAACTGAGTTAGTGTGGGTTAATGGAATAAAGTGTGATTTATGTAAGTGAAATATTATTTCTATGCAATTATACAGGCAGGTATAATTCTTGAAAATATATTGACATGTCATGTTGTTAAAAGTATGTACATCTGCATATTATTTAAGTTAAGTATGAGTTAACTTGAGCAAGCATAAATTATTGATAATTATGCATAGTCAAGGGCACGCGCAATGCGCGTAATAACAAACATGAATAAGTAGTATTGACTTCTCAACATAAAAATATCAGTAATTTGATAAGAATATGAGGAATATTGTCGGTCCCAAAAATTGTGAGCTATTATAAGAACATTGGATTAAAATTAAACCTTCATCCAACAAGATTACATGTAAATGAATCAATCATTTGATCAAACAGCACTAAGAAAAAGAATTGAATAAATATAATTTTTTTAATAAATAAAAATGAATGGAACAAACTGTCATTGTTAACAATTCAAAATAAAATATTAAACAAGATAACAATCAAACAACACCAAGAAAAAGAATTGAATAAATATAATTTTTTTAATAAATAAAAACAAATGGAACAAACGATCATTGTTAATAATTCAAAATAAAATATTAAACAAGATAACAATAAACAGATAAACATGATAAACTAATAAATTTGTTACACATTTAAAATTACTATGTGACGAATCAAAAATAGAAAAAATGAAAGCAAAATCATAATTATATGAGATGAAAACTTACCCTATTTGACAAAAAAACCACATTTATGGAATTCATCATATATTACAAATATATAAAAACAAACACTGCCATAAAAAAACTAAAAAAATACTTATTTTCAAATCTAAAAAAAATTGATACATATAGATCAAAAATCAGTTAAAAAAAGAGAGAAACAGAACAAGTTTTAAATTTAAAAACAAGACAGCCATTAATAATTTTATGAGTTTAAATGAGTTTATAATTTTATGAATTTATAATTTTATGGGTATCTTAATGAGTTTATTTATTAATGTGATTAAAATATTTATATTTTATAATTTTATGGGTATCTTAATGGTCTGAAAAATATTTGAAAGAAGTTTTATGAAATTTGAAGTCAAAAAATCATGCTTTGAGATTAGGGACCTGTTTGTAAATCTTGGAATTTGGATCATGGACCTTTTATAACACAGATAGGGTCTAATTATAAAACTGGTAGAATATGGGGGTGGATCTACAGAAAGCCCAGGAAAAGACAAAAATTAGCCGTTTTTGTTAGGGACCTAATTATAAATATGAGGGACTTATTTATAACAAGTGTAGGGGTTCTTTGGTAATATTTATAAAACCTGGGGGCTTATCTGAAAACGACCCATTGCTGTTTGCACTATCGTGGGTGGCTGGGCGAAAAATTTTGTCTCCACTCGGGCGGTGGTACATTAGAATGTATGTTAGATAAGAAGGGCACCTGTCATCCAAAAACTGAATGAAATTAAATCACTTCTTTTGTTACTCTTAAATTTTGTTCATCTTTTGACATGTTATGATTGTTGAAATTGGAGGGATCATGGAATGATCTCCACAGGCTTTCTTGAACCCTTTTAGAATGGAAATAAAAGTCACATCTTACAAGTTGATTTGTTATTTTGGAAATTGGAAGGGTCAAGGAAGTCTGTGAGAAACCATTTAATGATTTTGAAAAATAACCTCATGTGTTCTTCATCGATCATCTGTTTATAGTTGAGTTTTTGTCTCCTTTTTCATGGTTTCTCAAATTCAGGCCCTATTATTAATTATGAATAATAATTATTGGTTCTAATTCATGGTCAATTAAGTTTTATAGGAGAAAACTTGTGAGATTCTAATTGATATGTTCTTTTTTTTTTTTTAATGTAATATCAAGTCAGCAGATATTTAAAAAATAATGAATTTTATATATCTATTTACCTCCTTTTCAGGTATATATATTTATATTTATCTTATGTTGTGATTTTTTTTTGTTTCTAGTTTAATCTAATTCACTTATTCACTCATTGATTAGTGGATCTGGAAACATCTTATTAGAATGAATCTTATGAGACTTACAAATCATGTTCTATTATATGGTAAGGGGCAAGACGAACATCCAAGCATTTCTCCTAATTTTAAGGATCATATTTTTTAGTTAAACATTCATTTAATTAATATCTCTTTGGTGTCATTGGCATAAGATATGTCATTTATAGTCTATCTGTTTTCTATATATGTATGAAAATTTAAGAAATAATCATATAATGATCAAATTTTTATCATTATATAGTTCAAAAGAAAAAAAAAGAGGTTTGTATTGACATAAGAAATGTCGTTTATAGTCTATCTGTTTCTACATATGTATAGCAAGTTAAGAAATATATTAACAAACTTTCTCTCAAATCTTTACGGGGATTGTGAGGCTTCTTAGTCCACAACAACGGAATTTTTTATATTTAATTGAATATTTAAAGTAATTATCTTCTCATAATATATTTAAAAACAACAGTTTTAAAAAAGGATGTGGAGAAATATTTATTCTGAGACACCACACCACCTTTAGTGGAATGATTATCTCGAATTATTTAATACAAATCAATTTCAATTAACAATTATATTATTTTCAAAGATTATGTACATATAAATTCACTTTGAGTAACCACCATGATTCAATCATCCCATGCAGAAGATCAACAAAAAAAAAATATATGGCGTTGGTGATTCATCGGTTACTCAATTGATGGTGGATTGCTCTTTGGCTAGGTTGATACGGGGCTTGGTTTGGCGACGGGCATTTTCACAAATATTTTTTAACTTGCAGGAGCTTTGGAATGCGGGTAAAAGATTAAGAGCAAGAAGTGATAGGAGCGTCAAGGTAAAGGTCTCGCAATCTTATTTTTGGCGGTCATTTGGGCTATATGGTTGTCGCGAAACCATCCATTGTATGTTTTGTAATGAGTTATTATATCTCAAAAACGTGTGAGAAATAGTTTGTCACTTTATCAGAGAATGTATACGGGGCAAGTAATATGTCTATTTGAGGGGTGTCATTGTAATTGAGGGGTAGTTTTTGCATCTTTCTTGGTAGACTCCTCATCTATTTGTTTTACTAGTTTTGGGCATGTTTTGCTTTAATTAATATAACTAAAGCTCATATCTAACTTTCATCATATATATATATATATATATATATGAGTCATTATTGCAAACCAAATAGTTAATAATGTATACAATACAGGTTTGAACACCAAAAGTGAATATGACTTTTTTTTCTCTTCTATTCGTCATCATCTTTTTATTTTTCTGCATATAAATCATGATTTTTTTCCCTACAGCATCAAACTATTTTTTAATTAACATTCAAAACGACACTTTTTACTGAAGTACATAAAACCTCCAAATGCTTTAAATTATGCTAATGCCCTTTTTTTTTGGCAAAAGCTAGTCATTTATATTTCATAAGTAAGTTGAATTGTTGATTTCAATATCCCAACCTTTTAACAAAGTCTATAATTATCCACATAACTATATTCATAAACGATTTATGATAAATATGATAAAAACATAAAAATGATTAAATTATTTTATTATCTAAATGTATGTCGACAATGAATATGAAAAATACAACAATGACAATTAAAAATAAAAAAATATTAACTTAGTCACATTCACCAACCAAAATTTAAATTTCATATATTTTCATTTAAAAAAAAATAGTAAACATCATCTAATGAGATATATGCTTTGATAAAAAGTATATGTTGTTCATTTCGAATTGAATGAACTTATTTTTAGTAAATGTAAGAAAAAATTTAATAAGGTATGTACAATATCTAACTAGTAAATGTTTAACTGATTTTGACGTGGTATTTAGGATTGTATTTTGGACTGAGAAAAAAATTGAGTGTAACAACACTCTTAAAAATATTTCTAAAATTTGAAATATGTATAAAAGACTAAGCTTTTCCAAATGTAACGTTCACTCAATGTGCCTTAAGAGCAGTTGCAGAATAATATGATAGAAAAAGATTTACATTTGATAAGAAAAAAAAAACATTTGTTTATGTGCACAGAAAAAGAAAGAAATCGATTTACAATTATCGACCAACAATCAATATAAGGGTACAAAAGACTGAAATTTTCTTAAAAAGTTCAGACCCTCTCAGGAGTACACAAGTTCTCTTATATAGAATGCAAGATATGCATCTCATGATCATGTAAGCACCACATGACTATATAGCCTTCAAAGCTTCAAATTCAACATCATTGTATCAATGATGCCCCCATTTGACCATGACCTCTCCTCCTAATCCCATAAGATTGCCATTAAATTAAATTTATTTCTGAGAACATTAGCTGCCCAAACTAATTTTATTTGACCTATAATTTTGTATATGTATCAGCCAACTTAACAAAGATGATATAATCCAACTTTCAGATCAAAACATTAATTATATCTCATAATTAATTTTTCTTTTGAAGATTTCACATATATAATGATCACTTGGACAATAACAATAAAACCTCCATGCACCTAATTAGACAAGTGTGAGTAGATTAGGTCTCAAAATGGATATACCTTTAATCATGGGATTGTTCATATAAACAAGAACTTTTCAATGCGGATAGTATTATATATTTGAAACAATTGAAATTTCTTGGAACTTTATCTAAGAAGCTAGCTTGCTTGGCTAAAGTATTTTTTTAATGTATCTTTGTTAGATTTCATATTTAATAATGATAGAATATTCTGAATATGCATAATGCTTATTTAATTCCCAACTAAATTAATAAACCTGCAAGGGTTAGGCAACCAAAATTCTGTATTCAAATCTTACTCCATTCAGATATAATACCAAACAAGGCATCTTAGCATCTTATTGAAAATTATGTCATGTTAAAAGCAGTTTATTGTTAGGTACTTTAAGATTTAAGCACCACAAAATTAAGGTTCGATAATTTGAATCTGTTATTTTTCATTTTTTCTCTAAAGAATGGTTGGCAACCAAATATGCAACTTGTTGGGACTGTGTCCTAATTGAGATGGGTACCAATTTACAACTTGTTATTTGCTTAATATCTGGTGTGCGTGATTATATGCAAATATACAACCCTAGAGTGATATAGTACAATACATGACAATAATACCTCTAAATAGAACAAAATCACAATATTGTCATTATATATGAAAAATACAACCCAATACATGACTGTAACGACTCATAAAAAATAGACTTACGTGATCTGACAAAGCTTGACTCGCATTTTTTGGTCATATGAGCAACTATATTCAATCATGAAAAAACTCTGACCGTTGTTGTAATTCTTCCTTAATGATCTAGAAACCGGAATGTAAGACGATATAAGCCCAACATTCTAGTTGTCTCAAATATGTTTGCCATTTCTTCTTGTCATTATTCTCAATAAAATTATTACATTTTTTAAGTGCATATTTTTTTGTTATTTTTATAATACATTTTAATAGATAATTAAATATCTTTGTCAACTACGGAAGCTGATCGAGATAACTGTTGATCTTGATGTCCCAAAGGAGTGGGTGAGAGCTATTCATGGCCTCCAATTTGAACGAATAGATAACTCCTTTTTGTTTTTTTTTAATTTAAAGTTTATTTTTATAGGTGTTTTTGATGCACCTAATCCAACCCATTTTCATTCTTTTTTCATTGTAATTCACCTGTCCCTCTTTGAAGTGGAAGTTAGGGACTCTAAGAAACACTTTCAATGAGTATAATAAATAACAAAATCAAGTTACTTGTTTAAAATAATGCTGAGTCTTCTCTCTTTCTTTCTTTTTTATTTTTTATTTTTGAGGGAGTTGTCTCACACCTCCCCCCAAAATGAAGCAAAGTGTGTTATTTTAATATTCATGACAAAGACACTTGGGCATGGATTTTATTAGTCATTTTTAATATAATAATAATGATGGGTTGAACGTGTGATGTTTTTTCAGATTGTTAATCTCTTTGATTGTGGGGTATGGCTTTCCTCCCCATTTCATAACAAATAAACAAACATAGTAAAAAAATTGTCCCTAGATTTGGTTTTGATGGTCTCCTATGTTATTAATCAATGTCAATGGGAGATAAAGAATCCAGATGTATGAATCTCAATGGTTATCATGTTTTTATGTCTTTTGAAAACATAATTGAAAAGGGGCACTGAATATTGGGTTTTTCAAAATAGATTAAAAGTTACAATATTGACATGCAAGTTTAAACTTCATATTAATTATATATTGAACAAGGCTATGTTTGGAAACAAATTCATAAAAAGAGTTTTTGACTATAACTTATGAATTTAGCTTCTCAGAATGAATAGTTTTATTAGCGTTGTAAAAAGTAGTTTTTTATAATTAAATTTTTTTAGTATTCTTTGAAAGCTAGGAATGTTTGGGGTAATTGGAAATAAGTTAGAATATTAATTATGATTTCTAAAAAACCAAAATTTCTTTAAATTTGTCAGCTCATTTCTAAATATTACCGTAGACATAAGTAAACGTGTAAAATGTCTTTTTCAGGATAGACTAATATTCTAGATTATATTTTATTAGGATAGTTTCTGGTTTTGTTATATATTTATGTTATTCCATAGACACTAATTCTTGTTTAGTTAAAATTAGGATGTATAAGACATGAAAATGATATTTCAATTCTCCTATAATTATTATCAGAGCTTATATTAATTTATAAATTATGCAATTAGATTTTACATGAAATTGTTCCAATTTTTTTTTTATTAAAAGCGATTTTATTGAATTTTAACACATAAAAATCAATAAATAAAATTTCCATCAAACTTTACATAGAAGAATAAGTTTGGCTACAAATAACTTAAGGCCCCATTTAAAAACATATTTAAGAGTTAGATTTACTTAAAAACTGTATTTAAAACTCTTTTACAGGAAGCTCTCTCCATATATTATAAGAAGCAAGTTTTTAGGCAATTTTTTTTTCAAAAATATGTCCGCAACTTTCAAACTATAAAAATGGCCTGAGGAAATAAATATGATAACATAGCTTTCTATAAACCCAAAAACTTCGCAAACCCTTTCAAACGGGAAGTTTAGATTTTGAGAGTTGCAACAAATTGTAATAAGAGGAGCTAAATATTTTTGATATAAAATATTTATGATAAGAAAACATTATATATCTTCAATAATTATAGCACAACTATTCAGATTTATCTTTTCTAACAATTTCCATTGAGGCCCTCCATTGTAATAAAATAAAGGAAAATGATTGATATGCCCCAATTCGTAGGCCCCTCGCAAGCCCCATGACATGGCACAGTGTGGAATACCTTTAATACCCCTTAAGTGTTTTATTAGGGTTGACTTTAATTAGTGGGCGGTTAGAGAAATTAGTATGATAAGTAGTTATGGGAATTTATGCTGGCATTTAATTGTGTTTGTTTCCTTTATTGTAGAGCCAATTTTAAATCATCAATACATAGTCTTGTTTTTTTTTGCAAGCCGTCCCTAAATCATCATTCCATGTTCTGAACGCCATTTTGTAGTGACCCTTTGACAAATCTTAATATTCTATTGATTGCTTGGAAATGTGCCGTGGTGGGTGCGAGCAGCAAGTGGGGTGCTAATTGGTTTACAACCAAGCATTTCCTCCTTACAAAGAAGATCTTGAGCATACTTTGATTGGCTTAAGAATAGAGTCTTTTTGACGGGAGACTTCTAAACCCAAGAAGAACATTTTGGTATCTATTTCAATGTCGTCGATTCAGGTGTGATGGTTGCTGTTGTATGTTCTTTCATTGTTTTTTTTTTTTGTATTTCGAATCTATTTTTTATGTTAATTATAGACAGTTTCAAAATTTACATAAAAATTTCTTATTTCATGTTTTTGACGTTGAATGTTGAATCTGACATGTTAATGCATTATATTTCAAATTATTAAAGACTTATATAAATTATATTTCAAATAGTTACATTTCAATTTTAGACTTACATATATTATTTTTCAAAAGTCAGTGTCATGGTAATACATTATATCTGCAAGTCAGTTACATTTGTGAAATGTAACTGACTTTTAATTGTTACATATACAAAAAATCAGTTACATTTATAAACAGTGGCGGAGCCAGGAATTTCTCTAAGGGGGGGCTTTACACGAATTACAAAAAATCTATTATATATATAACATATCTCTGATATAAAATTGATTTTAAACAGAGACTTTCACAAAAATCTATCATACTACTTAGGAAAATTGTATTTGAAATTATTCATTCATGTGTTCATTTCTAGATATATCAATTAAATTTTTTAATTCCACAGAATCTATCTGAACTGGATTATTTAAAAAGAAGAATTCTTATTCCCAACTAGAATTATCAAATCGACTCTTTAATAGTATGCATAAAATGCATAATAAGGGTTGATATATATAATAGAGGGAATGAATAACAATGTACGAGTGAATAACATACACAGAGGGTATACTTCATTTTTTATAAAATATGCACCTCATTAGATTAGCTATACTAATTTTTAAAAATTCAAAACACTTGTAGACTGGATTTAAGACTGAATAAAAAACTGGATACTACATTAAAAAAAAAATTACAAGGAGGGGCTTGAGCCCCCCCTTGTCCCTGCATGGCTCCGCCCCTGTTTATAAATGTAATTCACTTTTAATACAATTTATTATTGAAATTCAGTTACATTTTGTAAATGTAATTGACTTTTATTCTGGACTCTTGTTTTATATCGTGATTTTTGTTTTATTTCCGCATTCATTGACATCCATCACAAATATTTTGTCTAATGATTGTAATTAAATAATCATCAAATTAACAGTAATGTTTCACAAAAAATGTTGAGTATTTCGTATCGCCATTGTTTTCTGATTTAATGAGAGGTCACAAATAAAAATTCATTCTTTTTCAATATTTTTAAATAAATGGGTTTTTCAATGATTTTATTTTTTCAATTTTTTTAGAACTCAGATTGGATTCTAATTTCGATCTGGTTTTTAATGGTTTCTTTTATTTTTTAATTTTGAATTGGTTTTGAAAAAATGGATTTTCAAATTGAAATAGATTGATTTGTTTTTCGAAAAAAGTGGGGATGAATTTAATGAGGGAGAAAAATTTGGGATTTGAATGAGAGGTAATATTGTATTTTATATTTTTAACCATTTTTTAAATTCAAACATGCAACCAATGAGGAAGTGACACCTCATGGGGCCTGTCAATGGGGCTTAGAGCATCTCCAATGGACATGTTAGTTAACTAAGATGTTAGAGTGCCATGTCAACACTTTATCACTCAACTAGACACTCATTTACTACATTTTTATTTAGTTGATTGTTGTTACTCCAATGAACTAGCTAAATAACTAGTCAAAATAATAGTGGGCCCACCTCTCCACCCACACAAAATAATATTTTTTTGAATATTTTAAATGGTAGGGCCCACATGTGGATGGTTAAAACACTAGCCAAATTTAACACTTCCCTTAACATATGACAGGTGGGGTCCACATTTAACATGCCCTTAACACTTTCACTGGAGCACCATTTTTACATGTTTTCTAAAAATCTGACAATAACTAATGAATTAACATGTCCATTGAAGATGCTCTAAAATAAAATAAAAATCATGGACGACAAGATCTCAAGATCTCACCCGTTACATAAAAAATTCTCCGCCGTTACGATGCGAGTGGGACCCAGCTCCCAAACACAATTATCTTCGAAGGGGTTTCACGTACACGTGTCAATCTGTATTTCGTCATGGATCGGTCATGCTTACGTCATCTCTGTTTATGTTTAACAATTGCATTGATGGCCAGGCGTATATATAGGTTAGGCGTATATATAGGTTATATTAGAAAGGACAAAGTTATTAAAAAATTGTTTTGTATTCTTTGTTTTTGTTCTAATATACAGTAACATATGCAGTTAATAATAATAAAAAAAATTAAAAATTGAAATTTCTAATAAATTATAGTGGAAGAGATCCACGAAAAAAAGAAATTTTAGACTTACTTTGTAGAATATCAAATAAATTAAAAAAGATGATTGAGAATGATTAATTAAAGTAACATATCTCATTATAAATTTTATTAAGTCCACTGAATAGATAGTTCTGAGAGTCCTTATTAGGTGGGGGTCCTAGACAATTTGTCTTGGTAGCCTTGCTTCAGGGCCGGCTCTGCATATTATATACTTCTATAACTATCCAACAAAATATATACCTCATCAAGTGAGATATCTTGTTAAATTTTTATATTTGATAAAAATAAGTTCATTCAATTCAAAGTGGAACGATATACATTTTTCATCAAAGCATATCTCTAATTATATTAGATTTATTATTTATAAAAATGAAAAATTTCCAAATAACCCCTTGTAAACTTCTTGAAATTCATATAACCCCCTGGGTTTTCTTAAAGTCCATATAACCCTCTTGAAAACATCTATTTAAATCCAAATAACTCCTTGAGTTAAACTTTCGTTAACGATTTAACTCCCTAAGTTAAACTAGTTAATCTTGATTGAAAACGCAGTATATCAAAAACCTCATACAATTTATTACAAATGCAAAAAATCTTTAATATATGATGATTTTACCCATCTGGATAGATTATAAAACCCTATTAAGAGGGGTCAAATCATCATTTATAAAAAATATTTGTGTTTTTAACACATTGTAGGGGATTATTGGCATATTGTGTTTTCAACCAAGGTTAACCAATCAGAATATTCTTAAAATATTCTATATCTGTCAACGAATATTTAACTCAGGGGTCATTTGGATTTACGTATGTGTAGTTATATGAATTTTAAAAAAGTCAAAAGATTATATGGATTTCAAACAATTTACGGGTGTGTTATTTGGATTTTTTTCCTTTAAAAATCAAATCATACATGAACATACTGTCGCAAAACTGTTCCTAACTAATATTATTCTATTATAAAATTATTGCTAAATATTAATTAGGATCCTATTTGATAATGACCTCTTTTATGTCAACATTGTAACCCTTAAAATTGTTAAACAAAAATAGGTACAGGATCTAATCCTGGGATGAAATATCATATAGATTAGGCTTACTGATTCATTAAATAATAATAATAATACAGCCGCCACACCAGATTACTAACCTAACCTATAAAAACATATACCCTCATAAATATATAATATAATAAAGAGAACACGGTCCTTATTTAATTTGGAGCAGCCCCATGTATATTTCAATAGACTAAAACAATATTTTTTTTATAATTGAGCCGTACAATTCATTACCGTATATATTTTTTATTTATTAGAAAAATATTATTATTTGTCATTATTGCTCTTAAATTTTATGTAGAAAAAATGTTTTGATTTTTTAAATATGTAAATATATGATGATACATGATTTTAAATATAATATATACTAATTAGAGCTTGCATATATTGAGTTTGATATGCATAAGTGTCTCGATGATGCATCAATACTAATTTCATTATGATACATATGTATAAATATTTTTAGTTATATAAAGTATACACCTTTAAATAAAAAAAAAAACACAAAAAAACTGCAGTGCAATCTATAAAGAAAATCAATTCCTTGTCTTATATTAGGCTAGTTTGGTAGGGGATAATGTTTTAGAAGGTAAGTTATCATTATTTTAGGGGATAAAATGTCTTTTAATTTTATTTTTGTTTACATTTATCAAAATGGGAATAAAAAGAAGGGCTAAATATTATTCTAACATTTATGTAAAACAAAATATTTTCATTTTGCATTTTAAGATCGGATAAATATTTCAACTTTATCCCATACTTATGTTTTAATAAAGCAAGGATAAGTTGTTCTCCAATAATTGCTTACCCCAATTTATCTATTATCCTATAACTTATCAAATCACCTAACATTAAGAGGAGTATGAATCCAATGACACTTGGGTTTGGTCAATACCATCTAGGGTTCAACTTTGATCGATTAAATCGAATTTAAATCGATTTTTTCAGGTTTGGTCAATAGTTCTTTTGATTTGGTTTGTGTATTAATTGAAAAAATAATAAAAAAATTCTACTTTGGTTTAAATTTGATTTTACATATAACAAAAAGAACTAATTGAACTGAACTGAATTACATTTAAACACTTGATTATTTATAATTGATATTCATTTACATCATTTTTTATATAATAAACTATATTGTACCATTAATATTTATAAAAAAATGTTATAAAAAATTTCCCTGCAAACATTATACCATTTATATTTATAAAAAAATAATACACTAATTCATATTATTAATCCCTAACTTTTTGGATATATTTATATAAAGTTGTAAACCAACCTTCAAAAAAACTCTAACTAACCTAAATCGGTAAGAAAAGAAAAAATAATAATTGGGTACATATATATTTATCTTTAATAGTTTAGTTCAGTTCATTTTAGTTCAGGTTAATTAAACAACATCAGTTCGATTTTCAGGTTTTCGATTTTGTTCGATTTTTTGGGTCAGATGTGATTATAATTTAATTCAATTTAGATTTGTAAAAAATTGAACCAATTCGTTCGAATCGCACCTCTAGTACTATCAATATCCAATATGAGAATAACACATGTGCTCAACAATTGATTGTGTAGTTCAATTCATAGATCATACATATGTAGTTCGATTCATAATCTGGGTCCAATTGTTAGATACAAATGACACTTTCTTATTAGATATTAATGATATTGATCAAAGACCAGGATCTCCCTGTATCCAAACTACATCAAGAGCCACCATAGCAAATCAATAAAAATTTCATCATTCATTATTATAAAGTTGTACAAAAGCAATACGATTTCCAAAATCCGGTTCTCATGCAAAGTCTACGGCGGTCTTTTGTCCACTGTGTGACAAAAAAAGATTTTACCTTCTCCGACATCTCTTTCTCTCTAATAAAAGTCGCCCTTCTTTTACTGTTATGGATGGTTCATGTTCTCATGCAAAGTCTACGGCGGTCTTTTGTCCACTGTGTGACAAAAAAAGATTTACCTTCTCCGACATCTCTTTCTCTCTAATAAAAGTCGCCCTTCTTTTCAGTGAGAGAGCGAGAGAGAGAGAGAGAGAGAGAGAGAGAGAGAGAGAGAGAGATCTTGTTTTGGGAGGGTTTACATTGAATTCAACATCCGATCAGGTGGAAAAAAAAAGAACCCATATCTCTATATCTCCAGATTGAAAATAACAGAAGTCGGTTTAGCCATTAATGAGTTATTTGGAAATCCAGGGAGAAAGAAAACTTTGAAGAAGATCAGACAGGAGAAGAAAAGAAGGTCTTTTGATTTTATGTGGTCTTTCATGGAAAGCAAGGAGAACATGAACCATCAACACCAACAGATGTCTTTCATGGCGCCGTCTTCGTCCGTTCAAGTGAATTTCATGTACAAACATTGGATTTTGAGAGGACCCATGTTTTAAATTTGATGTTTTTCTTATGTTGGTTGTGATTTTTTTTTTCTTCTTTTGATGGGGTAGGAACAAGAGAGGGCACTGGAGCTTATGATCTGGGTGAATTGGATAAAGCTTTGCTTTTGTATTTAGAGGGACAAGATCAACAACGTGAGCTTCCTTTTTTTTATTTTTTGATCTATTATACATTTCATGTTCTATAGAGGGAGAGACCTTCAGAAATTCCATTCAAAAAAGCTTCTCTGTATGTTCATCTTAAAAGCATGCTCAGCGGATCCTCATGTAGTACTGTATTTTGACCAGATTTTTTCTTTACAGTAAATTTTGATTTTCAAATAAATCTCTCATTTAGACTGCGACATGTAACCAAAAAATTGTACTGAAAAGTGTACGATTTCTGAATTTCTGTTTCTCTTTTTTTTTTCTTCTTCTTTTAATGTTATGGATGTTAGAGAGAGACACACACACTGCATGATAATATGACATATTATAAAGGTTCATACATCTATCTGATGATGTTCTTTTGTTTTTGATCAAGTGATCTTTTTTTTTTCTTCCTGTCATGATTGTCTGTTCAAAAAATAGTAGGAGCTGCCTTTTCTTTGCATGCATGGGTTAACTTATTCTTTATAGGGGTCCTTCTTGAGATTGCAAAACATCAGGAGAGATTTAATTAATGTTTGCAGGAAATTCATATATGCAGAGAACTCATCATCATCAGCAGGCATCAATATCACTCCCCCAACCCTCAACATCTTCCCTTCTCAGCCCATGCATGTTCATCCTCCTCCAAAGGTTTGTCTCCACACCATTTTAAACAAAATTCAAAAATTAAATAATTTGAAAGTCTCACTTCTTTTTTCTTTTTTTTTGATAATTTGTACAGGGTGGTGAAAGTGTTTTAAAGAGACCATTAGAGCAATCTATGGAGATTGGCAAATCTGTGGCTGAACATGGTAGAGATGTCAAAGTGGTTGTGAAGGTATGGCCCCTTCAACTCTCCCTCTCTAATAGGTTGAAGATGAGATAATAATGGTGAGGTTAATTAAAAGAAATCAAACCATGGTGTCATCAAAAGTTCTTTAAATGCAAGGATTCATTATTTATTTTCTTTTCATATCTTGTGTGAGGACAGCGTCAAGGGAATAATAGAATGAAGGGTCCAACATCAAGTTCAGAACATGAAGGACCAAAAACACCAGACCCAAAAGTGAGTTTTCATTATTAATTCTTCTCTCCAAATGCTTAATGCTTTGAGTGTAGTTGTGCACAAAGTTGAAGGAAAAATGAAAGAAAGTGAATGAATTTGGGTCAAAGGGAAAGTGGTGGAAAGTAAATTTTTTTTCCTTTCACTAACTTTCAAGGTACCGTGCATACGGTGGAAAAAAATTTCATCACTTTCTCTCAATTTCTCACTTATGGAGAAAGGAAAAGTTTTTTTCACTTTTTCTAATAAGACAAAATAGGAGAGAGAAAGTGATGGAAATTTTTTTCTTTTCCTTGTTTGACACAAATGCTATCTCTTTTAATGGTCGTCAAAGGAAAATTTTTTACTTTCTCTCACTTTCTTTCACTTTCCATCATGCACAAACACACCCTTAATATTTATATATTTTTCAAATGGAGAAACAAATCTCATTCATGACCTAATTGGAGAGCAGATATTGAGAAGACTTGCTCAGAATAGAGAGGCAGCAAGGAAAAGCAGGCTAAGAAAGAAGGTCAGTTAATCAAACAATATGGCATCCGCCAAACTTGACTCGATCATATCAAGTCATGTCAGCCTCCAATAGCAGACTGACTTGTACTAACCTCTTAATGTGCATGTTGGATTGTCATAATTTTTTACATTTTTTGTCACAAGTCAGTCTCTTATTTAATACTGCCCTAATTAAAACATTTACAACATCTAATCCTAACTAGATCACATCTCCTTTCATATACTATTTCAAGACATCAAAATGGAGAAATCTTTCTTTTTCTAAATCCACCAAAACTGGACTCAGGATCATGTCTGTGTTGTCCATTTTTATTCACTGAAGTTTTTCTTTATATGTTCAAGCACAGGCATACGTTCAGCAGCTAGAGAATAGCAGGATCAAACTCACCCAAATGGAACAAGAGCTTCAGAGAGCAAGAGCACAAGTGAGATAACCCTAATTTGCGGCCCAAAACACATTATATTCAATACGTATATCTTTATCTATTCATCAAATATTTCATGTGAAACTTAGTAATATGTACTTCGGTTTGTTAGGGTGTGTTTTATGGTGGAGGAGCAATTTTAGGAGATCAAGGCCTTCAACCAAGCTTCAATGGGTTAAGTTCAGGTAGAAGCTATAAATACCTCAATTTATATACAAATTTCTAAAGCAGGAGATATTTTTTATAAAATAAATTAAATTTGATTGATTAAGCCATCTTAATTGGGTGATCTTATAAATTATAATTTCACTTTAATTAGTTGTAAAAGTGCTTAATTTTTAAAGACATTAATGAATTTACTCCAAACTCGATCAGTTTAATTATGTTAAAAATTCGCAATAGAATAGCAAAACAAAAAAAATTTGTTGTATAAATATAAAATTTGATACATGTCCGGAAAAACTAGAATAACTCCATTACTAATTCTAAGAGAGGGATTAGATAATCTTTTCATACACTGTATGCCAAAACGAAGATATGATGACGGAATAAGAAAAATGTAATAAAAGGAAACCATCTTTATAATTAGCTAATCTAAAATATCAATCTATCCGGAATAAGATCATGTCCAAGGGGGAACCCAAGAGTTGATTGGGTCGAGCTCCATAGTAAGAAAATTTTCAAAATACCAACTTACTTTAGTTTTGTAATAAAAACCTCAACACAGTTCAACCCAGATTTTATTAGAAAAATTTTAAATTTCATTGCTTTATAAATCTAAATTTACCCCAAAAAGGTGAATGTTAGACTCAGTCATTTTTACCAATCAAAACTTAAATCACACATGTTTTCAATTTTTTAAATAGTAAACATCATCTAATAATAAATATTTTGATAAAAAATGTATATCACTCATTTCGAACTGAATGAACCAATTTTTAATAAGTATAATAAAATATTTAATGAGGTACATACATCGTCTAACGAGGTATATGTTTCATTGGATTTTAAACGAAGTATATAAAATTGTATTTTAGACTGTAAAAGAAACTTAATGTAACAACACCACCCAGAAAAACCTCTCTTGTTGGTTCAGTCCATCCCAAAAAATGTATCCTGGCTCCGCCCTGACTATGTCGTGCGTGTGTTAGACTTCTATGTTATTGGATGAAAAAAATGTTACATTTATATTGATTAATATTGAAATGTAGATGCGGCGGTGTTTGACATGGAGTATGGGAGGTGGTTGGAGGAGCACCATCGGCTGATGTGCGAGATGAGGGGGGCGGTTGAGGAGCACTTGCCGGAGAACCACCTTAGGGTTTACGTCGATAAGTGCCTCGCCCACTACGACGAGATGATGAGACTGAAGAGTGCGGTCATCCCGTCCGACATCTTCCACCTCATCTCCGGCGTGTGGAAGACACCGGCCGAGCGTTGCTTCCTGTGGATCGGCGGATTCCGGCCATCCCACCTCCTCAAGGTCCCCTCTACATTCTCAAATCATGTTCATTATAGTAAATTTTGTAGATTACATTGTCTTATGATTTTTTTATAATTAATGTCAAACATCTAATTAGTCTCCTTGATGTACCTGGCCATATATATTGATATGTTCTAAGTTTCTAAATGCAAGTTGATATATATAATTAATGTGTTAGCTAGGAAGTAGGAGCAGGAACACTGATATATAAAATTATGGACTATTAATTGTGTTGTACTAAATATTTTCAGATGACTGATGTTGCATCAGATTGTTTAGTTGTTTTTATGAACAAAACCTAACATTATGTTTATCATATGTAAAACAAATACTTTGTTTGAATATCAGTAATGGATCGAAGAGAGAGGTACATATTGGCTGAAGCCATGTTGAGCCACCAGTGATATATGTGGGAGGTTTTGGAGTGGCAAATATAAAATTGAAGTTTTTTTTCCCCTTTAATGGAGGGAATGTATATGACTTGGTACAAATATTCCATAAAGACATGTTTATTACCGTATGAAACGATAAAGAAGAGATAGAATTGAAAAAATAGGAAAAAATAATGCAATTAACTTACTCACATGGATGTCATGCAAGCAACAGATCTTACCTGAAGATTTGTCATGTACAATATTATGTGGTGCTTATATTTTCTCCCCATCTTCTTTTGCATTTATTTTTTTCCCTTGGTTGCGAAATGTATATTTTTTTCTCTCATCTTCACAAGTATTGCTTGTAACTTTATTTCAAGTGTTTTAGAAAATAATTGTTTTGTGTATAAAAAAATAAAAGGACTCCACACCTTTAATTTGGTAGTTCTAATATGATGTGGTATGTAGATCAGATTCCCATTTTTATGAATATTTGTAACTAACAGTACTATTGTATTTAATTTTTGTCAATATTATTAAAAAAATAGAGTGAAGTTATAATATTTATTTCTATAAAGAAAAAAATAGTTCTAGTCTTAACTACTATACAAAGTTTTTTACACACAGATTTCTTATAAGGAGTTGTTCATAACAAAAATACATTTGTTAGTGAAAAACTAGGTTTTCTTAATTTATACTTGCATGTTAATCACTATAAAACAAGACATGAAGCAACAAATCATATACTTAAATCTTGAATTTCATGTCATATGTTTTATGGAACATATGTTAATTATATATGTTAAATGGATTCCTAAATTAATTACATATGCTAATAATAATTATTAATGTAGGTTATCCTAAGCCAGATCGAGCCGCTGTCGGAGCAGCAGATAATAGGCATATGCAGCCTCCAGCAGTCGACGCAGGAGGCGGAGGAGGTGCTCACACAGGGAATGGATGCGCTTCATCGCTCTCTCTCCGACACCATCGCCTCCTACCCTGACTCCTCATCCTCTTACATGGCCAACTACATGGACCAGATGGCCATTGCATCAACAAGCTCTCCACAGTTGAAGGCTTTGTCAAACAAGTAAGCAACTATTACCACTACTATTACTAGTACTTTTTTGCTGCTAATTTTGAAAGGGAAGAAGTAGAAACATTTTCTATCAGTTGCGTCGCAATTGAACTCACTGTCTTGTGTCCCTTCCCCCATTTTTATTTTCTTTCTTCTGTTTTCTGATCCCCATTTAGATATGTTCTTTTGATTTCAATTGAAATGAAAATGTTTATATTTTGCTATAAAAAAAAATTTTAGGATTTAGGGTTTATAGAGAATATTATGGAATAGAATTGTGGATTTTATTTGTCGATCTCACTTTTCTTAATGATGTTGATAGATAGATTCATTAGGATTGGATATCATCATGACTGATCAGTTTTCAACGGAAAATTGACGTGTATGTATGTACCTATGTTGATACAGGTCTAGCATTGTAGTTAGGACCATTGTTGGCGGTAAATATTATCACATGTTGATTTCTTGTTATGAGATTAACCATTACATGAAATAGTCTTGACTTAGATTTATTCGAGTTGTAACAAAATCCAATCTTAATCAGATCGCATCGAGCAGTACTAATCACTACCCTGATTCCGTTATTCCTAAATGATCCCATCAATGACTATAAAACACTATAAGAACCATCCCTGGTCCGATACCATCTCTCTCCCTGATTCCACTAGCTACTACATTAAGACTATGGTTTGGTTAATAGAATTATTCTTTTAATAATATAATTAATTATAAAGAAAATAATGATATTGTTGTTGTTGCTATGAGATGAAGACTTATGGTTAGGGTAGTTGTTCATTGACTTGCACTTACCTTACCTACCTACCCACATACATTGGATGTGAACATAAGGTGTAGTACTAGTGCAACAAAATATAATAAATTTAATTGAAGACATGTTTGGTATAGCCTCAAAAAAGATTAATTTCATGAAGTGCATGCATGTGTTTTTCTTACAGGCAGACAACCTGAGGCAGCAGACCCTCCACAGGATCCACCAGCTCCTGACCACCCACCAAACCGCCCGGTGCTTCCTCGCCGCCGCTGAGTACTTCCACCGCTCCGCACCCTCAGCTCTCTCTGGCTCACCCGCCCTCGCCAGGACTAGATCAGCATATCATATGTGTCTGTTCAATATTGACCCAGTTATAGAGAGAGATCTAGAGAGAGAGAGCTACAATAGATTAGATTAATTTGCCATACCTTGGTATGTATTGATAAATATCTCTTGTTTAGAGTTCACTCTCCTCACTCTGGCCAGTTTGTAGATAGAGGGAAAACAGGACTACACACTTTTCTTTGATATGAAATGACGGTTCATGCATGCCAATGTCGCTTTTCCTTTTATTAGCTGGGTCATATTTTTTTGTGAGAAAAGGTATATATTGGCAGTCTCAAATTGGCATGGTTGAAGAGTTAGAAGCCTTGACCTGTAGTTCCTTTTTTAAGAAAAAGAGGAGGTTTTCTTTTTTTGTCAAATGGGGTTGGAAATTGTGAGAGGTGGTAGGAGAGACAAGGACGAGTGGTGTGGTTTGGTAGTCCATTTGGCTTTTGTTGACTATGCATGCCACCCTTGGGTGCATTAACTACCTTTTGTTTACACATGCATCCTTTGGTGAGTAACTGATGTTTCAAATTGTCTTTGTGTGAAAGAGTGATTAATGTTGAAAATCATTTCGAAAAATCATTTCGAATGCATAACTACTTTTTGTTCAAAATGTGTGATTATTTTTAGAAAAGACATCAAGTACAACCTTTCATCCACTGTAAATTGTGGATTTGAGTGGTTTATTTTCACTCTTTCCTAAAATTAAATTTTTGAGAAAATATATATTTCGGTACAATGAACACATGTAACTAATAAGATACATAAAAATATAAAAAAGACTAAAACATAGGTTGAATGCAACAATAGGAGCTCAAACTAAAATGTATTGTACTTTTATTTGGTACTTGGAGCTTTCCTTATTATCCAGTTTTCTTTTTTTCAATTATCTTTAAATAGGATGCACAGGAAGAACGTTAACCCATTCAACATATACCTCAACCATACGTTTAGTTTGTCTTAGCTTGAATAGTTCAAAACTTGAATAAGGATGGACCACAAATATTGTATTCTGAACGGTACGTGCAATTGGGTTAAGTTATCAAATAGGTTATCTTGAGAGGGTTTATTTAAAAAAAAAAAAAAGTAAAAAGAGTGTTGTTTGGTGCCTCTACTTGCACGCCCCATTTAAAAGGATATGGAATATGAAGATCCATTTATCTTGTTGATTTGCACGCCATTAGTTTGCACCCATTTTCTTAACAAAAAAATTCACAAAACTCATGTTTGAATACAAAATAAGATTTATTCTGGGTTATACAGTTAAACCAACATAAGTGGGTATAGCAGTGGAACAAGTGATTTTTTATTTTGTTGTGTTTTAAATTATTCTTATTGAAAAACGTAATAATAAATTTTTGTTATTTTAATAAAATGTGAATAAAGTGTAGATAAAGATTTATAAATGGTGAAAATAATTATAGTTGATTGGACATATGATGTTATAAGAGGTGGTGACAGTTGATTTGACAGTTGTATTTTGAATTTTTCTCGTTGGGAAACGTAATAATAAAGTTTTTGTTGTTTAGATAAAATGTGAATAAAATATAGATAAAAATTTATAAAGGGTGAAAAAATGATTACAGTTGATTTGACATGTGATTTATAAGAACTGGTGACAGTTGATTTAATAGTGGACTCACATATTCTTTGAATATAATAACTTGAAATATTTTAAATTCTAATAGTTGGCTGGAATTCATATACCATTTTATTTTGGCATGGGTTACCCCACTGTATTCACTGCATCCAAATACTAAAAATTATTTATTCTGTTTATTCTATGTTATTACGTTGCATATTCCGAATCTAGACAGGGACAGAGAAGACAAGGAGGTAGAGGAAAAGGAGGCAGTGGCGAATGTTCTTTAGAAGAGAGATGACCAACAGCAAGAAGGAGCTGCAAGGTGAGGAAGACGAGTATATGTATGCATTTATAAAAAAAAATGAAACATACACTCCAATGAATTACATGGGTGCATTAAAAAAATATAATAAAATTCTTTTAAAACATATATTTTGTTAACACGAGCACGTACTCTCTTAATTTTCTATCGACGCATATAGAGTGGAATTGGGGCTAGAAACGGATTTGGGTGTAACAGTACTCATAATATTTTTAAAATGGAAATTATCAAATGAGTTGGGTGTGTAAATAAGAGGTTCATAAAGAGTGCCGGGCCGGGCCCATCTGGCCCATAATTCGATCGTTCGACCCAGATTGTTTTTATAAAAAAAAGTCCTCTATCAAACCCTAAACCCCTCGTCTCCCCGTCTCCCCTCCATCACTACCTCTCTTTCAGCAAACCTTAATTTGTAAGCTTATTCAATCCCCAATGATTCATTCTCCACTTATTCCTTAATTCATCTCCTCCTCTCGATGCGTTCAAGTTAGATTTTTTTTTTCGATTTTTTTTGGTTTAGTTTCTGACGATTTGGGTCAATCCTTGTCAAGGATCCGAAATCAATGGCGAAGAAGCGAAAGCATGTGGAATCGGAGGATCAGGAGGCTCCGGTGGACAACAAGGTCGCGCCTTCTCGACCGAAACGGACGCTTTTGGGGTGGAAAGACAAGCCGGTGGGGGAACCGCGAAGCGACGGCGGCGAGGTTTTCAGGAACAAGGAGAAGGTCTTGGTGACTTGTTCTCGTCGGATCATCTTCAGGTGAGACTGAAAGATGCGATTTTTTTGTGTGTGTTTTTTTGTGTTTTTGAGACGTGATTTGAGTTTTGAGTGATTTTAGGTATCGGCATCTGATGCTGAATGTGGTGTCTTTGCTCCCGCATTGTAAGAAGGACAACAAGGTCGAGTCGAAGGAGAGCAAAGGCGCCACCTTGAATGAGCTTGTTGAGCTCAGGAACTGCTCCTCCTGCTTGTTTTTTGAGGTTTTCCCCCATCTCTATCTTTCAAATTGAATTGGGTATTCTCATATTCAGGTTTCGAATTGTGTTGCTTGTCTGACAGAAAATTTGGATTAAAAAAGGTCCCTTTTTGGTATTGTTGTATTGAGTGTGCCTTTTTTGTTGGATGAATTTACTCTGTTTTGATAATATTGCTCTGCTGTCGCATGACTGCTCTGAGGGGTTTCATTGATGTTTGGTGTAAACTTTTGAAGTTATTGAGATGGTAAGAATGGTTTCATATATTCATACACCAAAGATCAATATTGTGCTTATTTCTGCCTCTCTGCAGAGTGTGGCCTGAACATATCCTGTCTTGATGTCTATATTAAGTCTTGATAAGAGTGTGATGTTATGGATTCTTCCTCTCCATATGTATAGATATGTGTGTGTATACATATATTTGTGTTTATGGTTGAATTGCCTCTTCACCTTCTCTATTTTGATCTTTGCAAGATTTTGTTTTAGTTGATAGAATATTCCCAGTTTTTACTAGATTATCCTATAATATTATCCTTGTGTGATTTTTCATTCAGATTTTAAAAATATTAAACTGTGATGCTCTGAAGTGACCTGTTAAAATGATGATGTGTAGTGTATTTGCGTAGTTTGTTTCTTTGCATCTTCACTTCATGTAAACCAGATTTTATAGATGTCTAGTTTGATAACCATTTTAATTTGATGTATGTTTTACACCTTACATGTTGTGATTTATTAGTTTCTACTTTCTGGTTTTAGTTCTTTCTTTATACTGCTTTCATAATGTGATCATTTAACTATATGCATAATTACAAGAGTGAAAAGTCCTTTTTAAATGTTATTGAAATATCCTCTCCCGTGTTGAATGCGTCTACTTCCTCTATTGTTAATTTACCTTCCTCTACTAAGAGAGTCAGAGACGGTCAATTGATGTTTAGTGCATTATAATTTCAATTTTATCTATATATAATGTAAATACATACAGAGGGTTAATTGATGAAATACAGCTAATCGACTTGTCAACTTTTTGTGAGGATTAGAGAACATTGTGCCATTTGATTCAGTTTGGTTACACCAGTACTGGGAGTTCAATGTATGTCTGAGCATGAGGTTCACATCCTGCATTATTGCATGACTCGCTTGAGGTATCTGGAAGTCTGGTTTAAATGTTTCCGGTTAGACACTCCTATTGGTAACTATAGAGACCTTATGGTTCTTTTGCATTCCTGATTGAGTCCACGCATGATTTTGTATTTCTACACGCATGATTTTGTATTGCTACTATTTTACTGAGAGTCTTTTCTTCTTCTTTTTTGGAGGAAAATGAATCTTGCTCTACAAACATTTACATAACTGGTGTTCATGGTTTCTCAATTCTGATGTGTCTTCCAACTTTCTTTTTCTCAGTGCAGGAAGGCGAAAGATCTTTACCTCTGGATGTCCAAGTGTCCTAATGGGCCATCTGTAAAATTTTTAGTTAATGCTGGTATGCTTACCTCTGGATGTCCTAGTGTCCTAATGGGTCATTTTTACCTGTTTTCTGTACCTGTATAGTTGTATTGTTTAATGTCATTCCTTACCATGGTACTATGGTAGCATTGTTATATGGTATATTATGTCCTATGTTATTGAAATTAAGTTCTTTTTCCATTGTCTAGTTCACACAATGGAAGAACTGAAGCTTACAGGGAACCATCTAAAAGGGTCACGGCCTTTATTGACTTTCTCTTCCAATTTTGATGGGAAGCCTCATTGGAAACTTCTGAAAGAAATAATATCGCAGGTAAAACTGTCTGTTCTGTCCTTTATTATGTATATGCGGATGGAGTGGACATCTTATGCTAGATTGTAGGTTGCACGTGTTTATATAACTGAGCTTCAAATGACACAAGGGAATCTAAAACCATCTAGGTACAGTGTAGGATGTTGATAATTATTAACATGATAGGAGTTTTTTGAAGATGGATTAATATGATGGAGTTGCGATAGTGAACCAACATGTCAAATAATGTAGCTCTGTCTCCCAATCAACATGGCCCTTTCATATTTAGGAAGAAGAGAAATGAAGATAGAATTCAAGTAGCCACACCACTTGGCTACTTATGGAACATTTCCATCAGATCTTCCTCACATATCTTATACTTCGAAAAAATTTCTTGGAAAGTCTTCAGTCCTGGGGACTTCGAAAGAAGGGGAGATATTAATTCCACATAAGTCATGTCAGATGCCATGCATTTCTCATTTGGATATCCCTTCCCTTGTGTTTATCTCACCCTTAATTTTTTAATAGTTGCCCTTGCTGAAGTTATAGTCATAGATTTAAGTCCAATGTGAATCTCCACTGCAATTTGAAGAATTATTCATAACTCTTGAATTGGTTTGTATATTTATCCATTCCTTTTGTTGCTTGTCTATGTGGGATTAGTATAAGGGTAGTCAGTGCTTGCTTATGACATTCTAGCTTGAACTCCTTTCATATATTTAAGGAAGGAACGCTTGGGTTTCTTAGCAGATTTGCATGATTTGATTAACCAAGCTACTCTGTTTAGAGCACTAAGTAACTCATTGCTATATAGGCTCCTCCTTATTTAGGTTAGCTTATTATCTAGAAAGTCAGATTCTTGAGTGTGTTGATCAATATGTTATTACCCAAGGATAGGTACAAGGTGACACATTGTAGGACATATGAATCATAGGTGCACTGTTTTAACATGTTAAACAACTGTTCTAAATTGAGAAAGTATAAGTTCCATGACCATTTACACCTTAATTATGTGCTGCAGATATTTGGAATCCCAAAGGATCACAGAAAAGCAAAGCCTTATTATGATCATGTCTTTGTGTTTTCAATCCTTGATGATCACATTTGGTTCCGGAATTACCAGGTGATGTAGTCCTTCCCATGCATTCTCCTGGGACAAATAAGTCTCTTAATTTGTGATCTGTTATGCATCTTACTTGAACAATCATGTATTTTCAGTCACATTTTTCCTTTTTTTTTTTGCTTCAAGCTAATAGTAACATTTTCAGTAATCTCAAATTGTTTGGATTTTACATGATATTTTTTGGAATCCTTCCTATCAATATCTAGTTGGGATTTCAAATACTGAAATACATATAAACTAGCAAGTAGCAAGTAGTCGAGGGCAAGATTTGTTAAGCTGCTTCCATGCAGACAAAATGTCACAGATGACAAAAAAATTTGTGCTCTTAAAACATAGAACTGTGTGAAATTCTGATTAATAGGTGATTATATTATGTGAAATGTACTAACGTAAACTTGAAAACTCATTTTGACTATTCAAGGTTTCAAAATTATATAATCATGATAGCTAGGAAACATTTAAACTTCTTGGTCCATGAATAAATATGATTTTAGAAATATAAACATTTATACCTCAAAAATCAAATATCATATTGTTAGTTCTATTGTTTGTTGTGACTTGCGAGATACTTACAAATTTCTGCTGATTTTACAGATTTCTGTTCCCCACAACGAATCAGAAAAGTTTGACCGTGGAGGACTTGAGAAGATGACACTTGTAGAGGTTTGTTGTAACTTTCAATACTTCTATATCGAATTTTGATGGACTTAGATATATGTGGCTCTTATATCATTAAATCATGATTATAGGTTGGTCCAAGGTTCTGTTTGAATCCAATCAAGATATTCGCTGGCAGTTTTGGCGGCCCCACTTTGTATGATAATCCATTCTATGTATCTCCTAATCAGGTAATTCTTACACAATTTCATGTGTTCCTTATTGCATCTTCATTGACAGAGTTCTTAATATCTAAAGTACATATTATTCTATCTGCATCTTCATTGACAGAGCTCTTAATATCTAAAGCACATATTATTCCAATGCCTGATGTTCATCTCTATGAAATTCATTCGATAAATATGTTTGATTTCTTTGCCAGATCCGAGCACTGGAGAAGAAAAACAAGGCCGGGAAGTACGCGAAGAAGGTCAAAGCTAAGACAAGGAGGAAGATGCATGAGATGTCGAACCCTCTCGAGCCCGATGAATTTGCCGATCTGTGGAAGGATTAATTCTGCTGTTCTCTCCAACAAACTGCATATCTTATGTACTCAGAAAGCAGATTTTGGTTCAGCTGCTGTTGCTCTACTTATGTATCCCAACAAAAGATGATTCATGTTTTTGTTATGCGATTTTGACTTTGTTTAAAATTTAAATTTATGTAAAACTAATTGATATATATCATTAAAAAGGAGTTTTATTTGAAATTTGTGTGCATCGTCTTACATACAATTACATCATCATGTCACTTAATACAAATATATGGAATTTTTAATAAAGTATGAATATCTGATTTGTTAGTGTATATTTTATTACAAAAAATATAAAAACGCGAACTCCTTCAAGATACTTCACTTTATTGGGCAATAATTTGGTTCAAAAAAAATTTCAACAAACGTGGTCTCATTTTCCATGATTATTTGATAAGAAAATGATACATCCGACTGTCCACAGTTTCAACCATTTTGATTTGTTTTAAATATATATTTATTTAATAAAATATATACATATTATCATAAAAAATAAAATATATATTTACATAAATCAGTATACACAGTAAGTAAAACATACAGGATAGTATACATACGGACGGGCCCTTCTACATATGTTTATATGATGGGCCATATCTGCATCCTACATTGATCCAACGGTCAAAAGCTCTTTGATTAATGGTCTTAGATCTCTATCGTCCATTAAGTGACCTCCATCTAACATGACCGTTAGATACATGGAGTCCTAACAAACATTAACGGACGGCTAAGATTGAACCCCACCC
Source organism: Acorus calamus (assembly GCA_030737845.1). Lineage (NCBI taxonomy): Eukaryota > Viridiplantae > Streptophyta > Magnoliopsida > Acorales > Acoraceae > Acorus > Acorus calamus. Next base: position 16,115,679 of record CM060876.1, read on the forward strand.
TACAAACCCAATAAGGGGTAACACGGTGATTTAGGGTTTTGTCTCCCACTTTATATATCGCGGCTTTCGCCTCCTCCTCCACTTTTAGGGTTTCCTTCGTTGGCATCTAATCCATATCGCTCTTCGATCCCCTCCTCCATCAATGGCGCCAGCGACGGAGAAGAAGCCGAGGGCGAGCCGGAACCCGGCCCTGACCCGAGGGATCGGCAAGTACTCGCGGTCGAAGATGTACCACAAGAGGGGGATCTGGGCGATCAAGGCCAAGAACGGCGGCGTCTTCCCCAAGCACGAGAAGAAGCCGGCCCCGGAGGTTCCGGCCGTGAAGCCACCGAAGTTCTACCCTGCCGATGATGTAAAGACCCCCATCGCCAACCGCCGCACGCCCAAGCTCACCAAGCTCAGGTGACGAGGATCTCTTCATAGATCTGGAGGTCTTTTGGGGTTAGGGTTATTAAATGTTTCGATTTTTTGGGATGTGATAGGGCGAGCATTACGCCGGGGACGGTGTTGATTCTTCTGGCGGGGAGGTTCATGGGGAAGAGGGTGGTCTTCCTCAAGCAGCTCCCTTCAGGGTTGCTTCTCGTTACTGGTACTCTCTTTTGATCTGTTGTGGTGATTTTTTTAAAAGTTTTTTATTTGATGCTTTGATGGGTTGGATTGGTTTCTTCATTTCAGTGTTTGTGTGACTTAATCAGGCTTTTGTCAAATGAAGTGCATCTGTTGAATTGTGTGTCTTTGTGTTTGAAGTGCATTATTTGATCAGATTTGGGTTGTCTTTTTTTGTTGGATTGGTGAATTAGGTGATGGGTCTTGATTATTTGTGGGATGAGTCTTGTAAGGGATGTATTACTATGCAATGTGTTGATAAATTCAACATCATTAAGTTATGTAGGATATGTTACCTTTGTTGTTTAGAGTTCTCTGGTTCTCTCTTATTTTTTTGTTGGTCCCTGAATTTTTTTGAGTGATCAGAAATTTTTGAACGGATGTGTGAAAGGACATGTGCTTTGTTTAGGAGTTGTTTAGTGTTTAGTTGCTTTGTCGATTGGTTGCAAGAATGTATAATGGAAGCACAAATTGTAGGTTTGATTGCAGGGTTGATTGTGTATGTTGGGCATTTGCAAAACTGAAATGATAGAGAAAGAATCTCACAATGCCTTTTGTATCTTTATGTTTTTTTATTCATATTATAATGGTTTATGTATGCAAAGCTTTGTTTGGTTATTTATGTGATTGGATTTGCTGAATATGAGTGGGTGACTGGGTGTATGCTGCTATGACAGTTGAAAGAAGTTGGTGTATGAAAAATCAAAAGAAAGAGAAATGAAGATCAATTTATTGCTTATGTAATGGATAATCTATGGATGCTATATAGCTTTCTTGGGCCATAGTGATTCTTTGACAATGCTAAGTACTTTTGTGATCCTGTATCTTCTTATTTTTCATTGATGAGATAATATTTTTGTCTGTAGACATGAAATTGTGCTTTTAATGCACTACTACATGGTCTACTCTTCCACAACAATTTTGCATTTCATGTTATATCTGGTTGTTTGTTGTGGTTATGTATTATGATTATGCTCCATCCACAAAATTGATCTAGTTTTGGATTATGTGTATTTTATTTTTATAATATACTATATGAAGAGGCATTCTGGAATTCTGTTTCTAGTTTCTATCATTTTATTACTCACATATTGGAAACATGTTGGTCCTCAGATAAGTGATACATATATACACATGTATATGACGTGTATATGAATATATATGAAGCATGTTGACCTGAGAATTTTTTAGCACTCTAAAGTTTGTTCATGCTGTTTATGTTATGTAGTCGTAACTGATATACATGTTGCATGGTAGAAAACTTATATGTGTTATTCCTTTTTAGAAGACCTTTTTGGTTGTCTTATGTTATTTGATTGAGATCGACTCAAATCCTCATTTCTATTCCCTTGACGGGAACAATAGCTAGCCTGCCCTTTCATCTGATAAATCTTTTCTTACATAATCTATTTAAAACTATTTCATAAAAAATTGATCTAGATTGAAATGAAATATTTTTCTATGTTCTTTGTTTCTGTAGGCATATCCATGAGGATAGCTGCAGTTGACATTGACAAAAAAAATTTGATTCATTGATTGATTTATCATCCTTGGATTGCCTCATGATGTATAATATTAATGGCCTAATTTACCATGTCTTTCGTCATTTTGCTTTTCTTTTTCCTTGAAGGGCCGTACAAGGTTAATGGCGTTCCCCTGCGCCGTGTGAACCAGTCGTATGTGATAGGGACCTCCACCAAGGTTGACATCAATGGAGTGGATGTTACAAAGTTTGATGACAAGTACTTTGTCAAGGAAGCGAAGCAGAAGAAAAAGAAGGGAGAGAGCGAGTTCTTTGAGGGCGAGAAAGAGGTCCATTCAATCACTCACGACTCTAAAATGTTTTAATCAGTCTCGAGATTTATTTTCTGATACACCATTCTCTACTGAAATGCACAGGAAAAGAAGGGACTTCCGCAGGAGAAGAAGGATGATCAGAAAGCCGTGGATGCTCAGCTGATTAAGTCGATTGAAGCGGTTCCTGACTTGAAGACCTACTTGGCTGCCAGATTCTCTCTTAGGTCAGGCATGAAGCCTCATGAGCTCAAATTCTAGTGTGTGAAATGTCTACTGTAGGTCTCTTGGTTGCTTCATTTATGGAATTTTGTTTGGATCTTTTTTATGAGAACTATAGGTTGGTGGTGTGGTATTTTCTGTCCATGATTTTGCCCAGACACTCAGTTTTGTTTTATGTCATATGTGCACTCCAGCAAGAGATGGTTTTCAGTGCTGCTTAATATCTGTTGATTGAAGTTTTTCATTATCCAGTATGGGTAGTTTCTCTGCTTATGTTGTTGCATGATGTAAACTGAAAGTGTCAGTGTTGATCGTGATCTATTTATTGTAAACTTTGGAATCCCTTTTGTTCTTATATGGATTAGGGTTGCAGTTAAGGTGGCAGGAGTTGCACTCCCCAGCCATTGAGGTGAAATTGAGTCCTCATCTGACGACCCAGGAAACACTGGCCTGGAAACTCTATGCCTACTCCATTTATATGGAAAATGATACCTCTCTCTATGTTTGCATCCCACACATTATTTATTTAGTTTATAAATTTATTCAGATATATATATTCAGCTAATGAATCACATTCTTTTATAGAAAAAAAATGTAAATACTCATACATATTGGACACATGTATTTTTATATTTTTTTTGTGATGATATAATGTAACATACGCATCTGGGATTCAGGGGATTTATTTCATTTACTGTTAATGGCGTGGTGATTGTAAATGGGGTTATAAAATAGATTTTGTGCTCTATTGTGTTATCATAGCCCAACCTCTTAAAGTAGTGATTTTGTGTTTGTTTAGTGGGGTGTGCTTAACATTTTTAATAGGGTGGACATAACATGGGGTGTTTGGATTCATGTGGCCACTCTTGTAGTGCAATGTAATTGCTCGTTCAAAATTATTTTTAAATAAATATGATAAATTATTAACATTTTTAATAGGGTGGGCATAATATGATAAATTTCATTTTTGGCATGTGTTATTTTGATTAGTTGAAAATGTGTTGGGTTAAAAATTGATTATTTTGATTTGTTCGGAGCTTCTTAAAAAAAAGAAATTTGATCATTTTTTTTTAATCACAGATCAGGATGTTGGAAATGTTAGATACCAGTATTGTATGGATTAGAGAGATTTTAAATCAATTTTTTGTTACTAAAAATCTCTTATCCAAAAAACCTCACCAAAATCTACAAAATGTGGGAGAAAAAAAAAAAGCGGAACCTAGCCAAATAAATAAAGAAAAATAAAGTGAAAAACGACCCAGGCCCTCCCGACCGTACGATCCACTTGATTTCACGTTTTCTCTATCCCGAAATGGGACCCACCGCAATCCCAACCGTCCACACTAAAAAGAGAAAGATATCGACGTTGATCGACCATGCCACGTGCACCAACGTGCGTCTGCATCCGTAAAAGCGCATCGCATCTCCCCCACGCCCTAAAAAAAGCGCACCCGCCACGTCATCACTCCCTTCCATGGCTTCAACGACCGAGCCGGGGTCGCCGCCGCCGCCTCCAGTGACGGAGTTCATCGACGCCGAGAGGCGCCGAGGCCTCCTCCGACGGGTGTCCGAGGAGGGAGGCTTCGTCTACGCTGCGGCTGCCGCGTTTGCCGCCTCCGCCGGAGGCGACGGCGGCCTGGCGGAGGCGGAGACGGCGAGGGAGATGGCGTGGGAGCAGCTCCACTCGGGGCCGTGGGACTCCGTGTGCCCGGCGTGGCGGGACGCGTACGCGATGTCCTGCCTCCACGTGGCGGCCTGTCACAGCCTCTCCGGCGACGACGCCGCCGCCCTCCGCGCCCTCGACATGGGCCTTCTCATGGGAGGACCTCTCCTCCGCCCGGACCTCTCCTCGGCCGTCAATCGGATCCTCTCGAGATCCGCCAAAACAGCCGCTCGCGCCGACAGTCACGCTTTGATCGGAAACGGCAACCAAGTGAACCCTTACTTTGGATTCTGTGGAAAAGATGGGATCTTTTGTTGATTCGTAGTGTATGTGTTTGATCAGGTGTTGCAGAGACTGCCGGAGAGGTCTCTGGACCGCCCATGTCGATCGGCGGCGGGATATTGATTTGGAGAGCTTCCTGTGTGAGTATTTCTTGACGGGAAAGCCCGTCGTGATCACCGGATCGATGGGCCACTGGCCTGCTCAGACGAAGTGGAGGGATGTAGAGTACCTCAGGAGGGTCGCCGGAGATCGGACGGTCCCTGTTGAGGTGTTTTTTCAAGACTGGTTGAAAAAATTGATATCAGTTTTGAATTGGGTCACCAAAAAATGAGTTTTTGTTGTGTAGGTTGGGAAGAACTACCTTTCATCAGAGTGGAAGCAGGAGCTTATCACGTTCTCAGAGTTTCTTGATAGGATTTGTTCCGTGGATCAACGTCCCGAGTCTATGACATATCTTGCTCAGCATAATTTGTTTGATCAGGTAGCGGTTTTTCTTGTCCGTTCTACTTAGTAGATACAATTTAGTGTAGATGTGATTGCATGGAGTTTAAGAAAACAAATGAAGAGGTAAAGAATATGAAACTCTTATGAGTTCATTTGGTAGTGATGTGTGATAAATTGCAGATACAAGAGCTTCGCGAGGATATATTTATTCCCGACTATTGTTACGCTGGTGGAGGAGAGCTTCGGTCTATGAATGCTTGGTTTGGTCCAGCGGGGACGGTCACCCCATTGCACCATGACCCGCATCATAATATATTTGCTCAGGTTTTATATGATATCTAGTTTTGGTGTTTTCTTCACTTAAGATATTGCTCTGCACTTCTGCTTGTTTGTCAGAAGAAATCTCATTAGATGGTATAAAAAAAATGTACCTTTCAATTATGTAATCATTTGCTTGAAGTTTTTTTTGTTTTTTTTCTAGAAGAAATGGATTCGAGGAGGAATGCTGAATCATTTAGTGGTCTGTGACTAGTTAAGCTGTCAGAGATAACTCTAGCACTACATGAATTGAAAACATGCATATTTCTACAAGTCTACTTTTCTCTCAGTGATTCAATTTACAATAGCAAACTCTAGTTAATTAGCAAGAAACCATTTAATTGTAATGAATAGATTATTTTGGATGGTTTTTTCATGCACCTACTTCTGTGGAGAAAGTTAGATCAACTTTGTCTTATATTGATGCCAAGCTACAACAGGTTACCTAACCGCTTTAGCAGCTAAGCCACCTGGATGTGATTAAATTTTTAACATTTTGATTCTGCATGGATATATTTGATCTTTTGTTCTGAATCAGATTATAATGTGTGCTCCTTCATATACGACTAGTGTACTAATTCATTACTTGAGTGTCTCATTCACATAGATTGACATTATCATGTCATGCAGCCTAATGAACATTAGTTGTTTGCATCGCTTTTATGCACATTGATGCAGAAATCATAGTCTATTGTTTTAATATTGTAATGGAGTAAATCAACTGTATCAATAATTTGTCACATGGATCAACCATTGCAGTCCTCCATCGTATTCTAGGTATCTGCCTCTCTACAGTGTTTCAATAGTACATGTGTTGAAGGATCCATACTTTCACAGTTGATTAATTAACAGTTAAGCCAGTTATAGATATGTTTTACGATGCACTGAATATCCACTTCATATGTAACCAACACTGGCTACATCAAAATTTATTCAGGAACACTGAAGTCGGGAGACTGATTTATAGACTTATTAAAGTCATCAATTTTTGGTGTGCATGACATGTTGGATGATCATTGTCCGTCTCTCATGCTAGAAGAACTAAAATAAAATGAGATTCATGATTTTAAATGACTTACAACCATATTTCACACCTTTTATGCTGTAACAATGTTCTTTTTTTCATCTGTTTCATGACCTGCTCCTGCATGCAATTTTTTTCTTGATCAGGCCATTGGCAAAAAGTATATAAGGCTTTATCCAGCTGCAATAGTGGAGGATCTATACCCTTACTCTGAAACAATGCTATGCAATTCCAGTCAGGTGCGCATTTTTTAAAGAACTTATAATGTGTGGGAAATCTTATACCTTCATAATAAAAGAAATGGGCCTTTTTTAAAACCAGACATCTTTGGTTGTTATCGGAGAATGGGAGGGGCTTGCCTTTTCAAATGCCTTTAGTGTGGCAATGTTTCATTCAGTGTTCACTATCTTCTAAAAGTCACCATGGAAGGCTTAGGAATTGAGTGGTCCATTGATATTCATGTGTGCTTCATTTGTAAGATGCACGGAAATTATTCATACCATGTTACATATTTCTGCTTCTTTTCCATGTTGATTAAAGTCAATTTCCATGGATTAGTTATATTGAGATTTATTTTTATTTTTCCCTCTTGCCTATAATTTGTTGAAGGGTCAACTGAATGGGTTTGGTAGCATTTGGAAACGAATTCACAAAGGAGTTTTTCACTTAAAATTATTTTAAAATTAGATTCCCAGGAAAAATACTCTTGTTAGGTTCTTGATAGAATCTTCTTCCTTTTTTGCATTTTTTATAACTAAAACCGTTTTTTTTTCCTATTCTTCAAAAGTTGGGACCACCTGGGGCATATGGAAACACGATTCGGTTATTTACGATTCCTCCAAATATAGGATAATATAAAAACGTCTTTCAAAATGGTACTTGATTTGAAATTCCAGTTCTGCTAAGATTTATTCAAGAAAGGGTGAATAACAATGGTAATGCACAAAAGGGTGAACAAATTATCAAGTAATGCTGCTTTTCATCGTTTTACTTCATTTCAGAGGTGTTTTGATTTTCCCTTTTTTCCGTTTTACTAAAGAGCCAACATGAAATTTATTATGTCGCATTTACTAGTTTGCTGCACAATTCTCCACCTAAGATTTATCATAAGAAATCAAGAATAAGAAAACCTAGTCGAATGTTCAAACTTTTGCAGGTCGATCTGGACAATTTTGATGCAAAAGCATTTCCAAAGGCACAGGACCTGGAATTCATGGATTGTGTTTTGGAGGAAGGGGAAATGCTCTACATCCCACCTAAATGGTGGCATTATGTGAAGTCCCTGACCACGAGCTTTTCCGTCAGTTTTTGGTGGAGCAGCGAATGTAACACAACAGTCTCCTGATTAGATGATGTTCAAAACAATACAAGCAAATGATGTAGAAGGAACTCCCATTCATATTCAAGCGATCCAATGTTAAGGTAAGTTACATTTCTGTATATGATAGATACCACATCTGATGAGCTAACACTGGTTATAATATACATTTAAAGGATTCATGATCCCAATTTGCCTTTCATATATCCACTTTTGAGAATGAAAAATATCAGTAGTTGCTCTCTGTGTGATTTCAAGATGAATTATAAAATGCAGATTGCATTGTAGATAGAATGTAAATGAACCTGATCCACTCAAAAAAAAGAAACCTTTGTGGCGTTGGGATTATGTCTTAGGCTCCGTTTGGATCGGTGTTCCCGCAGCGTTCGCGTTCGCGGACACCAGCCGACGCACACTCCCAACCAAACAAAAACCACTGCGTTCGCGTTTGACTCATACATTTGCGGTGCATGCCTTTTTTTTGCCGAAATCACCGACGCGCTGAAACATAGCTTTTGCGTTGCGGGGTAGATTTGGCCGTCGCGGTGGTGCGGAGCGCACACCCAAACGGAGCCTTAGTTTCAATGTACCCAACATTGGGTTAGTTAAGATTTAATTTGGATAAATTCTATCTCTTGGTATCCTATAAACTATTGTACTCAAGATTAACAGTTTGATAAGACAAGAATAGCAGTTAGCACAAGTATAACAACAAAATGTAATAGTCAAGGGCTCAAGGCCAATGGATTAGAAGGAGATTTCTTCCTTCATCGGGAATGCTGTATTGATAGATTTGATGTGAAGGAATGAAGAAATGTATCTGAGCCGCCTAGAAATGATCACGAGATTCCAGACATCATTTACAAACAAATATGCATAAACAAGTGAACTTGAATCAAAGAAAGTTTATATGGACGAATTGTATTAACTCTAAATAATTAGAGAAATCTAGTTACAAGCTTCCCCTTAGATTTATAAATAAAAAGTCGGTGTTTGGTAATAAGTTTGGGGTGATTTTTCTTTTTAATTAAGCAGAAAGTTCAACCGTGTTATTAAACACATTTTAAGAAACAAAATAGGGTGCGTTTGATTGTGCAATTGCACAGATTTTGTGTTTACATGAAGTTGTTTCTACGACTGTATAATTAAACAATTTTACTGTATCAATTTTTTGCAGACAGATTTTAGACAAATAGTACCTAAAAACTGCGATTTTCAAATGTTAAGAAGAGTGATCTTCCTACATAAATAATTTTTAAACTTAGATTACTACGGAATCAGTTTTATAATCACGCAATCAAATGCACCCTTATTTAAAAAGTTATTTACATTTTTTAATGTAAAAGAGTTCTAAAAATCAAGTCTATTTAAATCAATTTATTTAAAATCTTATTTTCAAAAGTGCATTTTCAAACACACTTCCTATGAAATAGAAAGAAATGCAAAAGCAATGCAGGCTGTTGAAAACAAGTGTGACCTCTCTTTTTTTTAATCCTTCCTATTGCTCTCGAAGTCAAATTACATATAAAACCAAACAAACATGAAATCCCAATACAACCCCCCCTCCGGCCTCCCCCATTGAATTCTTCAAACATTCAATCCCATTGAATTCTTCAAACATTCAATCATTCTTAGGCCGGCCGAACACATCGCCATCACAAAAACTTCATAAACCAATATAAAAGAGCACCTTCTAATCATTAATCATTCATAACAATTTCAGAAGGGACAATATCCCTTGCATATTATGAATTTTTAAATGCATATTTTATATAATGATTCATGAACAATGAGAAATTTACTCTAAACGAATTATATGTATTATTTTAAGTAAAAACAATTACATGTTATTTTAGAGATATTCTTTATTAGATGTATATGAGACTGAAAATAGAGTTATAAATGGGATTGCATATCACACCATCCCATTTCACATATATATAATATATGTATGATGTTGATATACTAAATCATTTTTTAATCACGTTTATGAAATTATTACTAAATCATTTTTTAATCACGTTTATGAAATTATCTAACACAGTATTATACTCTATCATTTTATTATATGCTCTATTATGAATATAAAAATATACGTAAATATTTTATTTTTATAAAAAATAATTTTTCATAATCAAATATATACCTAAAAAAACATCAATACATACCACTAAAAAGAAAAAGATTAATAAGAGCACTATCTCCTGCATATGTCTATAAAAGTCCATCCCCCACTCCAAGTCTCCAACAAAAACATCCCAAAAAACCATGGAAGACCTCATCACCCCCACCCTTCAACTCCTCCTCCTCCTCCTAACCACCACCGTCCTCCTCCTCCGCCACCGCAGCCATCTCCATCCCTCCACCCCACCACCACCCCTCCTCCCCCCAAGCCCCTGGTCCCTCCCCCTCCTCGGCCACCTCCACCACCTCGGCCCTCTCCCCCACCAATCCCTCCACCACCTCTCCCTCCGACTCGGCCCCCTCTTCCACCTCCGCCTCGGCTCCGTCCCATGCATCGTCGCCTCCTCCCCTGCCACCGCCATGCACCTCCTCAAGACCCACGACCTCACCTTCTCCTCCCGCCCCCTCTCCTCCGCCGTCCGCCGCCTCACCTACGACGCCTCCGACTTCTCCTTCGCCCCGTACGGCCCCTACTGGAAGTTCATGAAGAAGCTCTGCATGTCGGACCTCCTCGGTGGACGCACCTTGGACGTCCATCGCCCGGTCCGTCGCGACGAGGTCCACCGACTCATGCGACGTTTCGCCGAAGTGGCCGACATGGGAGGAGGAGGAGATGTCGACGTGGGGGAGGAAGTCATGTCGATGTCGAATAATGTGATATCGCGGATGCTGATGGGGAGGAGGTGTTCGGGGACGGCGGAGGAGGCGGAGGGGGTGAGGAGGATTATATTGGAGACAGCGGAGGTGACCGGGAAGTTCGATGTCGGTGACTTTGTTGGGTTGTTTAAAGGGATGGACTTCCACGTAAGCAGATCACATACAGATATGTTAATATTTGGATTATATCTAAAAAAATTATATAAATATTAATTTTTTAAATAATTGTCATATTTAAACATTAACACTAATTTGAATAATAATTGATATATTAGAAGAAAAAAATTATAATTAAGACTTTGGTTTATTCTCTTTTTTAAATAAAAGTTCGATAGTAATATAATATATTATGATTGTGATTAATTATACAAGATAACAAATGTGAATAATATATAATACAAACATATAATTTTATAATATATATCAGATTCGGATATTTTTCTCAAATCAGATATACTGACATACATATATATGTAAATTTTCATATACAGATTCTATCAAAACAGATTTGTTCAGAAAATTAACCAACTTACTTGCAGGGGTTGAAGAAGAGAGTGGAGGACGTGCACAGGAGATTTGATGGGTTCATGGAGGGTGTGATTAGGGAGAAGGAGAGGAGGAGGGAGGATGAGATGGAAGGTGGCTATGTGAAGGATTTGTTGGATTTGTTGCTTGATATTTCTGAGGATGAAGAGGCTGAGATGAGGATCTCCAGGGAGAACATCAAGGCCTTCGCTTTGGTAAACCTTTCAATTATTTAGAAATGTAAAAGTGGTGTGATTTATTTATTTATTTTAAATAGTCTACATCATTTCATCGAACATATACTTTTATATAATAAAAAAACATTAATTATAATAAATTAAATGGAAGCATTCGAAACTGTACATGGAATTGTAGATGGAACCATGTAATAGTGTCCTTAAAAAAATGTGTATACAGTATATGTGCTGATTTGAAAATGAAGAACGGCAAACTACCCAATATTCATATATCATATGTTTCTTTGTTTTTGAAAATATATATTATTTTATGTCATTAAAATTCAGTTATTTTTATAATTATCATGATCTTATTAAAATTTAAGTAACCCAGTATCCATTTCTACACTTTAGAGATTGACCTTAACAGTTGTATTTTAAATTATATTCTTTCATTCATCATGCGTGTATGTTCTAAGTGTATGTTTAGAAACACAGTTTGAAAATCAGCTTTTCGCTTTTGCATTATATGCATACCTTTTGAGGGTGTAATGATGATGATTTGATAGTGTAATAATGATGGTTGTTTTATAAACACAGATTTCAATGTGCAGTTTAAAGATAAAATCTAGTAATGATAATGTATTTAAGTTGACATGTTTGGTATAACACTTTTAGCTTTTAGCTTTTAAATGATAATGAAATTTACTTGATGTGACTCCAAAAACTAAAAATTGGTTCTAGAGTTGTTGTCTAAGACCACAGAAGAGACCAAATGTTCCATCCAAGTAACAATATTCCAATACGAAAGTACAAAACCTTCATAATGGCAATCATAAAATATTGTTGTATGATTCAATGACCAGTACTGATGACTATCTTTTGTATCGCAAAATCCTCACCGTTGATGTACTATTAAATCGCCCAGGACATATTCGCGGCCGGCACCGACACGTCAGCCATAACGATCCAATGGGCCTTGGCAGAACTCATCAACCACCCCGACATCCTCGAAAAGGCCCGACAAGAGATCGATACCATAGTCGGGCCAGCCCGAGTCGTGGACGAGCCCGACATCCCGAACCTCCCCTACCTCCAAGCCATCGTCAAGGAAACCCTCCGCCTCCACCCGACCGGCCCGTTGACCGTCCGAGAGTCCATCCGTGACTGCCACGTCAGCGGATACGACATCCCGGCGGGGACCCGGCTGTTTGTGAACATATGGGCCATAGGGAGGGACCCGGCCCACTGGCCCGACCCGGAGGATTTCCGGCCCGAGAGGTTCTTGGGGGATGGCACGATCGACGTGAGGGGGCAGCACTATCAGTTGCTGCCGTTTGGGAGCGGGAGGAGGATGTGCCCGGGGACATCGCTGGCGATGCACGTGGTGCAGACGACGGTGGCGGCGATGGTGCAGTGTTTCGAGTGGAGGGTGAAGGAGGGGAAGGTCGACATGGCGGAGGGTCCAGGGCTCACTTTGCCCATGGCGCGGCCTCTAGTGTGTGTGCCTGTGAAGAGGCTTGATCTTTTTTAGGTCATCCGCCTGGGTTTGCATTTCAAAATTTAAGAATTCTCCAATAGTGGAATCACAATGATTTTTCAGTTTGAGGGGGACCTTGGGAATTTGCCTTATGACAACTACAAAATGTAGGAATTGAAAATTCAGTGTCACTCAATCTAAATCATAGATTGCATATATATTTTCATTATAAAAAATCACGTCTTCACCTAATGAATTATGTATTTTATAAAATGTTGTCTATATATCTTAATAAATTAAAAATATCATTTATAAAAAAAATAAAATAAATTATATATGAAACATATATCTCAATACAATTTGTTAAAAAAGCTAATAATATATATATATATACATTTAAATTATAAAAGAAATTAAAGTAGTGTTTAAAATAGCATTTTATCAACTATAACATTTCAAAAACACGATCAAACACAAACCCTTGTCCAAACAAATTTCCAACGCATTTTTTATTGTTTTAAAACACATTGAAATTATTCTTTTCACACCCCAGGGATGAGTTTCCAAACACATACTCCATCACAATGCAAAACGCAACCTAAGTATAACATAACTCAAGATAAATTAGTCGCATGGTCGTGCAAAAATAATATTGGGTACATAAATGACATAATATAATTGAATGTCATAGGAATCTTCGGTTTTAAAAACATAAAAATCCAAATTATGACAACCACAAAGAATCATTTGTAGTTCAAGAACAAAATGTCCCCTAAGTGATAAAACAACAGAACATTTAAGAAATTAGTAAAATAATACTTTTCAAACACTGAAATTAAACCCCAAATATTATTAAAAAATGAGCATTTGGATCACATGCAAATAGTGTTTAAATCAAAAGCAAATCTCCTCAATTTGTATCAAACCTCACATGAATTTATCTCAATCTCCAACAACTTAACCCATCTCCAAACAATCAAAGCCCTAAAACACTTGTGTTACCTTGGTTTTTTAGGACTATTGACGGTTTTAATATTACATGAATACAGATTTCTTCAAAACTTAAACTACGTTTGGATGTTCTGAAATCAAATGTTTCAAACTCAATTTATGAAAAGAACTATTTTATTAGATTTCCAATCACTGATTTTTTTTTAATCTAAAAAAGCAAAGCAAAACGTTAAAAACATATTTGAATCCATGTTCGAGTACTTTCAATTTTTTAGATGCAGAATCCAACCCAACAGAAAACTAAACAAGAACTTAATAAATAATAAAAAGACAAAAGCAATAAATCTAATAACCGTTCATTCATTAATCCTAACCATTCAAAGTACACAAAACATCCACACAAAAAATTCACAAAAAAAAAAAACTTTGGAACATTAGATGAACGGACGAGAGAGACAGAGATCGATCAAGCGCGTTCGCCGCGGATGCGCCGAGCGAGCTGGATGTCCTTGGGCATGATAGTGACCCTCTTCGCGTGGATCGCGCAAAGGTTGGTGTCCTCGAACAGCCCCACCAGGTACGCCTCCGCCGCCTCCTGGAGCGCCGACACGGCCGAGCTCTGGAACCGGAGGTCCGTCTTGAAGTCCTGCGCGATCTCCCTCACCAGCCTCTGGAACGGAAGCTTCCTTATCAACAGCTCCGTCGACTTCTGGTACTTACGGATCTCCCGGAGAGCCACCGTCCCCGGCCTGAACCGATGGGGCTTCTTCACGCCCCCCGTCGCCGGCGCAGACTTCCGGGCCGCCTTCGTTGCCAGCTGCTTGCGTGGGGCCTTGCCTCCGGTGGACTTCCTCGCCGTCTGCTTCGTGCGGGCCATCTCGATTTTTAGGGTTTTTGTCGAATTTGATGGATTTGTGTGTGATTTGAGTTTGATTTCTTTTGTTTTTTGGGGTACTCTATTTATAACGATGAAATTTTGTTTTGGAGGGAAAGATGGATTGGCGGGACTTTGAAATTTTTTTGCTTTTGGTGTTGGTTGGTTTAGGTTGGGGGGTTCTGGGCCGTCCGATTTAATAGTAATGGAAGGTTGTGATCGAGTTTTACTAAATCACGCGGATCGCGAATCGCGATCCGGGGGAGCTGTGCGGAAAAGCCCGATTTAATCGCAGCCGTTGGAGAAACCCGGCCACTCCAGTCTGATAATATTTGGGTCCACCACAAAAAAAGAAAGACCACAAAGGGGATGGGTGAGATGAAGAAAATTCTCTCCGGTTAGTGATTTAAAATTTAGAAGTTGCTTCTTTGAAATCATAGATCATGACCATTCAACTAGTAGACCAAATCATAGATCACGACCATTCAACTAGTAGACTTCTGTTTCAAAAGTCTCTCCAAACTTTATACATTTTTCATAAACATATATATACTTCACTGCGTAATATTTATATTTTATTGCTGAACTCCAAATATAATTCTAAACTAGATGAGAGGAATACAAAAAACAAAAGCTGAAAAATATTAAAAAATTGAAGAAAAATGTAAATGTCGATGACCCCTTATTTAGAAGAGGCATCTAATTGAACACGAGTTAATCCCCAGTGTAAAACCAGAAAATGTCTCACATATTTTCTCAATATATTCTTAATCCTCTAAATATTATTCCGTTGCAAGTTTTTCAAATCGTCCACATTCCATCTAGTACTATAAATTGATATATTCTTGCTTCTTTGCTTCAATCTATTTTCTCTAGCGTTTTTCCAATCATCCACAATTCTTTTTATATTTTGGAAGGACGTCAACAACCCTGCTCCCCGATCACCCTCCACGGTTGTCTTGCGGTAGGGCAAAAACAAAAAAGGTATTGTACGGTCTCCTCGGTGCTCCCATGTACATTATACAAGTGATCGGATCGAGGTGGTTCCATTTGATACTATATAGTTTGGTAAGATTGTCACCTAAACTATCTCCATAAAGATTTTCTTTTTTTTTCTTTTTTTTTCTAGGCCCCCAATGGCAACAAAAAATTACAATCAATCCCACCCATCCAATGATTGTAAATATTTATACATTAAAATTTTAAAATCTCTTTGTGGAAGGTCAATAGTCACCCTCTTTAATTAGGTAACTTTTATTTTTTCTCCCCAATTAATCTCTCTCTCTCTCTCTCCCCCCAATTAGATCTTTGAGGTGTGACCTACTTGATAAAAAATAATAATATATTGGGTCATATTTAATCAAGATGAATTTTTTTTTTGTAATAGGGCCCCATTTTAAAGAGTCGCCTAGGGCCCCACCCAAATTTTTAAATTTCAAGGCCGGCCCTGATATGAGGTTATTAGAAGGTTATTTTCATTCATTTTTTAAGTGCTGAATGTTATTTTGATGTTTGGTTGAAAAACATGAAAACATGTTTTTTTTAGATATTAAAGATTATTTTGTTTAGTATTAAAAATCCTATTGTTTAGTATTAAAAATCAATTGACATTTAATTTAAATAATCTAATGTAATCTAGAAAATTAATAAGAAAAAATAAAATCTACAAGAAACAGATCCTTGTGTCAGCACCAAATTAGGTTAATACTCAATAAATCACACATCTCTATCAACTATTTGCACAACAGAAGCACATTATTCAAAGCAACACATCAACAAGAGGCAATGAAAAAGGGCTTAACATTCAAAAATAAATGAAGACTATCGATGTTTGGATGTGGAGGAAATTTGAAGAGGAGGGACGAGCTCGGATTGTCGGGAGATGGAGACGGTGACGCTGCTCCGCGATGGTGGTGGAGACGGAGACGGTGACGCTGCTCCACGATGGTGGTGGAGATCCGACGATGAGGGGTGGGGAGAACAGATAGGAACCCGGTTCTTCACGTTGCGGCGCAGAGAGGGGTTAAGGATGACCTACACGGGATTTTCAGGGGGTTGTTTGGCGTTGAGAGATGGACGACGAACTCATGTTCCGCCGATTGGGTTTGCCCCCTCGACCCCTTTGGTGTTTATTCTAATTAGTCGACGCAGAGAGGGGTGAGGAGAGAGAGAGAGAGAGAGAGAGCTGGTCGACTACCTTATATATGAGGTAATTTTGGGTTAGTAGCAGGGTATAGGGGTCATTTTTACATTGGATAAAGAAATGCAGTTGGCGACTGCAGATTAATAAGTGTCAGGTCTTTATCTTTATAAAAAAGGGGGTTATTTATCTGAATGAGGATTGATAATCTCTTATATTAGGGTGTCAACCAAACGTGATTAATACTCAATAAGCTCTGATATTCCCTTTTCAGTTAAATAAGCTCTGATATTTGAATGCACCAAACACCCCTTAATCTTATTTGACAATGAAAATAAATTAAACATATGAGTCCAAAAAACAAACTACTCTTGAGCATCCATTGATAGTCAACATTATCTCACAACCATGGATTCATACATTCATTGTTCATGTGGTTTCATACAAAATTATATTACATATAAAATGGGACTGGACATATCTTTATTTGAAAAACTATAGTTTTCCTTCCAACTATGGACAACCGAAACAAAGAGACCAGAATTTTGAATTTTCAAACCCAGTTGTTTGGGAGCGCGAAATCATGGAACCTGAAAGAGGCCGCCCCTGCCGTGTCCCTCTCCAGTCTGAGCTCCAGCAACTCCTCCGGCTCCGAATGAACCCCCGACGGGACCGCCACCTGAGGCGGCTGCAGAGGAGGAGCGGTTTTTGGCGGCGATGAATTTCCCCTGGCCGGAGAGGAGGAGGCCGTGGCAGGGCGGTCCCACATGAAGAAGTGGATGACGATGGGGGAGAGGGCGTGGCGGTGGAGGGAGAGCTTCTGGCTGAGGGAGACCGTGTCGAAGCACCGGATGGCTCCGGTGGAGGAGACCAGCCACGGGAGGACCGTCTCGTTGGACACCCGAGACACGACGAGGAGCTTTGAAGCCGCCTCTGCCTCCCTGTAGAGCTCCCGGAGACCTGACCGGCTCGAGGCGGCTCTGTTGTCTTGGTCGTCGATCACTGATGATATGTAGATGAAACCCTGTCGTGATTAGGAAATTTAGAATGTGAGATTTGGAAGAATTTAGGACCAATGGGAAAACACATCATTCAATGCAGCAATACAAATCAAATGCAGAATGTGGAACAAAAACATCAGCAATACAACATGACATTGTAAATTTCATCCATGATGCGTAAAAATTGTGATCACATGAAAGCACGAAAGACCAGCATCATGGCTTAGTTTCACATCATCTACCGAGAGAGAATAATTGGTGTTTTAAAGCTGTGAATACGATAAGAAGAATTATGATCTTGTATAAAGAAATCTATTCAAAATATGGAATATTTTTTATGCAAAAAAATGAAGAAAAAAAAACCATATGTAAGATTTGGATTCACCGTCCTCATATCTTCTAAACATGCTTTGGATCTCCTATGATTTAAGAGTGAATTCATTATCGTCGATATGTAAGCACAGGTGTGATTTTTAATACCAGTCATGTATAAAGCTTATTACCGATCACAAAAAAATTGCAGAGATAACCTTTCTGACAAAGTCAGATATCTACACAGAATTGGATTATCAATGGTTTTCTATTTGCAATTTATTGCTTAAACAAGTAATTGAAACAAATGTGGAAAGTATAAAAGGCAGAACTTGCAGAGGAATTAGGGAAGAACCTCTTCGGTGCGACTGATGGCAAATCCCAGCTTCGAATCGCTTTCAAGCAATTTGATTTCCACCGCGATCTCTCCTCCGATGGGTCCATACCACAGGCGAACAGCCCTCACCACCCCAATGTCCACGCCATGGTAATCCTCAAACCCATAGAGACTAGTGTTTGCCAGATTTGATAGATCGGATAATGATCCAGCATTTACAGTGGAAGAAGCCATCTCTCCAGATATCTGTTGCAAATGGTTATTTCTATAAAGAACATGAACTGGAATTCAGAGCACATATATACACTGAAAGGTGGTCAAGGTGGGCTCAGGGTACAGATAACATGGGAAGTTAGATTATTTCTTGCATCTAATGATGGCAAATATCCATTCGACAATAACTGTATTAGCTAAAAAACTTTCAGCTCCTCCATTAAATTCGGTTATGCTATTTTCTTGTATTTGAAAATGGCCAATTTGATAATTCTGATCTAGAATGAGAATTCCTTCTTCACGAGAATTCAAATTCTGATATATTTCATGGAAATGAGTAACCATGTCCGAAAATAACCCAGAAATGATCACATGAACGAATGATTTATAACGCATGAGTGCCCCAACAGAGGGTTTCTTTTGCGCTTCTCCCCAACAAACGTTTGGAAGTTTATATCAACTTGCATGCAACAACGCTAAAGGTTTTCAATACTAAATCGCACTGCATAAACAATCAATTTCACTCCAAAAATGAGACCGCATACATATTATTTTGGTCATTTTTATATCTATAACATTGAAGCATTCCATTTTGGATTCTGAAAAGTGTACCTTGGTGAGAAGGGCCTCAGTCTGCACATTCATGAAAGCTATGGGGACCCCAGAAGCCTGAGAAGAGTTGAGCCAAGAATTAGCTCTAGCCAAAGTGTCGTCGAGGCAATTGTACTGGGATGCGACTTGGTCTGACGCTTTTGGGAGGAGTAGAATGGATAAGAAGCAGCTCGAGCTTGGAACCGGCAATGATTCCTTCATCTTTCTCTCCCACGGGTATGGAATGTATCCATCTTGGATCTGGGCTTTGCTCAGTGCACACACCACTCTTTTGCACCTTGAACCTGATTGATTACAGATTACACACATTAAATAACTAAAACTATTATTCTGACTGATGTTCTAATCCTCTGTATGACTGTATCAGAACTGGTATTGAATGCTCCAAAGCTGATATGTATCGGATTTATCAGCCGTTATGAATCAAGTTTGTTTTCTAATTCATGTTGGCAAATGAAACAAAGGAAATAAAATAAGAAGAGTAGGCTTGAATACAAATGATGCGTTGCACTTGCAATAACAGACAAATATAAAATTGATTTTTCACAATGGGTTTTAAGAATTTAATTAAGATGGAATACCAAAGAAATACCATTTCTTTTTGGCAACAAAATGGATAAAAATAATCTAATTATGGCATTATTCAGTCATCCACCCAGCATCAAGTTTTAGACATACCAAAAAAACCATTTCCCATTTAGATGATCATAATATTCTTAAAACATGTCAATCAAGATCTAATATAAGTGCACATATCAAGGCATCAATTTTGAAAAATATTTGAATCTGACAAATATTATAAAATTATATATATATGTGTTATATATTGTTTACATTCAATTATCACATATGACTAGAAAGTTTAAAGAATTCCCTTTCTACTATCTCTAAAGGAGACTCCGTTTGGTAACGCGTTTGGACGGATTCCGCTTTTTGAAAAGCTGAAAATCCTCAAACACGTAACCAAACGGGTCGGATTCCGGCGGAATCAAAAGCTGGATTCCTTTTAATTTCTCTCTCGAAATCCGTGTTTTTAAAATCTCAAAAAAGAACGCTTTTTGGTCGGAATCGAATTTTTGAATTGAAAAGCAACTTTTTCTACCAAACATTAAACTCCTTCCAAATATTGATTCCTGAATTAAAAAAAAAGCATCTAAAAAAAGTCAAATGTCTAAAATCCGTTTGGTAGCGCGTTTGGGGGCGATTCCGCTCGGGTCGGATTCCGGCGGAATAAAAAACTGGATTCCTTTTAATTTCTCTCTCGAAATCCGTGTTTTTAAAATCTCAAAAAGAACGTTTTTTGTCGGAATCAATTTTTTTAATTGAAAAACAATTTTTTCTACCAAACATTAAATTCCTTCCAAATATTGATTCTTGAATTAAAAAAAAGCATCCAAAAAAAGTCAAAGGTCTAAAATCATCTTAAAAAGCAGCTTTATTCCAAAATCTACTTTTCAATATGTGTTTCCAAACGGACCCTTAAAAAGCAGCTTTATTCTAAAATTTAGTTTTCAATCTATGTTTTCAAACGGAGCCTAAAAGCCTTAAATCCTTATTTTAATATTATTTTTTCCCAATTACACCGTCTGTAATCCCTAATATGACATCACATGATAATCCTACTTATTATCTAAGAAATATCAAATTTTTATATATATAAAAAAATATGTTATCTACTTCAAATCCAGAAAAACTTGAATTTAAATATTAATATATGTACTTAAAGTTACATGAGCGGATAAAAAAAAGTCAACACCAATAAAAAAAATCCCGCGTGAGTGACAGAAAAAAACAAAGAGTGAAGAGCAGTTTAACCATACCCTGCAACGCGATGCACTCGCCCTCCCACCGATCGACGAATCCGACGACGTAATTGGGGTCCCTGATCGCCCTCAAAACGTAGCTCCGCCTCCCGCCGGCCTCGTCCCCCGGCACCACACACGCCTGCATCTCCGCCGCCTCCCCTTCCCTTCCCCTCCTCACCCTCACCGCGATCGACGTCTCCCCCCTCTTGAACGCCGAGTGGAGCATCTTCTGCACCCCTCCCCTCCCCCCCTTGAACGGCGATCGGGCCGCCGCCGACCCTCCGATCTTGATCTCCTCCACGATGTCCCCCGTCTGGAGGAGGAGCCGGTCGTCGTCCGCCCCCCACTCCTCCGCCTTCGCGCCGCCGCGGAGGCACTCGATCGCCACCACTTGGACCCTCTTTTGAGGGGATCCGTGATCGGACGGCCTCGGACGCTCCATTGGCATAGTTTCTATGGAGATTCGATTAGATTCATTTTTTGGGGAGGGTTTTTATAGTGGATCGGACGGTGGGGTTTGCTTGGAGGGGTCTCGGGATTCGTGATAGTTAGTTTTTTTATATATTTAATTTTGTTTTGCGGATCTCGAGGTGAGATCGGAAATCTAGGGTCGCTGGAATTGAAGGAACATATGTTCGGACTTCGGAGAGGGAAGCGGATGGAACTCCGCGGACGAAGACGGGGGGCTTTTTAAAATGTAAGTCCAATTTGAAGTGGATAGGTTTTTTTTTGCAAAAAAAACCATCACAAATGTATGATATCTGAAAAGCCCTGCAATCTAAAATTTATGAGCGCGGTTACACTTGGCATATTTTATAACTTCACACATTTGTATTGACGAAAATCTCTCGCTCATATGAAAAAAGTATATTGTTTTTAAAAAAATTAAAAGGGGGTGAAAACTGTATTTGAGGCAGTTGACAATAAGTTTGACTCTAGCATCTTCAGTACTTATTTATGAAAAGGAATCCATGACCTTTTGTTTAAAAAATGCATATAATATTTTAAAAAAAATTTTACTGTTATTAAAATGATATCAGATTGTTGCATGAGTCGGATGATAATATGCGACGTGCGGGTTCGTGCGGATACGACGTGGATCGTCCAATCGCGGGTCCATCGCATCCAACGGTCGACGTGAATCGCACCCGATCGTCCGATGCGATGGACCCGTGATCGACGACCCGCGATCGACACCGCACAAGTCCGCACGCCGCATGATATCATTCCTCTGTTGCATGATATTATAGAAGCAAAAAATTATAAAAAAACAAGGTTTGAGTTAAACATTTGTTGTATTAGTTATCTTCCTCTTCACGGAAGGTATGGGCTTAGAGTCGTCGTACACATTGATATAATAATATTTAACTAAAAAAAGTTATAAAAAGTAATGATTTAAATATAGAGGTAATTGGATCCAGCGATAAATCAATAAATTATTATATCAATAGAAAAAATATCTCTTTTTAATGTACTTGTGATTTGTGAATACCAAGGTTATCTTTATTTTAATTTTTTTTATTTACTAATTTATTTGGTATATAAAATAACAAAAAATAATAATTTGTGATACCATAAATGCTTTTGTGGTGGTCATTGATAATTGAAGGCCTCCTTTGTAAAAGTAGGACACTTGAGGTGTTTTGTTGCAAAAAAAACCCGTACTATACCGCTGGTGACAAATGTCCGCCACCCAGAATCATGGACGTGGGATCGGACGGATCAGAATCGGTGAACTTGTAGGTCCCGCTAGTGGTTTCGCGGGAAGGTGAGCGTTGAAGATTTTGAATAGGGTGGGGACCCACTGAAAAATGGCGCGAAGCGGGTGGAATCTACGGTGAGAATAACAGATTGTTGTGATGCTCTTTCTAGACGGCTTTGACTTTTTAGGAGGAAGTCATTACAGGTTAAAAACTTGGTAGCCGTCGATGGTGACTAACAAGGTTTTTCGCTTGATCATCTCCCGGTAAGAATAAAGCAAACGTGCAACGCGGCCAATGTGGACGCATATCTTTCTGACGGATACATTCAACCCCGTTTGTTTTAAGAATAGGACACGGAACACCTGGATATCAATCAGAATAGGTTTTTCAAAGGCTGAAATAAATAATAATCTGTATGTCATAATTAACTAGTATAAAAAAGTATATAAATTTTAGCTAATAACTGAAATTAAGTTATTATATGTTATTCAATCCAAAATAATATGTGGGTCCACTGTCAAATAAACTATTATTACTTTTTATAAATCAACTGTTATCATTTTTTCGTCTTCTATAAATTATTATACACATCTTATTCACATTCTATTGAAACAACAAAAATTTTATTATTATATTTTTCAATCAGAATAATTCAAAAAAAAACATTTTATTCTTGTCTATTAACCTTATAATAACTTAATTTTATATCTAAATGGGGGCTCATTGTTAGATGAGATAAGTGATTGAATAAATAGATAATTATGAAGATAAGGGGAAGAAAAACAACTTATCTCATTTGATATATAAAAATAATTTACATAAAGTACGGACAATTATTTCGAGTTTGAAATGAAAAAGAGATTTTTTGTTCAATCTAGAGATTGAAATAACACTATACTAATTTTTTTATTCAATTTTAATAAATGTGAATAATAAAAAAAATTGATAAATTTTCTATCTCCTAAAAAATTATGATAATTTACCATCAAAATTTTAACCCCATAAGAAACAACCCAGGTTTAACGCGTGTCCATGTCATTTTTTGGACACATCTCAAAATCCCTCTGAATCTCATCTCATTTCATATATAATCATATTTTATTTAATTATATTTATGTGTGATCATCGTTTCATCCTCATTAAATTAAATAATTTTTATATCATATTTTAAAAAAACCATCTAATTAATCACATCTCTCCACTGAATTTTATCATTTTTTTCTACCATCTTATCATCACAAGATGAGAGGATGTCACCCCTCCATAATATATATAATTTAAAAACATATTTCAACAATAAATAAATAAATAACTAAAAATATTTTAAAAAAGAATAATAGATTTTTTAATATAAAATTAAAAATCTCACTAAAAAAAGAATGGACAGTAAAATCCTAGGCGGCCGCCTCATGAGTTGCCTGTACCAAGGGCCATCCAATATCAAATAAATTAAGCCTCGTATCCCAACACCAACATGCAGAAAGTTATTATTTTTAATGATTAGCATTTAATCACATATTCTAATCAACCAATAATCATCAAATAAAAAATAAAACTACATACTTGTATTCCTTCGATGAAAGATTAAAAATTCAACAGGCAAAAATATATATATAAATTACGTTCTACCCAACGCACGCTGGACGACCTAGGCGTCTAATTTGAGGAACCTCTACTTGGACTTATTTTAAAAATATCAATTTTCATTGGGCCACTTATTCCCAACATGGCCATTGATTGATGTAGAAATATATATGGAAGATCAAATTCATGCAGATTTGTAATATCGGAATTCCTAAATCGCTGTCACAACAGTGGAGGCCGACATCTTTCAAATTTCAAAACCAACACACACTGAAGATCATGGTCTTGACCATCCTTGTGGTATTGTTATTCTGTGTCTATACCATCAATTCACATCATGAATTCGTCCATAAATTGCATATTTTTTGACCCATTATAAATGCCAATCTCTCCATCTCTGTCCCCATTGCAACTTGTGACTCTGGGGATTATATCAATGAAGGACTGTATCAGAAGAGTTGTTTTGAAAATATATTGATTGTTTGTTGTTGTGAATCTGAAACGTGGATCACGATGTATTGTCATTTGTGAATTAGATTTTCTCATATCATTGAGAGACAATTATAAGATTAATGTTTGATAGAGATAAAACAATGAAGAATTATACTGTCCCTGTAAGTGGGCATAAGCAACTTTTTGTGAAACCATGTAATTTTTCTGTTCTCAAGTGATTGTGTTTGTTACTCAAGTGATTGAGTATCAAGTTAGATCTCATTCTATAGCCTCCTAGGCTAAGTGAGGGCTTTCCACCCCTCAATAGGAATCTCTGTTTTACTCGAACTTCTTTCCATAGTTAGTCATCAGTAGGTCAAGTGGGATAAATCATATCAAAATATTAAAAGATATGTAGAGGAAGATGCATGCTTTGATCAAGAAAATCGTGTGGGTAAATACATATTTAAATCAATTGTGTACTCATGATTAGGAGATAATTATAACTGATTTTATTAGAATAGATGATAGTAGATTTGACACAGAGTCCACATAAAATAAATTTATATGACATCTTGTACTAAAAATGTATATAAGAAAGAAAAAATATATCATAATAGAGTACTAACATTTTCAAATTCTAAGACATTTTTTTATAGAGATTTTGGTTGAAATTAAATTTTTCTTTAGAAATTTTTGTTTTTTCGAACTTGAGTATCAAATTGATGTAGTAGAGAAAGGTCCTGCCACCATTTCTTCCACCTCAAATCAATCATATCCAATATGTTATACTAAATTTACCCAATCCTGACACAGGAAGGTAATGCCAATAAATATAAGTACGCTCTTTGAGTCTACTACTTGGAATGAGTACCATTTAAATCACATGTATATTATATTAATACTTTATACAATTTATAAAAATATAATTGTTTTACCTATATCAATAGGTGGACAGATGATATATATCTTGATCGCTCTCTCAAATGGACCACTTAAATCATTGGTTTGTGGATCAAAATGATATTCTAAGAAAAAAAATATTCTGAACATAAAATCTAATAATATAATTTCAAGTTCATATGCATGAGTTGCATACCATTTATCAAGCATGCATGCAACCCCACCTATAGTTTTTGTATGCTTTGATTTTTTATAAGCATATATTTTATTCAACGAAATATTTATTTTAAAATAAAATCTATATTCTAATGATTTTTATAAACCCAATTATAGAATAAAAGAAAACGTATATGCTCCATTTAACACTACCTTTTAAAATGAGACAATGTGTGTACAAGTGTCTGTAATAAAAGAATCACAATGACATTTGATGTCAACCCATGACATGGGTGTTAGACATCATCCAGAGCTGCCCTAATGTACAAGTCAGGATCCCATCAGTTTCCATGTATATCAGTCCGGTTAGTAACAAATAGGTGGCTGAAACCTGCCCAGGAAAAAATGGTGTGAAACAGAAGTTCACTGTCAACTAACACCTTGTATTTTTTTTTCATTTATTTTTCCACTCACAGTCTCACACCCTCTTCCACACGAATGATTGAGAGGGACGGTGGGACTGTGATAACTAAAGAGACTGTAAATCACTTATTTTATTTTTTCCTCTTTTCCTTAACTACAAGTTAATTAGGGGGTGATGACTAAAGGACTGTTGATTGATTAGGGTTTAGGGATTGAAAAAATCTACACTTCTAAACAAGACTCAAATTTTTTATTTTACATATTTTAAGCTTTTAAATGATGATGTATTTGACTTGATATGACTGCAAAAGCTAAAAGCTGCTCTAAAATTTTGCAGCCAAATATATACTTAATCATATTTTATTTAACTATATTTATGTGTGATTATCATCTCACCTTTGTTAAATTAAATAATTTTTATATCGTAACAATCATTCAATTAATCACATCTCTCCACTTAATTGTTATCATTTTTTCTACCATCTTGTCATCACAAGATGACAGGATATCACCCCTCAAAAATATGTACAATTAAAAAACATATTTTCATAATAAATAAATAACTAAAAAAATGAATACGTTTTTAAATATAAAATTAAAAAAATAAATTTAAAATCTCAATAAAACAAAATAAAAATGAATAAACACAAAAAAACTTTAGGTGGCCGCCTCAGTTGTCTATATCAAGGGCTAGCCTATGCCAAATAACAAATGTTCCGTTTAGGAGTGCATCGGGGGCACACTTGTGCTAGCGGACGTAGTGAAGCACCACATCCAAAAAAAAAAATGTTGACATTTGAAGCTCGACGGTAACGTTTTTCTTTTTTTAAAATGAAATGGTCGCTAGCTACTTCTTTGCATTCAATAATAGGAGTACAAGCCTATAGAAACGAGAGAGGGAGAGAAAAAATATAACTTTTTTTTTAAAAAAAAAAGATCCGAGGGGAGGATAGATTCAAAGGTATAAACTACCCTCCCCAACATATTCTCCCCCCCCCCCCCTCCCCCAATAGATTACCCTCCCCAAGAGTTTGATGGTAGCGTTGAAAGAGTATTTTTTTGTATTTGAAATGCTTTAAAACACCGCTTCTCCAACTCACTCCCGCTTCCCCCGAAGCAGTGTCCCGCAACACACTCCCAGATTGGCCCTAAGCCTCATATCCCAACACCAAAGGCCAAAAAAATTATTACTTTTAATGATTAGCATTTAATCACATATTCTAATCAACCAATAATCTTCAAATATATAAAAAAACTAAATACTTGTATTCCTTCTATGAAAGATTAAAAATTGAACAGGCAAAAAAATATATACATAATATAAATTACGTTTTCTCCAACGCACGCTGCACGACCTTAGGCGTCTAATTTGAGGAATCTCCACTTGGACTTTATTGGGCCACTTAATTCCAACATCACCATTGATTGATGTGTATATATATATATACGTGGACAGATCAAATTATTCTTGGAATTCCCCAAATCGCTGTCACAACAGTGGCGGCCGACATTTTTCAAATTTCAAGTCCAATACACAATGAAGATGGGAAGGAAGCCTCGTGAATCATGATCTTGTTATTCTGAGTTTATACCACCAATTCACATCACGAACTCACCCATAAATTGAATTATTTTTTACTCATGATACATGCCATCCTCTCCATCTCTGTTCCCATTGTAACTTGGGATCGTTGGGTTTATGTTTTATATTCTGATTTTAAGAACATCAATTATTAACTGCATCTATGAGTTGTTTTAATTTTTGCGAATATGAAATGCGGGTCAAACTATATATTTTGTCATTTGTGAATTAAAATGTCTCATATCATCTTGAGATAATCTTAGGATTTGATAAAGAAAATAGTGAAAAAATTTGTCATTTTTACATGAACATAAACAATCTTTTATCAAATCACGTAATTGTTGTTTTTTATATTAATTTACTACTCAGCTGATTGATTATCGGGTTAGATACTATTCTATAGCCTTCTAGGCTAAGCAATGGCTTTCCATTTTCAATGGGGCCCTCTTCTTGACTCAGTTTTTTTTATTTAGTCAATAGGTCAAACGGAAGAAATATCAAAATATAACACGAGGGGAGGAAAAAGGTGCACACACTGATTCTGAAAAGCAAGTATGGGTAAATATCAATTTAAATTGGTTGTATAGTAATTAGGAGATAATTATAACTGTCTTGATCAAAATAGATGATCGTAGTAACAAAATCCTAGAACACTTTTTTTATTAGAGTTTGATTGAAATTAAGTTTTTTTTTAGAATTTTGTTTTTGTCTTTTCTAACTTGAACATCAAAACCCTTTTGATGGGCACTACATCGATGTAGAGATAAATCGCGCCACCACTTCTTCCACCTCAAATCAATCATATTCAATATGTTAGTGGGTTTGCTAGGATTTCTTTGGCATGTATGGGTGTGGTGGGCACTCCTCGTGTTACCACACCTTGTCCAGGGCTAACCCTCAGATTGACTAAAAAAAATGGGACCTTAGACGAAATCTTGAAATGGAGTCCCTAAAATAATAAATTTTTTATTTTTATTATAATAAAAAATGAAAATATATTTTTTTAATTTTTTTAACAACTAAGACTAATAAAAAGAAGCAAACAAGACTAAATGAAATACAAAGAGAAAATATTGATTTTTTAAAATAAAGGATAAATTATAATCAAATAAGAAATTTTGAATAAAAAAAGAAACATAAAAAATAAAAAAAGGAAATATATATAAATATGATATGAAAAATAATGTGTAAACTAGTCAATATGATTGATTTATTTTGTAAATCACACAAATAATATGGGAACAAAATAAATATTAACCAATTATAAAACACAAAACCCCAATAAAATAGGGAATGAAAAACAGAAAAAAAAATTAAAACAAACAAGAAAGAGTAACAAAAAAGTACCAAAGATAAATAAAAAAAGATATACTAAAGTTTCATTTTGATAAATCAAATCAAATAATAGATGAAACAAATCACAATTATATTAAATAGAAACAAAACAACTAAACTAAAAATATGGATAAATTTTTAAATATAAGATAAATATTCAAAAAACAAAAATAAAACAAAAATAAAAATCCTAATAAATTAGAGATAAATAATTTTTTTTTAAGATTCAGGGGTCCTCCAAATGTGGGGGCTCTAGGCAAACTGCTTTGGTTGCCTATGCTCAGGACCAGCCCTGAGTCCTTGCCTACCATTTTTTTTTCCATGCCTTTTTTCTGCTTATATGGTTGGCTTTCCTCTTTGTTCTCCTCTCTGCTTTTGTTCTATCTTTTTTTTAGATCGATTGTAAACTTTTTACGTAGTTATAAAAGGTCTCCCATTGTCTCAAAAAAATGTGGGATTGAAATCTGACCCTGGTTTTATAAAAACTACGCTTCATCACATCTACATTTGTATTAATACTATATACAAATTACAAAAATAATTATGTTATCTATATGCAGGGGCGGACCCAAGAGGGGCAGGCTAGTTGACACAGTATTGAATAATTGAAAGTGTTATTACATATGTATTAAACAAAGTCATTTTTATAGTCCAAAACTCAGATTACACATGTTTTCATTTTGTCAAAATAGTAAAAATCATCTAATTAAGTATATGATTGGATAAAAAGTATATATCGCTCTATTTCGAGTTGAATGAACTCGATTTAGTAAGTGTAAGAAAAATATAATGATGTATATACTTCATTGGATTTCTAATGAGGTATATAAGATTGTATTTTAGATTGTAGAAAAAAAAATTGAGTATAACAACGCCTTATTCTAATTGAAATGATTGAGTATGAAATTGAAAAATGTTATATTCAGTCATGTTTACATATCCGTTACTATGCAAAAATTTGATTTTTTTAATTGTATACCTATATAATGAAATATATTAATAAACAAAATACATTTGATTTTATCAAATAAAAAAATTACGATGGGAATAATTAGATTTTAAGATTTTTAATTCTAAATCTCTTGATCTTCTGACCCCTTACTCTAATTCCTGGGTCCGCACCCAGTCTATATGAATAGGTGAAAATTGATATAAATGTTAATCCGTCCCTCAGATGGACCACTCAGATCACTGGTTGTGGATCGAAATATTATTTTAATAACAAAATCCTCCAAACATAAAGATATTTTAATAATATAATTTCAGTTTCATGCTATAACTATACCAACCAATGTATCACCACCAAAGATGCTTCATGACGCTCATGCCTACCATTTATCAGGCAACCAATCAATGCATTATTGTCTAAAAGAAAATGATTTAATAATTTAAAATGCAAATTATTTTTTTACTCAAAAGAATCTAGAGCTAATAATAGAAAGAAAATATTAATACAATCTCACATACAATGAAATTTTTTCAATATATATATATATATATATATAGGGTGTTGATTTCGTGCGGGACGTGAGGGACGCGACTACATGCGCGACACGAGGGAGGCCGTCCGATTCGTGGACCATCAATCCAGTGGTCCTATTAAAAAAACAAAAAAAAAACAAAGATTCCCAAAGTACCCCTCCCTCAATAATCCATTTCAGACCCTCTCAGACCCTCTCTTTCTCTGTTTCGTTTTTTTTACACCGACAATCATCCCAAAATCACACCCTCTCTCGTCCCCAAATCTTTGTATTTGATTTTTTTTTCTTCTTCTCCACCAAAAATCTTCCCCAAATCACACTAGCACCCCCCCTCGTCACACCGACATCTCCCTCCCCCGGCATCGTCCCCGTGCCCATCCCGACATTATTCAAAAATCGTCCCCTTCCGGCCGGCACCGTCACCTCCCGGCACCGGCGTCGTCCCGGCATAACATTCAAGTATTTCCTTTTTCTTCATTGATCATCTGATTATTTAGGATTTTTTTTAGGGTTTGTTGTTTTGTTTGATAAGCTAGGGTTTGCATTGTGAATTTGTTTTGAATGATCTGTTTTTTTTTTTTTTTTGAAAGGCTAATGCATGTAAATCCTATAATTACATCTTGAAATTCTCTGTGTGAATATGTTTTGAATGATTAAAGAATGGACATTGCAATTCTCTGTGGCCTATCACTTTAATTGTTTGTGTGTTTTTTTAGTAGGTAGGGCTTTCATATTTTTATTTATGATTTTTTTAGGGTTTGTGAATATGTAAGTATCTAGGGTTTAGGATTTTTTTTAATTTCCTTTTCATGGGGTTGCAGATGCTCAAATCCATTTTTTTTTTTTGAGTTTGCAAAAATCTAAAAAAAAATGCTAGTATTTGCTTCAATTGGATTGCCATAAATGACATATAGATCTAGATTGTTGATGATGATGCTTTGATGTATTTTGTGATAGTCTTTATCCAGTACTTGAGAAAAAAATGTATGTTAGCTTGTTCTGGGCCATCAATAAATATTGCAATCTGAACAACCTCACTAAAGCTAACTTCATTTGTTGGGATTCTGATGAAGCCATTCTTTACATTATGTATATGTTTATGTGATCTGATAGATAGATGGAACATTCGCAAATTGAATATTTAGAGAATTATGGTCTTATTTGTTTTCTTGTTACAGGTAAAATGTTTAGCGGAGTTGACGGTGCGCATGATGATGAAAGTGTTGAGAATTTGGGATCTCTAAGTGGTGATGATAAAGGTCTTTGGATTCCGGACGTAGATGAACAATGTAAACCAGTCATTGGAATGTCTTTCGATTCTCAAGAAGCAGCAGAGAAGTTTTATGTCAATTATGGTAAAATTTCAGGTTTCTGTGTTCGAAAATCATCCACAAAATACCGAAATGTTGATGGTGCAAAAGAACTCTATTTGAGAGATTTTGTTTGCTCCAAACAAGGATTTAAAGCTCCTTCGAATACAAAACAAATTCGAGGACATACAAGGATAGGATGCAAGGCTAAATTAAGCTTAATGAAAGATGGTGATAGATGGAAGGTGAATAATTTTGTTGAAGGCCATGCCCATGTTTTGTGTACTCCCCGAAAAACACACCTCTTGAGATCATATAGAGAAGTAACACCTGCTCAAAAATCTTTGATTGACACATTTAGAGGGGCTAACGTCAGCACTGCACAAACTATTTCTGTAATGGGCATTGATTCAGGAGGGTATGAGGAGGTTGGATGTACGGAGACAGATGTTCGAAACTATATAGGGAAAACTCGAAATGAAATGAGAGACTATGATGCAGAGTTATTTTTGAACCACTTCAAAGAAAAAGCTGAGATGAATCCGTCTTATTATTTTGCATATGAAGTGGATGAAGAGAACAGGTTAACACATTGTTTTTGGGCTGATGGGAGTGCAAGAAAGGCATATGCTCATTTTGGGGATGTTGTTGTGTTTGATACAACTTATAGCACAAACAAATATTCTCTAATTTGTGCACCTTTCACTGGAGTGAATCATCATTTCCAATCCATTAATTTCGGTTGTGGCTTGTTGAAAGATGAAAAGATTAATTCATTTTTGTGGCTTTTTGAGAAGTGGTTGGAAGCAATGGGAAATAAACCACCAAAAGCATTCATCACTGATCAAGATCCTGCTATAGGGGCTGCAATTGCACATTTGTTCCCTCATGTGTGTCACAGATTTTGCATTTGGCACATAATGAAAAAGTTGTCAGAGAAAGTTGGCTTGATTTCTCATAGAAGTGATTTTTTAGAGCCTCTCAAAGCATGCGTATACGGCTCAGAAACTGTAGATGAATTCGAAGAAAAGTGGAGGGGTTTAATCAGCAAGTTTCAGTTAGAGCATAATGAATGGTTGGCAACAATGTATCAAATCCGTGAAAAGTGGATTCCAGTATACTTTAAACACATATTCATGGCGGGGATGAAGAGTAGTCAACGAAGTGAAGCTCAAAATTCTGTATTTGACAAATACTTCAACAAAAATCATAGTCTCATCGAATTCATTCACCTTTTTGAAAGGGCATTGGAACGTCAAAGGCACAATGAATTAGTGGCTGATCATGGGACAATTGATAAAGTCCCACAGATTGCCACTAATTATGCTATTGAGTTGCAAATGGCCAAAAGATATACCCACAAGATCTTTTACATGTTCCAAAAAGAAGTTATTTCTTCTATGGAGTATGGATCGATGAAATCTGATGAAGATGTGCAACTTCATATTGTTAAAAGGTTGGGGGATTCAACCAATCATTTTTGTGAAGTTTCGTTTAATCCATCAAAACAAGAACTCATCTGCTCATGTAAGAAGTTTGAGAATGAAGGCATTCCATGTTCTCATATTATTGTTGTTTTGAGAAACAACTTTATTGATTGTTTGCCTGAAACCCTCATTCTTGAAAGATGGACTATCAAAGCCAAAGAAAGGGTTGTATATGATGATGATGGAGTGGAGCTTGCAGCACATAGAACATCAAGCAAATCGAATGGCAGAAAAAATATTGAGATCTTGCGTGGCTTTGCAGAATGCTTGAATGATGCTCCTATTGAAGTGTGCAATGCAGCAAAGGATATGTTGGCTGATTTGCAGAAAATCAAGGCCTCACACAGCGCAAGTGGCAGTAATAATCCACCACAATCTAGAAGCACATCAGTCCTTTCAATTGTGAATGTTCATCCCCCAAATATTTCAAAAACCAAAGGCAGTGGAAAAAGATTGAAGGGAGGAAAAGAAATAGCAATGGAAGAAATGGATAAGAGGAGAACATGCAGTGTATGTGGTAAAAAAGAAAAACACAATGCTCGTACTTGTCCCAAATTAAAAGAAATGTAAGTTTATAATCTATTTTTCGTGTTAAATTATGTCAATTCCTTTTGTTAATTATATATAAGAGTTTGTGAATGTCTCAGGTTATCACAGAATACCCAAGATGATCCAATAACATTTAATGAAACTCAAGCTTCAACTATTAACTGAAACTTGGTAAAATTGAGTTGCAATTACATTGGTTTTTTTTTATATAGTTATATTGATTTGCTGTATCAGTAACATGTTGGTTATTGTTTTATTTCCAGGTCAATGTTTGAGAAGGCATAGAGATGTGCAGTACTGACATTTGAATGAAGAAGGGTTTGGTTATTTCAGAATTTTTTTTTTAAATGATGGTTGTTTCAGTTTTTCATAGTGTTTTGATAGTGTCAATGCTAATGTTTAAATATGGTTCTTCCAAACATTTATTAGTGCCTTACTTTGTCATGGAAAATATGAGGATATACCTATTTGAGTTGGGAGTGTATGAGCTTCAGTGGGAGTGACAGGATGTAGTTGATGTCCTTCAATGAAGACGAACAGCTAAGCCAAGCAATGCCAACTTCAATGCTCTTCTTACTCTTATTTTTTACTCTTACTCTTAACAGGTTATTCACTTTCAATATATACATATACTATTCATTTAGGTGATAGGTTATTGACTTTCAATATATACCTGTACCATTCATTTAGGTGACAGGTTATTCACTTTTAATATATACATGTACCATTATTTTAGGTGACAGGTTATTCACTTTCAATATATACATGTACTATTCATTTAGGTGGCAAGTTATTCACTTTCAATATATACCTGTACTATTCATTTAGGTGGCAGGTTATTCACTTTCAATATATACATGTACTATTCTTACTCTTTCACTGAACCTCATTAACAATGTTATGGATAAAGGGGCAAAGACATTCAAAAAGTGAAGTGCAGGTCATCTACAAATGCTCAAAATTCGTGGTCCTTATGTTTCCAGAAAATTCACATGCCCAAGTTATAATATACATTTCATGTAACTTCATAGCTGTAAATAAAGGCTGCTATATCAGCTTCTCTTTTAAACGTTCAAAAAGATAACTTTGCCAAGCTCAGTTAGTGGTGCTCAAACAACAAAGCTAACACAGATAAAAAAAAGTTTGTTCTCACCACACAAGAACCCACTACTCTAAAATCAGATTTTATAGTAATTTTTGAACTACCTATCTTCACAGATTATTAATTTAAACAAGAATTAAAAACAATGAGAAGAACCTAGGCATGGATATCAGATATTCTAAAATTATCCCTAATTTAGTGAGTCATGCTAATAGACAACAAACTCCAAATACATTGTCTCACACTACATCACCTTCTTTGAGAGAAGTCTAATTGATGATACTACAACAGTGTACAAAAGAGGAGGATAAATAAATCAAACACTCTGAATTCATTATAGCATCAATAGAGTTTCAACCTTCATTTCAAACATATCCATATGCTAAATATCCAAAAAAGAAAACAAGTTACAATAATTAAAACTTGTTTTTCAAACTCCATTTAACATTGAGCCTACAAATAACCCAATCAACATGAACACAATAAAAAAAAAAGATAGTCAAGAAAGATTGATGATTTCGATGCCCTAATATGGCCAATCATTCTTCCACGCGTTCATGTAGTGCTTCAACTCTACAAATTCTCTCATTCATTTCTTTCACACGGTCTTGTAATGCTTCAACCTTAAAAATTCTCTCCTCCATAGCTTGCAGTCTCGCCAACACTTTAGAGTTTTTCCTCTATCGGTGTGCAATTGTTGTTCAATGCTATGAAATATCATATTCATGCTACTCAAACTCTCATCTTGTCATTGAAAGAAGTTACAACTGTTGACGTCATTCTTCGACTAAATTAAAAATAATAAAAAATGAAACAATGATTAATAAATGAAATCAAACAATTAATTATCAATTAAAAAAATAAACCAATGATTCAATTTGCGAATGTTCCATCTAACTATCAGATCACATATACATATATATAATGTAAAAAATTGCTTCATCAGAATCCCAACAAATGAAGTTAGCTTTAGTGAGGTTGTTCAAATTGCAGTATTTATTGATGGCCCAGAACAAGCTAACATACATTTTTTTCTCAAGTACTGGATAAAGACTATCACAAAATACATCAAAGCATCATCATCAACAATCTAGATCTATATGTCATTTATAGCAATCCAATTGAAGCAAATACTAGCATTTTCTTTTAGATTTTTGCAAACTCAAAAAAAAAAAAAAAGGATTTGAGCATCTGCAACCCCATGAAAAGGAAATTAAAAAAAATCCTAAACCCTAGATACTTACATATTCACAAACCCTAAAAAAATCATAAATAAAAATATGAAAGCCCTACCTACTAAAAAAACACACAAACAATTAAAGTGATAGGCCACAGAGAATTGCAATGTCCATTCTTTAATCATTCAAAACATATTCACACAGAGAATTTCAAGATGTAATTATAGGATTTACATGCATTAGCCTTTCCAAAAAAAAAAAAAAAACAGATCATTCAAAACAAATTCACAATGCAAACCCTAGCTTATCAAACAAAACAACAAACCCTAAAAAAAATCCTAAATAATCAGATGATCAATGAAGAAAAAGGAAATACTTGAATGTTATGCCGGGACGACGCCGGTGCCGGGAGGTGACGGTGCCGGCCGGAAGGGGACGATTTTTGAATAATGTCGGGATGGGCACGGGGACGATGCCGGGGGAGGGAGATGTCGGTGTGACGAGGGGGGGTGCTAGTGTGATTTGGGGAAGATTTTTGGTGGAGAAGAAGAAAAAAAAATCAAATACAAAGATTTGGGGACGAGAGAGGGTGTGATTTTGGGATGATTGTCGGTGTAAAAAAAACGAAACAGAGAAAGAGAGGGTCTAGAGGGTCTGAAATGGATTATTGAGGGAGGGGTACTTTGGGAATCTTTGTTTTTTTTTGTTTTTTTAATAGGACCACTGGATTGATGGTCCACGAATCGGACGGCCTCCCTCGTGTCGCGCATGTAGTCGCGTCCCTCACGTCCCGCACGAAATCAACACCCTATATATATATATATATATATATTCTAATGATTCTTTTAAACTCGTTTATAGTATATACTCCATTTAATGAGGTAAATCCTTATTTAAAAACGTAATACAATAAATGAGACTGTGTCAGTGCCCATAAGAAAAGAGCCACATCATCAAGAGCTACAGTGGAAAAAAATAGATGTACAGAACAACAAAGAGAGGTCCATTCACATATCAGACAAGGAATGGCCAATGTGCACAAAAAGGGTTACACACAGAAGACTACCTACATAACATATGTTCTAAGTGAACCTGAGAGAGTTCATGACAAAACATGCTCTGCTAATTCAGTAAGTGGATTTACAGAAAACATTGACACCAGGTTAGAAAAAAAAAACACTCCTAAGAAGCTGAACCTCATCCATGACTCCTTCACGACAAAACCTCGATCGATTGACATGAAACGAACTGTTTCAAGCCGAACGAACAATTCATCGCATCGACATCAAAGTGCTCCTTTTATATGCAGCAACAGGAGCAGCAGCAGGAGGAGCCTTGACAGTCTTTGCCTTCAGTTTGAGGTCAGCTTGGACTGGTGGGGTGGGTGTGACTGCTGAATTGGGGATGGTGGGTTCGATGAGATCAGTTTCGGTAGTTGGTGTGGTCTGGCCAGAGATGGTTGACTCCAGAGTGGCGGGCGGGGGATTTGATTGTGAGGTTTCGGTCACTTGATTCATCCGGCGAAGAGTGCTCGCCCGGACACGAGTCCTCCTCTCCAGTGCCTGAGAGAATAAGAGATCAACTTCAGTTCAGACTAGACAAGGAAAAGATACAAATCTCTCACATTCTTTCGTCCAAGGAAATGTCTGCAAGTGCTTATGTAAGCTGCACATGTTTTAATTTTGTTTTTTTACAAATAAAATACGTACATTCTTTTTTAAAAATGAAGCACATATTCATATGAATTGAATGCATATGTTTTTTTCATTTTTCAATGACATTAAATAGAGTATATATTGATTAAAGTAACTGAAAAAACAATTAAGTATATCAGTGACCTTCATCCAGTGATATAGCTGTTATATCCACTCCATTAATTATATTAAATAGCTTAAGAGCACGAACATAACATCTATAAATCCAACTCCAGAAAGAACCGAAGTAAAAACATGAAAACTTGGATAATTAAATAAAACTGCAAGAGATGAATGAAAGAAGAGATCCAATTTTAGAAAGAACCAAAGCAAAACATGAAGTGAATAAGAACTGACAATCATTCATGAGGACTGCAATATATAATATACTTCAAGATATATTGCATAAAAGACTTCCAATTTCAATAATTCCAAATCACAACTGAAAATGAAGAGATCAACCGAAATCCAAAAATTAATAACAATAATAACATAAACTCATTTGACATTCTAAAAAAAAAATACACACACACACCAAAAAAACAAGATATCATGAATTGAAATCAATTTTCTGTTTCAACTCATAAAATTCGAGAACAATCAGATACCCACTTAAAAACCATCTTATAAATTAAATGAAAAAAAAACACTCTTATAAAAGACCTCCAATTTCAATAGACCCAAATCACAACTCAAAACGAAGTGATTAAACGAAATCCCACGGAAAAAAAAACACATTCGAAACACAAGATCAAGAAGAAATCCAATCATTCCCCACAAAAAAACTAACACAAACCCAAAATACAAAAACAAAGAAAAGAGAACAAAAAAATAAGGAGGACTTTCCATTTCAGTCTCAAACCCATCAAATTCAAGAACAATCAGATACCCATTTAATGATTCACTTAAAAAATTCGAATCTAATCCACTAAAAAGAAAACCCAACATCATAAAGAACTTAAAAAAGGGTTTCATTAAAAAAAAACAGAGAGAGGAGTCCTCACATTGACGAATCACGAATGGCAATCCATTTCGGTTTCAAACCATCAAATTCAAGAACAATCAGATACCCACTTGAAGACCCACTCAAGATTTTCAAAAACAAAAAAGGGTTTTATCGAAGAACAGAGAGAGGGACCCTCACATTAACAAATCACGAAAGATACCCATTTCAGTTTCAACTCATCAATATCAAGAACAATCAAATACCCATTTAAAATTTAAACCCAACATCATCAAAAACCAAAAGCGATTCATCGAAGAACACAGAGAGAGAGAGAGAGAGAGAGAGAGAGAGGAACCCTCACATTGACGAATCACGAAAGATGACCCATTTCAGTTTCAACTCATCAAATTCAAGAACAATCAAATACCCACTTAAAATTTAAACCCAACATCATAAAAAACCAAAAGGGATTCATCGAAGAACAGAGAGAGAGAGAGAGAGAGAGGCCCTCACATTGACGATGGCGGTGATGTCGCGAAGCGGCGTCCGTGGGTACCAAGTGGGCAATGGACTCTTCCACTCCGCCGACGTCCGCCGCCTCCTCGACCCCGACCTTGCCCACTCCGGCGTGATGTTTTCCTTGTCATCCGACGGTAATCGAGCGATCACCGCCGCCCCCTCAATCCGGTCTCTGGCTTCCGGCATCGTCTTGAGAAGCGGAAGATTGGGTCTCGACCGTTGGATCTCCTCTTCTTCTGACGATGACGATGATGATCTGCTCCGGGAGAACCGAAAAGATTTTTTTTTTGGGGTTGGCTTGAACCAGTAACGGTAACAATGTTTTCTTTGGTTTTTTGAATTTTTAAAAACGGGCGGACTCTCGTTTCATCAGATTTTAACTCTGGTTAGTGATGCTGGTT
This sequence comes from Acorus calamus, assembly GCA_030737845.1. Classification (NCBI taxonomy): domain Eukaryota; kingdom Viridiplantae; phylum Streptophyta; class Magnoliopsida; order Acorales; family Acoraceae; genus Acorus; species Acorus calamus. Next base: position 16,155,402 of record CM060876.1, read on the forward strand.
AGGTTAACATGCATGATTTAAGTAACCATCATGATCATTCATTCCAGTGTAAAAAGGAAGAAAGAGAGTGCAAATAGACCGTATTTATTCTAACCCTATTTTCAATCTATAAAATTAATAGAGCATATATTCATTTTAACTGTATATTTATTTATGTAATTCTTTTTTTATATTTTCTATAAATATATTTATTCCAATCATCATCAGAGTATATGTTTCATTTTTTATATAAAAATACGTATCTTATTATATGAGGAATGAGATATATTATTTTTAAAAAATTCAACATACTTGTAGATTGAATTTAAGGTTGTAAAATAGACTGGATTAAACATTATCCTAATATAAAAAAAGTTTTTTGGTACACTCAATTTTTATAGTCCCACATACAATCTCATATTCTCATATACCTCGTTAGCCCCTTTCACTAAATGCAAGCCTCGTTGAAATTTTTATTTAATTCATTTGGATTTATATTTCACCTTTTATAAATAAATAATTTTTTTTATATGGTATATGATATAAAAAAATGAAACCATAAGTGAACTGCATTTCATATTATAAAAATAATTGAGAATAACATTTAAAAAAAAATACATTTCAATGCATACTCATTAATTGAATGTCTATTTCCCCAACCATTTTTTTTATTTTTTATTTTTGTTAATGGAGTTGGGAAAGAGGAGGGTGAAGAAGGGCGGTGAGAGGTAGAGAACACAATGGGACGGAGAGATAAAAAAAAAGTAAAGGAGAGAGAGAGAGAGAGAGAGAGAGAGAGAGAGAGAGCCAGCCAGCAGGGAGGGGGGTGGATGGCACTGCCTCTCCTCTCTTTCTCCCTCTTCCTTTCTCTCCTCTCTCTTTCCCATCCCCTCTCCCAACCTCACCAATCAAAAGAATAATTTGGTTGGAGGGATTGGTAGATTAATTGGAGAGAGTAGACATTCCAATAGACTAATAGGGACCATGTATTGCATGGTAATATGGTTTTTTTAAAGGTCTAACTATATTAAAACAAAACCCTGTTTTGAAACTCATTAGGATGTTGTCACAAAATCATGTATATCCATATAATGTTCATTTCTATAAATAAATAAAAAAACACACGTGCACGCACACACTAGAAAGTGACGATGCAGTATGCACACATCGTCACATCCCTTCAATATATGTGAACTCGCTTTAATATAACAATTTCATATCAAATATATACAAATTGACATCTATAGAATTCATTTCAAAACCTGCAAACTGTATATCTGAGCACCAACTTTTGTAAACTGGCCACCTCATTTTCCACAAACCATTCATAGATTTCTTAGTAGATCTTTCACTTAAGCCAACAAAAATGCTAAAATACTTGCTTCAGCGTTTCTGCTTCTTGGAAATTTTTTTGCCACTTACGAACCTCTGGCGCGCCATTTCAAATTCCTCTTCTGTTGGCTCTTCTGGAGCTGCATTTCCACCACAGTATTTGGAGATCATTGAAGAGAACATGGAGTCGAACCTGTCTTTTCTCTCGCTCTGGCGCTCAGTAATGGCAGCGAGTGTACCTGTTTGGGTTTGTTTGTTGTACCTATGCAGGGATTTTACAAGAAAAGACATGTTTAGAATGAAACAATTGAACAAGAACGATGCAATGAATGGATTGTGTTGATGACTCACCTTTTCCTTGATGCCAGAGGCTCAGTTGGTGGTTTTATTTTCAGCACTTCTTTTGCCCATTTTTTGTATGCTTTGCTAGGCTTCAATTCTCCTGAAAAGATAGAAAAACATTTCATTAGTTAGTAGAGCTTCTCAAACACATGAAAATAAAGTATGGTTAGTGAATATATTATGTTCATGAATGTGACATCCAATTGGTAGGATTCCATACAGAAAATACACTTAAATTAAATCAAAATATCATGATTATGCCAAAAAAAATTCCATAAGGACTTTAAGTGAGCAATAGAACAAGTAGCTGTAGAAGCTCAATTCAACAATCAGATATAATAACTAGTCCCATGGATTTCAACACCTTGAATGATCTTCTAGCATAAATGCTCATTACATAAATGTAAATGTTTATGTTGAGACAACACCATCCTCTGAGCACCCATACTCCCTCAAACAATCCCAATTGCTGTGGGCAGTGAAGAATTCAACTTAGCATATACTTGGCACAATTTTCTGATACCAATGTTCTCCATGTCTGAGTGAGGGCTTCACAGGTATAAAAATGATACAATATAGAGAAATAAACAGGCCCTAGGACCTGTTAAATTGTTTCACAGTACAATTGTGATACAAGGAGTAATTGTGCAACCTTAAAAACATTATAAATTTGTGGTAACCAATTTCACAGATGCTCATAACTAGCATAGGCCAGGGAGGGCCACTAAAATCATGGTACAAGGTTTCAGCAGTAGGTTCGAGAAAGGAAATCTGCTCTGGTGCAAGGCCAATCCAAGCACTATCAGTCCTTCACAATGGATGAGAGACACAAGGATGACCAAGATGATTACGGTCATGACTTTAACAAAAAGCATTAAGAAGGCGTGAGAAATGAAACACTTATTAAACTTGAAGAAACCCCTAGGAAGACATGGAGTTAAATGATTCTTCATATGCTCTGTGAAATTAAATCATAAAGGCTCTCAATGGAGAGGACAAAAAAAGGAAATAAATTATTCACAACCATGCTTGCATAAAAATGGTAAAAATTAAAGAAATTAATTAAATTTGTCAGCAAAAAAAGCTTGGTCGCAGAAGATGAAGTTGATCATGGAGAGATATAAGATAAAAATCAAGGGAAAAGATCCTTCTTTGTTGTCCCTCCTTTTATTCTTGATTATAACGAGAGACAGCTAGCAATTATTATGGGACAAAAAAAAATGATGTATGAAAATGATTATGGTACAAGTCATGGAGAGAACAAACGTCATACCTTCAGCTATTGCGTCATTGATATAACTCTTGAAACGATGTGAATCCATCTTGGGGTCCGAACAGAGCATTGTGCAAAAGAGCCTACATGGTAAAATCATTTAAAGCTCCGTTCTGTCCAGTCATGAATGATGATCAGTTCTAATTTATTTACCTGTTCATATTTCCTTTGTACTTCTTGTATAAATCCTTCAAATCCTTCTTCTCTGTCTCTGATCCTCTATAGTTAGCTTCAAACTCTTCAATATCGGTCACTGTAACCTGTAAGATATGCGGAAAAATTGTATTCATAATGTAGGTAATCTTATCCTGACTCCTGAGGGGGGAAGAACCAATTGCACAAAATAAGGCACCTTTTTATACATCGCTCTGAAGAACTCTCGCAGATTGTCCACAACATCTCCCGCCAGTTCCTGATCATGATACACAAAGAAAATGCACAATTAGCACTGCTGCCTGATCAAATTATCTTTTGGGAAAAGGGTCAAGGAGAACTCATTAGTCTAAGGTACTTACAGCATCATCAACACAGCCAGTCTGATTATAAAGTGCTCTTTTCTCCTCATCACCTAGGATGGATATCACCCGCTGCAAGTGCTGAAATTTTTCTTTGGCTTCCTGCAAAGCGACACGTGAAAGTTAACTAATAGAATAAAAATCATGTAAAAAATCACTTAAAGTAATAAAAAAGGAAAGCAACAGTAGATAAGGACAATTAGTCACCTCATCACCAGGGTTTTTATCAGGATGTAGACGCAAGGCCAACTTGTAGTAAGCCTTCTTAATTTCTTGCTGAGTTGCAGTCCTCTCCACACCAAGGATCTTCAAAGGAATCCAATAGTTACTTCTCTCTCAATGTTTTCTATGAAAAATAGAGTTTTATTTCTAACTTATTCACAGGTGACAAACAATCAAAAATATAAATGTGATAGTAAGCTCTTACTAGCTCAATATTATAAGCATTGCTAGCTACAACTGAGTGTTTGTTTTCCTTTATTGATATGTAAGCAGTGGGAGCTACAACTAAGTTAATATGCACTAGGAGTACAGATTAATATTCATCATACTATGAAATTATCATTAGAGTTATTCATTAATTCACATCCTGTAAAACTTGTAGTGAAGACGTCATCTTATAAGTATCACTTGATGACACAATGTGATCCTTTTCTACCATTATTCAGAAGATAAAGCAAGGAAAAAATCACTCAAGCGAAAGCAGATGCCAGAACCATGAAGTCTTTCTTAGTGATACATATTTGCAAGCGAATCTGCCAAATAACTTAATTTTTAATTCAGTATTTACTGATACATTATTTTAGATGATTGCATATCATCCGAGATAATCAACTCCAGCATCCAAAGGTAATGACTAGAGGACAGACAGATTATACAAACAAGTGAAACAACATTTGAATTATCAGAATGGATGGAGAGGACAGTTCATTCAAGTACTTGAAGACCAAACCAGGTGTCAGGAAAAAGTAAAACATCCTACAAAATGATCACATAATAACATCTTCATTTACTATTTCAATGGTTTGAATTCCTGAAATGATTATTAATATATATTTGTTTAGAATTAAATTTCAAATATATCTTGAATCATCCATCAAAAAAAAATCTGTAGGGCTGTAAATGATCATTAGATTGTTGAGTTTTGCTTGAAAAACTAATAAAAATTTCAGGAGTTTTTAATATTTCTTCTCAAGGTGATGTCATGTTTATCAGGATGCTTCATCAGCGAGGCAGTCTTCCTGCAGGGAGTTATGGTGCTGCTTAATATGAATCATTTTTTCTTTAAAACAAGAGAAATTAGCTCCCATGCCTAATTATCATACAGCAAGATAGCTACTTTCTTGTCAGATCTATCTATTATGCAGTGACCTGTCTCATCTCTCCATGAGCGCTCAACCACTCATATTGCGATGCTTCTGATGGATGTCTTTTCAAACCCAAAATACAATCTCAAATATTGATTGTAATAGTTAAAGGAATTTTCTTGCATCTATTTTGGGCATGAGTACATCATTTGTTAAATGAAATGAGTACATTTGTACATTTTTCTTTCCAAATTCACCACTTTAGGATATGCACATCAACTGTTGAAGTGCTGAATGACGCCAAGAATATTTAAGGTACTCAATTATGCATTTATGACTCTTTTCATTCTCTACATCTCAAGATGTTCAAAGTCCCACTCCATAACATGGTAGTGCAGTATTCATGCATGCCAATCAAGATCACAATTTTTCAAACATATTCATTTCAAGTGTATGCAGCATTAAATTTCAAACATCAACAAATCACTGTGCACAATTAGGCCTTCTCCAATTATTATTCATTTGCAAGTTACCACCACGAAGAGCATCATAAAACACTAGAATGACCAATCAGATGCCTGAAAAGACCCATCTCATCAATCACCTATTGGGGTAAATAGAATACATATTATCCATACAGTGTTCATGAAATTATTACATATCCAATAACTAGCATGTGAAGCTCTCTGATGCTTTTCAATTCACAACATGGTTCAACTTCATCACGGTTGTGATTGATCCAATCCTTGTCAATCAATCTCGAAACCAATTGTAATACCGTAGAATTACAAATATGAGATGAAATTCCACAAAAGAAAGGATCAATATCAACAAAACACGAAGAATCTAGAAAACCCTATACGAAATCCCCCAAAGCAAGAACGCATTTTCTACTTAATTTTAGATCTGGACAAGAGACGTGCGAAAAAACCGAACAATTTCCAAGGTGCGAGAAAGGAAACCCTAGAATTTTTTTTCTTTTGTTTTTTTGGTCACCTCACCTCGTACAAGCTCCTCTCCTTCCCGGTCGAGCTTTCGCCGCCTCGATTTTCGCGCACATCTTCGTCGGATTCTTCTTCTGGAACCCTAGTTTTCTTCTTCCTCCCCATCCTCTTCACAATCTCAGACGATCAGAGAGAGAGAGAGAGAGAGAGAGAGTTCGGTTTTTCAACCTGCGCAAGATGTTCTTATTTTTCCCGCCATAATTTCCCACTCAGAATGGTCCGTTCGGTGAACGATTTTTTTTAACGTGATTTTTATTTTTTGAGTCCATAACTTGTTTGACTTTGACAGTTTCAATGTTATTTCAGTGTTTTTTTTACTGCCTTCCTTGAAACGTCTTGGCCGTCGAAAAATAATCAGACGGTCACACGTGTGCGAGTCTAATCATAAATTTAAAGTCGAGAGAAAAACGGGGACCGTCCGATCAGTATCGGCTGACTAATCAGCGCGGCTATTTAATCGTGAAATTAAAAAAAAAGTGCTAGGACTGATTCAGCTTATTATTTCACTTTGGTTTCGTGTTCGTTATAATTATTTTTTAATTAGCTAGTGTCAAATAACTAGTGTCAATTATCCAAAATAATTTGCATGAATCTATGTATCTGAATCTCAGATTTTGAATGATCATGTCATATATTTTAGCCAAAACAAGAATTCTGTTGCTTCAATATGGTGCCATTGTTAGAGATTGGCATGGGGATAGCTTGAAGGCTTTGCCTACTTGGTCCCGTGCATACTTCATTAAGATTCTACAACTTAAAAGGTACTGTGGCAGGACTCCAATTACGCCAAATGCTCCTCTTGCAGATTCTCTTTGAATCAGATTCTTGGGCTGTTAGAAAATGGCGCATTCCTTGATCGGCTTTCTGAAATATTCTTCTTCTTCATTAGCTCACAACAACGTTAAAGGAGTGAAAAATTTCACATGTTTACTATGAGGGAAACCGATTTGCTAACTGTCTGACTACTGCTCAATTTGAAATTGGTGTCTCTTATTTCCAACCCTCTCAGCTTTAGAATGACATCAAAGAGCTCATTTGGCATGATAAGCATGGCACCATCCATCTCAAATCTTCTTAATGATCGGGGGAGCATTGATTGTTTGTGACGTCCTATGCCTTGACTCCATGGCGATATGAAGGATGATTTTTTATCCCCAATCTTATCTTATATTTTCTTCTCTTCTTATTCTAGGATGTACAATTGTAACCTTTTCAATTAGCAATAAATTTTCATTTATCAAAAAAAAAATTATTTATTATTTTATTAATATTATATACAAATAACCTTAATTTTTCAATATTAGAATATTTTTAAAATAATAATTCAAATAATACTTTAGGGGTCTGCGTGTACGTTCAACAATCCAAATCAATGGATCATAACCTAATTTGAGTGTTCGATAAAAACATAAATACATACTCCCGTATGAATAGATGACACATGTCCATCAAATGTATCGATGGTAAAGTAGAGGTGTCAAAAAACACCTCTACTTGGCATGATATGAAAGAGAGACCAATTTCTGATATGAAAATTTTTAACATCAAGTTCAAAAAACAGAGCCTGATTAGGTTATTGTTCTGTTACTCCAAGCAAATTAACTTATATCAGCCTCTCAAGTAAAGGTGTCAAACGGGACGGGCCGGCAAGGGCCGTGCCGTGGGCCGACCGGTTTGGATGGTGACATGGGTTGGGCCTGTCCCGCAGCCCGTTTCCAGCACGGCCCATTAGGCCCACGTCACGGTTTGTGCCGCAAGCCCCACCTCCACCCAACGGCTAGTCCAACTATAGTGATGCAATTTCACGTTTAATGTTCTCATTATTATATTTTGTTTTTAATTTTTTAGAAAGTGAGTTACATGTAATTGATAGTTTTAATAGATACCAACACTCACCTTTTATGTTATATTAATATTTTATATTAGTCAATGTATTTTTTTAAGAATTGTATACTTTATTTTTATTCATGAATGTACTATTCATGTATTTTTTATTTATTTTATCATTTATTTAATTAATGTTCGATTGTTTATGTACTTAACAAATTCAATATTCAATAAAATAAATATTTGTATTCTTAATTCCTTTTAGTTTTCAATTTTCATTAATGATTTATGTGTATTTTTTTATTTTTCAACTTAAAGGAACTAATAAATTAAACATTAAATTAAATATTAAACTTTAAATTTTTTTAAAAAAATGAGCATTTAAACGGGCCGACCCGTTGGTCCGTTAATGGGCATGGCACGGCACGATGGCCCACCGGGCTGGCACGATGGGCCGTGCTGGGCCGGCCCCCGGTGGCTCGTGCCGTGCCAGCACGGTCAAATGAAACGGGCCATGCAGGCCCGTTAGCCCGGTTGGCTAGCGGGCCGGGACGGACTGGCCCGTTTTACATCTCTACACACGAACATGGATGGAGAGGGAGGAACGTATTTAAGATTTTTGTTATAAAACAATATAATTTTGTCAGACTAGTTTATAAGAAAATAATTTTCCATTACGGTTTTGAACTGTATCTTAGCATTTGATACACAAGGTAAAAAAAACTGAAGCCCCAATACAAATAAATTCAACTGTTCTCAGACTTCAAGGCCACCAACTTCACTTTCATCACAGATGAAGTATCTTACAAGTGCTTTTTGTCAGTACTGCCAATTCTGGCTTCAGCAGTTTCAGATGCATGAGTGACAAAAATTCTCGAAGTCTTCCTCACACATCTGGTTATTTTTAAGTCAAGAACATCATCAACCACCTGTGAATGTTAACGACATTGTCATTCAAAACGAAAGCAAAAACATGAAAATTTTACAGTAAAATAATGTCAAATAGAATCTAATCAGTAACAACACTTTGCATCATAACTTAAATTCAAGTAAATCAAACATACTATGAAATTTTAAACTGAAAAAGAATAAAAAATGCATGAACATTCAAATTTGTCCTTCATATGTAAAACAGGTTGGCCGCGGACTGCATAATAGACATCGCTCAATCCACCACTTGATTGGGAGAACTGGAAATTGCAGGTCAGAGGCTTTTTTTCTTGAGAATTTGGTAATGTTACCCATTTTTATTAGAATGGAAAGACTAACAAAGAGAAACAGGAAAGAAAAAACATTAAAGAAAATCAAAAGTGAATAAAAGAAAAGAAAAGGGGGGGGGGGGGGGGGTGGAGGATAGAACACCAGGAATTCCCACCCTCCCCACTCAATACACAATGAAACTCACTCTACCTAAACTGGTGAATGATTAGGTCTGGCTGTATGGACTGAATGGGGATATGCATCTTTTTGAAGCAGTGGATGTATACAGTCCTTCCTCTGGCACACCAAATGTTCCTGAATAAATTTTGCATGAGCATGCCCCAACAGCTGCCTAACTTTTGCACATATAGCAGACACTAAAAAAAAACACCACTGATAGTTTTCAACTATAGACATAACCTTCCTAGATATGGGGCAATACATCAAGAATTCATCATCTGACAGAGAGGGAAAGACTCGCATCTTTGCAAAAGTCTCCAATACGAAGATCATCAAAAGTCAAGATGGATGTCACCAGCACATAACATGCCAATGATGCTGTGAATAACATCTTAATGACTCGAAATAGCACTTCCAGGCAATATGAGATCTTCCATCTCAGGATCTCTAAAATATGTGATGGTGGAGCATGCACTGCAGTTTTTCTTCGAGATAGATATGGAAATTTTGTCTAGAGACTCTACCATGACCATGCAGGCCTTCATCTCCGACAAACAATAATCAGTCAGCTTTTTACATCTCTGCTGCAGTACCCAGTCATTTCCATGGCATAAGTGAAGAGGCACCCTCATTTTGTGTTGTGGTAAAGTATGTTCACTGGATCGTGTTCCAGATTGTAATGTAATTATCCCACCTCAAATAATTTTAGCCAACCTCTGCTCTTCTTCTCACCCACTTGTCTTCAAATTTTATGTGTTGGGGAATGGTGAGTACATGTTATGCCTTACCACGTTGGTAATTCATACATCTAAGTTGAGAGGCTGATCCTGAAACCAAATACCAAAAACTTCTCCAAGCTACCTAATTTATAGTTTTTGATGAACCCTGCATCTTTGCATGTCCTCTTTCCCATTTTGCACAGTCCCCTACTATACGCTTCAATATTCGTGTCTTTGAATTGTCACCCAGGTCAAAAATACAATATAATTTCAATGATTTAAACATGAACAATCAGAACAAATATACTCAAAACCCCCTTAAACTAAATACTTGGTCCCTTGGAAGTTTGAAATGTCAGACATTGATCCAAATTCGAATGTCTTTCCGATTTTGGCCATTTCAATTTAATTTGAATGATATTAATAATAACATTACCATTATAACTGAATAATGCTGTGCCATTCATATTCCTGTGCTTTCCGTTTTAGCCATTTCAAGCAAATCAATGCGACTATTAATATTCATGTCCCTTCTGTTTTTGGTCGTTTTAAAATTTTAAATACATGATTTGACAATATCAATGTTCTAAAAGGCAGTATTAAGCGGGTGCCTAGGCAAAATTAGGTCTACCACCCGAGCGAGCCCGAACGAGCATTAATCGAGCCGAGGCCAATCTACTCGGCTCGTTTACCACTATGTAGAGTTTAATCTAATTAATTTATTTTTTTGAATTTATTTCATTTTTTGTATTTTTAACTATTATAAAAACATGTGTGTGTGTGTGTGTGGCGTGTTAAATTTTTTAATACTAAAAAATGTTTGATTAATCCTTGCTTAATCCCCCGCCCACCCAAATAATCATTGGGACCGGGTTAGATCCAACGCGATCATGATTGTCTGATCTTATCGCTTTGAAATTTGAATCATAAAACAAGAAATGTTAGGATTTAATTGATCTTAATTTTAATTTTGAAATATGATAAAATGTCTCGATCATAATAACTCAATAAAATTCGACGGTCACGGTTGTGTTGGACCTAATCCGATCTCTTAATCATTATGCGGCTCTTGACCACCCGACTATGCCTAGCGCTTTTCAGAATATTAACCATTATTATGGGTTGTCATTTCCATTTATGACCGTTTTTCCTTTTTGGTCTATAAATGACCTTTTCATATCACGATTTGTAACAAAAAAAAAATGATCCTCCCCTCTCTCTACACATTTCTTTCATCATAGATTTATTTTTGTTTCAGAAAATATCTATATCTAACAATATCTATACATTTTCAGGCATCGACTACAAAAGGAACCGATTCAGGGATTCCATTTGATTGCACCTTGGAGAGAATATTAAATCAAGTTGTATCTCGTGAACGATCGCATCGGTAAAAACTCCATGTATGTGGAGGGATTATTCGTTTCAAGGACACATCTCTTATGTGTCTCTGAACAAGAGATAACAATTCTTTTTACTCTTAATTTTGTTGTCCTTTAAATCATTATTTTATAATTTACGAGTTCTTCAAAATTATTATCATCTAATGCAACATATTTCATAAATCATAAAATTTAAGAAAAGTTTCAACAATCTTGAAATGAATACACCCTCCATATGCATGGGACATGATTCATTCACAAGGTACAACTTTAACTCTGGAGATTCCACAGACTCCGAGTTGTGATCAAGTGGAGTCTTTGAAGCAAATTCTTCTGCATTATATGCTTGAAAAATTTATAGATAATGTTGGATCTCGATCTTTATAAAACAAAAGGAATTTGGAGAAAAGAGATGTGTAGAGGAGGTGAAAATTTTCTTGTGCATCACAAAAAGGAAAAACGATCAGATAGGGGAAGGACAAGCTTTATAATGGTTAGATCTAAATCCTATACCTAAAATTTTAAAACAACAAAAAATCAGAAGGGACAGGAACATTAATGGTAGAATTGATTCGAATTTGAAATAGCTAAAATGAGAAAAGGAATAAAAGTGGACACATGGTTATTGAAATCAACAAAAACAGAAAGAATGGTCCCATAGTTATTCAAATGATAATTTTCATACTATTATTAAAACTCATTCTAATTAATTTGAAATGACCAAAATTTGAAAGACATTTAAATTTAGTTAATGTCTCCAACAACAAAGCAATGCAACAACACAAGTAGAGTTGAACTTGGAGGAGGAGGATTCAATGATTTGGAAGTTGGACCCTCGACCCGGCTTCTCAGTGTGATCCTTCTATAGAAGGCTCAACAAGGATCTCCACTCGAATCTTCTTACGTCCCATTGAGAGCGTCTCATATGGGGTTCTCTAGCCCCTTTGAAGATTCGGTGTTTTATGTGGTTACTCTCCCTTTACAAGATTCTTACCAAGGCTAATCGAGCAAAATGGGTTATGGATGGAAATGTAAATTGTGAATTTTGGGGCTTGGAGGTTGAAACAAGAGAGCACCTCTTCTTCGTATGTATGCCTAGTGTGAAGATTTGGGAGAAGGTGGACGAGGTTCTTGGTTCTTCTGTTCTTTCATCAACCTTGAGGGTATGTGGAGGTGGTTTAGGAAAAGACAAAACGAGGTGATCGAATCTCTCTAACCAAGTTTCAGTTGTTGGTTCATCATGCATCCTGTTGGAGTATTTGGCTCACGCGAAATGAGTGTGTTTTGTATATTTTGAAAATATACGGGCGTCTATTTCCTCTCTACTTCGAGATTGGGTCACATACAAATTGGGAGAGGGAACGTATTCTTCTATCATGGGAGCTTCTTTGGTTCCAGAGGGAATGATCATAGCAATACTCATGGGAGTTTCCTTTTATATTATTATATTTTATCTTGTATTGTACTCTCCCTTCTCCTCTCCATCTTTCCTTTTGTAAGGAGATCACTCGTCACCTTCTATCCAGGAGTTTCTTTTTAATAAGATTCTCCTATCTCTTTTCAAAAAAAAAAAAAAATGCAATAACACAAGTAGTCATTCACCCAAAAGACATCCAACCTCCGATTTCATAAAGACCGGCACAAATGTCAAAGAAGATGAGTGAAGGTTATTGTGTATGACTCAACAACTCAAATTCTAGAACCTGGAAAGGCTCTAAGAGAGAAGCATTTCAAATAAATGAAGTCACAGTTCTCCCCCATAAAGAAATTAAAAAACACATCATTTCACATAACAGTATGATTGTGCTTGTCTGTCGATATACAACTACAAAAATCATAAAACAACAAACAAACAAAAAGCCAATTATACATCGTTAATAGTGTGATATTCAACATTTACTCTGGTTTATGAAAGCATTCTACCTGAAGTCCAAATTGAGTGTGAAAGTGATACAATTCAATCCATAAGAATTCATTCAACGATTCATAAATTTCAATTTCACCCAAACTCACTATAAGAATATGTTGAACCAAATCACACTACAATAGATTGTATATATGTGGACACATTCATGTATGTATGCACAAGAACCAACAATCCATATCCATTCATACTTACTCAGATTGTCCGATCCAGTCCAAGAAACTCATCAATCATGAGATCGCAGACTTCGAACGAGTGGACTCCGCCTCAAGGTACCCACAGATCCTCTCGACGACCTCCCTCCCCTTCTGGCTGTTCTGCAAGAACCTCTCCGCACACCGGCTCTCCACCTTCCCCGCGATTGCCGTGATCGCAGAAAGCGGTTTGCACCGGATCCTAGTCTCCTGCCGGAACGCCGTTCGGCGCCCGGGGTCATCCGGGTGGGGACCGTAGAACGACCTCTCCTCGACCTCGATGAGGCCGCGGAGGCCGACGTTGGAGACGGAGACCTCCATGGACCTGCCGACGGGGTCAACGACGGTGGTCTCGACGCAGTTGACGGTTGAGCGAGTCACGACCGCCGAGGGCGCGGCGGAGGAGGAAGGGGAGGGAGGGGGAGTGGACAGTGATGGATCGGACGGTCCGGAGGCGGCCCGTGGAGGGGTCGAGGGAGCGGGAGAGGGTGTGAACGTCGAGGACGTGAGAGAGGGAGGTCGACGCGCTCGGGTCGGTGAACTTGCGGAAGGCGGCGGAGGTCACCCGGTCCCACGGGTGGTGGTACACGTGCTCCTGAGTGTACGCGCGGACCATCGGCGGCGGCGGTTCGGGATCGTCGGATCGGTTGATCGGACGGTCGCGATCGGTCCGGATCGTTTTTTTTTGTCGTCGTGAGTGAGGGTTTTGAAGAGGAGGTGACGGGGACGGCGGAGGAGAGTTTTTTATGTTGTGAAATGGGTTTTTGGGATTGGGCTTGGATTGGTTCGTTATTACGCGAATGCCCTTCGTTGGGTTTAGGAAACGGTGTACCGTCGGACTTTCGTGATTGCTTGGAAACGTGGGGGAGAATTAGCCGTTGAGAACTAAATCAACGTCTTGGGATGCCTGTGTCGTTTAATGATGGTTTGTCTGTTTTAAAACTGGGGGCCATAAACAGTGTGTGATTAAAACTAATGACATTTTGAAAAAAGAAAATGAGTCAATTCTTCTTTTTTCTTTTTTTTTTTAGACCTGGTAGATAGTTAATATCCTGAAATTATCCACCAAAATGGTAGAAATCTGAAATTTTACAAAAGATAGAAGAAGAAAAAAAAAAGCAAAATACCAAACAGAAAACAACAAACAAACAAAATATGACAATGCAGTCAGGAGGAGAGGTTCCTACCCTAAACATTCGTCATCAACACTCCCTCGAGCCTTGATCAATAAACTCCCCTAGTGGAGCTCCACACTAGGCACACCCACAGTATCTACTCCAATCTTGAATAAGAGTTAAGGTAGAGTCCAAAAGGTTTTCAAAATAGAACATTTGCTCCCGAAAGATAAACTTCATTATGCATGAGCCATGAAGCCCAAAGCCCTACCAGGATCAAGAACCGCGCAATCTTAGCTGATAAGATGTGATTGTCACTGTGTGCCACCTGCTTCGCCAAACCTCCCGAGCTCCGACAGTGTTCAACTTAGCCCAGAAAATGTGATCAATAGACTCGTTGTCCATCGAATACAAACACAAGAACGGTCGGCCATGGGACACAATTTTGCACCATAGACTTGAGTGAGGAGACAACCTTGGAACTTGAAACGCAAGCCATAATTTTTGTTAACCTTGAGTGGGATATGGAACACAAATTATCATGATATGACTCAAATATTTTTTTTTAATAAAAGATAGATGTTTGCTACTTGATTTCATGTTAAACTCGAATTACAAATTCTGAAATGGGGAGAAAAGAGTGAGATAGAAGACCATCTTAAATCAAAGTAAAAACAGAGCATAAACAAACACAATTCGTCTCTCGGTGACCCCTGGTTAGAAGAGGTATCTAACCCAACGGGTGCCCCCACGGGTTCTGGAACGCACCCGTCTTCGCGGAAGTGGATGTCCCTTAGGTCTCTGGGACCAGTTCAACTATGTAATGTCAACCTGTGACATAATGACAATGTTTTAAAAATCGAACTGTTCAATGAACCAGAAAAATGAACGAATCAAGGGTCAATAGTTCAACTGTTGGGTCAACCAGATTTGAACTGTGACATAATTATAATATAATAATTTTTATTATTATCATTACTAAATAAAAATATTAAATATTTTAGAAAATCTTTGCACAAAGGTTTTACTTGATATCAAACATAATTTTAGTATATAAAATCTAAACTTTGTATTACATTTCATATTTTAACAAGTGACTAATCACAATTTCTATTAATAAATAACCATTCAATATAATCAACCCACAACCGGTTCACAAAAACTGGTAGTTCAACCGATTGGTTGATTGAGTTTTATCAATTTTTTATATCATCGGGTTATATGGGTAAATTGAACCGGAATTCAAAGCGGGTGAAAGTTTAACTAGTTCAATCAGGCAGGTGAGGTTAGGTTTTAAAACACTGCATAATTGATGACTTCACCCAGTCGAATGGGCCACATGAGTCTTAAGTTTATGTGACTTGTTTGAATATGTGATGTCGAACATAGTATATATAACTGACGACTACACAAAGTCGAATGGATCGCAGAGAGGGTCTTACGTCTCTGTGACCAGTTCGACTATGTGATGTTAACATGTGACATAATAGATGACTTTATAAAGTCAAATAAATCGGGATGTGTTCCTCTCTTAAAATAATCACATTTTTATTTTTTTGATAGGGGTGAGTTGAAGAACTCTGTAGGTGGAAAATATCGGTGCCCTAACATTAATCCAGTACCACGTGTGATTTTTAAAGCCAAGAGACAAGGCCATATATGCCACCATAAAAGAGAGGATATATTTATTATCAAAGCCCAGAGAAGCAACATAACAAACTCAACATGATTAGCTTCAAAATGAAGATAACTTCCATCTAAATATGTCCTACAAGAAAAGCATCATACAGGTTTAGGCAAAAAGTTTAAAATAACAGCCCCACCATCATAAACATGCAAATCACATGAATTCAGATACCCACCAAAAGAACATATCGGCATTTTCTTACCTATAAGCCCCCATTTGAAACGGAAATAAACCTCCGGATAATCTCAGATAAAGGAGAATAAGGGATAAAGGGTGTTTGAAAATATAGAATAACTAGGAATAAAGTATGTCCAAATAAACTGATATAAAGTGACATATGAATTCCAACCAACCCCTAGAATTAAAGTTATCCTTGGTTATTCCACCCAATGAATATGTGAGTTTACTGTTAAATCAACTGTTATCACCTCTTATAAATCACATGTTAAATCAACTATCATTATTTTTTCACATTTTATAAATCTTCATCCATACTTTATTCACATTTTATCTAAACAACAAAATATTTATTCTTACAACAAAATATTTATTCTTACGTTTACCAATGAAATAATTTAAAACATAACCAAATATAAAATCACTTTATCCTTACTTATGCCGGAATAAATGTATACCCAAGAATAAGTCCTATTTCTGTTCGAAACAGGGGCTAAAAGTAAACTAGGTTAGAACTATATCTGGTTCTAGTAACACCCCCCAATTCCCCATGGGCAATGCAAAAATCAACCCTATTTTAAACCCCATTTACATAGATTCATATACCTTCAAAAGAATAGCCCTACTTTTAACCAAATTTGAAAGTTACACTTGACATATACTTGTCTCATCAAAGGCTTCCTCAAAGTTTGCTGCTACATCCATTTCATTCCAAAAGTAATACAGCCAAAACACTGGAAGAGGAATGAAATACTTTCACAATACAGATTATACCCACTTTCAGATTTCTTTTTTCAAAATTCAAAATAGAAAATTCTGATTCATGGCATAATCAATTCCAAAGATCCCCAACCCTATCATTGACTTCTCCCAGGCCAAAGTTTACTCTAAAAGATTCACTACTCATTTCATGCACCTATTATAATAGTACATCCCCCAAGCCTCACACATATCAGAGAACCAGCTAGAATCAATCAAAACCATCTTGAATTGTATTGCACAACACCAGACACCAAGAACAATGGCATGCCTCCAACGTAGTATCACTTATAACACAAAGACTAGCTAACAAAGACAAATTACATGTTGGAGTGTAAGATTCACTATAAGTAAATCTCCTATAATGATTGCATACCTAGAATTATATAGTCTACTAAATCCTCTCTCCAAAATTTGAAGGATGCACTTGTGCTCACCATTCGTGCATGAAAAAGATCACTCATGTAAAGTAGCAATAGCATGGCATGAGTTCATATAACTTTCATCATAAAGTATACTCAATAGTCTTGGATCCTATGGTCTAGACCTATGATCAATACTAACCATTGCATGCAGCATATGCACATCCCATCTGACTGCAACAAGAATTAATTCAAAGATATGGCCAAGTAAAGTACCTAAGTAAAATTTCACAACATAAATCCAAGACAGATGAATATTAAGTACAACCAAAGATACATGTCAATTAAAAGACCCAAAATAACTAACTATACAAGCCAACAACTAGAAGAAGAAGATAAAATCTTCCATCCTAACAAACATTGTCCAGTAGCTAGAAATGGACAGACCACCCTAGAGCACAAAAGTATGACAGTCAGTATTTGAGAAAAAATAACCTAAAAACTTGAACAGAATCCTGTGAGATTACACTCATTAAAAAAATTGACAAAATAAGTAAACTAACCACCACAGATCAATATCAGACATTACCAAAGGAGAATCATTCATGGGCAAGAAATGCAATTCAATATTCAACATAGAACAAACAACCCTTTACATTAGATATGTAAAGGATTGTTCGTCACTCTAGCCTTTGGCAACTCAGTTCTGTTATTTTCCAAATCTTCATCAGATGCCGGAGTGCAATTTACTTAATTTACGACCTTACTATATGGAGACAAACTACATAAAATCTGGCATAGATGACTGAAAACTCATGCATTACTCTACTACATCAGTGCCGCATGTATTACTGTCAACAACAAAATCTACAATGTACACACATATCAGAATGTACCAGCATACTGCAAATCTCAGGCGTAGCAAAGAATTGATAAATCATGCATTACCATTATATTCTGTGATACAGACATTAAAGACAACAAATTCTAAATTAGGCACACAAAGATAACTAGATTTCAGAATGTACAAGTATACTTTACTCAATCACAGGCATAACAAACAAAGAGCATCCATCCATCTCATACTATACAAACAAACTATAAAAAAAAAAGTCTACATGTTCAAATCGATTTAATTTTGTATATATATTACTTATGCATAAGAAAATCAATCATATCCAATACAACAAAATGCAAAAAGAAAATGGTCATTCCAAATATCTAGCAATAAATGTCAATGATCGCTCATCCTTAGTTATATTAAAATAGATGACTCAGAATGCAATTAATCACTGTCTGCCTTTACAAGATAATGAACCTTATATCCACACAAGCCCCCAACACCCAACCCGGACCACAACAGCAACAAGTTATGTGTGTGTGTGTATTGTTTCAAAACGCTGTATGGTTATCCATATATCCAAAATAAGAGAGACTCACCAGGCAATGAATTGAGGCCATAACATGCAATTGAAGCAACACAAAACCGAATGATAAATGCTGGGAAGGAAGTAAAAGGCAAACTGGGACAATAGATTACAAAGCTAGCCAAATTATAAAGCCACAGTCATGTCCACCAAACCAACATAAAATGAAACCTTACACACCAAGAGCCATGAAGTAAATCCTCTCCAACCAACAGAGAAAACATAAGACCACTTCGAGGCAACAGAGATGCCCGTGGGCACCATCATAATGCCTCCGACCATTTATGCATTTAAAGGACTCTTAAGAAGATAAACGGCCAACAATAAAGGAAGAGAGGCATAGAAAAGTACAAGCAGAAGTGCTGATTAAGAGTTGAATTCTCTCTCTCCTTCTCTCTCCAAGCTTTTCTCCCTAGATCTTGTCGACCTTGTCAGCCTTGACGACAGGGTTGGCTTTCGCGATAGCATCCCTGGCAGCACTTCGGTAATCAAATGGACAGTCATGCTTGTCAGAGTAACGGTGCGTAGAACAGAAAATATTTCCACATCTGCAATTAAAGCCTGCTAACCCAACTCTCTTCTTGCAAGCATTGCATCTGGTTGGACCATCTTTTATTTTTGGTGACTCCGTGGTCTCGTTTGACACTACTGATGCTTCAGATGGCTGTGCTGATATTGTCTGTGGTTCAACTGATCCTCCAGCAGTAAAATCGATAGCCCCAGCTGTCACAATATCCATTGCTTTGCTGCTGCTGCTCCCATTGCCATTCACAATATTTCCAAAAGACGTAGCCGCAAGCATTGCTTGTTCCTGCTTCAGGACATGGTTCTTGTGACACACGGAGCACATGTTCATGGTGGCAGCACTCCCAAAAAAGCCACAGTTGTTGATGCAAAGGATTGGGCCCTCAGGGGCTTCGCATCCCATCTCATCATGCTCCATTTTTTTCAAAGCTCCTGCATATTAAACCCTTCAATATACCAAGAAGCCAAATTTTTGGACATGGGCAGAATGTAAACATAACCAGGGAAAGAGTACACATATATATCTTGTCATGGGTCATCACTCTTAATAGGATTCTTTTACAAAGTCTGATATAATTATGGACAAGAAAATTTGCAACCCAAACTCATATATCCACTACCAATGTTCGCAAGAAACTGAAAAAAATAAAACCAACAAAGTTGTAGAGGGGCAATGACAGATATGAAACCCTGTACAAAATCAACAAACGAAAAATACAACCCTCAATAATAGTCATAGCCTCAGTGAGATGAGAGCCTCCAACAGGAAACCATTAGAATGCCAAAAAAAAAATGAAAATTTCAAGACACATCCACCCACTTAATAACAAACGCTAACGTATAAAAAATGCAAAGGAATTGTAATTTAAATAATCGATGATGATGAACATGAAAAGCAAATGAAAATCCAATCAAACCCGAATTTCTTGAGCGACAAAATTTGATGATGACGATTAAACTCAATTTCATCCAAATAAAAAAAACGACTTTGGTAGCATGCAAGAGCCCGATAAAGTAAGCCTAAACCCCGGAGAAAATTCAGATTAACATTCACAGGCAAGGAATTAATAGATACACCACATGCTCCGACAAATAGCAGAATATAATACAAACCAATACAATACCCGACTTAGTGAATACCGGATACAATTCTGTCACCCGTATTTTGAAACGAATTAACTCCATCTCACAAAATGATAATCAAAAGGCTAAAGCTTCACCCACAGAGAAGAATATTACAAACCCTAAACCTAGATAGCATTCAGATAAACACTTAATCAAAACCATTTACAACCCAGCACACACAGTTGGGAAGAAAGAAAAAATAAAGGAGAAACCTAAAATTCATTGATTAGAACCCCAATAATTCAAACACATAAAATATAAAATACTTCACAAACATGATAAACCACAAAACCAAAACAAACATCAATCTCTACCGGTACCGAAACCAATCATTTAAAATAAAGCTCTCATATTCACAAACAAAACTAAAAAAAAACCCTAATCACCCAAACCTCAAACTCCGTAAAGGAATCACCTTTCCCACGCCACGGAAAGCCCCACCCGTCGCCGAACCCGAATCCCGAGACCGTCCTCGCTGCCGATCCCTGCTTCAGCCACAAATTCAAATAGAAAAAAAAAACATAAAATCAGATGAGAATTCAAGACCGATGGACCGAAACCAAACAAATCGAACCACAGAGGATTGAAAGCCCTAACCCTAGCCGACCGAGTCCAAGAGGACCCCTCGCGATTCGCTCAAACCGATGTTGTGAGAGAGAGAGAGAAAAGAAGAGAGAGTCGTGCCGTAACCCCCCACGTCCCCCTCTATATATATATTAAGGTCTATTTATTTATTATTTATTATTTAGAAAAATAGAAAAATTAATTTCAGGCCCTCAGGGAACCCATAAATTAATTTTAGGTTCCTATGATATCTAGAGTTATTTTTGAGGTATTCTCTAGGCTTATTTTGTTCATGTCTTCACATTTTTAATAGTGTACAAAGACAGTTTAATAATAGACATAGACTTGTTAACAATGTGCATAGACAGTGAAAAAAAAGAATAAAAATAAAAAATATAACAATAGACTTAGTGATATTCATATAAAAGGACTTAGAAATAACATATAAAGGAGTCTTGAGGACTTAAAAATGTAACCATATATTATATAGATTTAAAAATAATTTAAGAGTTTCTTAAAGGACAAGGAATTAATTTTAAAAAAAAATTGTGCCAACGAAGAAAGGCTTGAAGGGTCGGTGAAGCTGCCCGGAAAACCTGCCCGTGATGGGTCCGGTCACACACGCCTTTTTATGCGTCTCTTTTCTTTTCTTTTTTTGCCGTTTCGGGCAGGTTTGGCCACATTTCATTGATTTTTTTTAAGGAAAGTGACAAGAAAAAATTCATTGAAAGTATGAAATATTCAAATTTTTTAAAATTATTTTAAAAAAATTTTATTTTATAATTTTAAAAAATAAAAGACTAACTAATGGCACTATGTGTTATTCTGGCACTTTATCAGTTGGATGTTTGAGACACATGTTAAGATTGAATAAGAGGTTTGACATGTGGATCTATTTTAGTTTAATCTATTATTGACTTTATCAGTGGAATAAAAGATTTTGTGTTTGGTTGTATTTTCAGTTATTTTCATTGGGAAACGTAATAATAAAGGTTGAAGTGTTTGGTTGATGAAAAATAAGATGTTAATAAGGTGTAAAAAATTGATTTGACATGTGAGACCCTATTGATGTATAAGAGGTGATTACATGTGATTTGATAGGTGAATTCACTTATACCAATGGAGTAATAACACAATTTCATGGGTGGACTTGGAATACAAATATCAATTTAGTATCTCATAATTCCGCATAGCTATACCCCCTTGTTCATTTTACCCAAACACATGTTTTTGTCTTATTCTTCTCTATTCCTCCCCTGTTCCACCCCTATTCCTCTAGCCAAACAGTCTCTTATTGTATAATTAAATCATTAACATATTCTATTCCTCTTGACTTTATTAAAGTATTTCACCCTCTTAATTTTGTTAATGTATTTCACGCATTCTTACATATAAATTTTTTTTTACTCTAAATTCTTTGTGATTATATGGATTTTGTGAGATATATGTTAATATAATTTGATTTTTTGATGATGAACTCTATTAAATATTAATATTTTTTTAAAAAAATTGATATATACTAATGACATTATAAGAATATTTTAATAGCCATGCAAAAAAAATGTGAATACAAATTTAAAATATTAAAATATCATCTGTTATAATGTGACACAACACATATTTAAATTACATATTATGAGTATACGCAATAAAAAATCATAAACAACATCAGATAAGATATATAAGAAACACACAATATGATATATAATAACAAAATCTCTAAGAGAATTGATTTTAATCATATAGAGATAGATTATTGTTTTGTAGGAAAAATAGATTTTAGTGTGGAATAATCTAACAAGAGTTAGAAGGATGTTTAAATATTAAATATCTAATTACATAATAATGTATTAGTTTTTTGTATTTCTTAAATTGTGAAATGAAAATTTTTTAGATATAATTTTTAAAAATAGTTAATTTGGATATTTCTAACTTTTAGAAGTTTTTTTTTATCATTTTTTTTATATTTGTTTTATTGTTAATAGTTCACATAAATGAAGTCTATTGTGCAGTATAGTCCACAGCCATATCTTTTGTTTTTTTAAAAGAAATATGTATTTATTAATTAAAATACAATCTAGTGTAAATATGAATGATATTGATTTTTTTCTAAAATAATGACAGTGACTTGGCATTGTATATGTGGCACATTTGGTTCCATGTAATTTGAGTTCTTTTAAAATTTATTTTACATGGATAATATTTTATTGAAAAATGGAAAATCAAATCAAACATTTGATAGTACTGAAATAGTTTTACGAGAATATTAAATTCACTGTTTATTTCCCTAAGAAAATTCGTTCCAAATTACTTTCTAATATAAATCATCCCTTTAACTATTTAATGCATATTAATGAACAAAAATCTATCAAATCTAATTTATCTTTTGAAGTAAGTAATGAATAATAACACCCATATCTATCAATTTTTTAAAGGTCAAATAAATTTACAAAAAAATACGAGTTGTTTTTTTTTATTCAAGAAAATATTTTAAAAAATTAAATAAATCTACAAAAGCATGAGATAATATTCTTTTAAATAAGGGAAAATGACAAAAAAATCTCTTAAATGTTAGAAATACTCAAATCAGTCACTTTTTAAAATTATACCAAAAAAAGTCTCATTTCACATTTTGAAAACACAAATGATTAATTTACCATTATATAATTAGATCCCTAACATCCCCTCTAACCCTTGGTAGGTTATTCCATATCAGAAATATATATTTTCTATAAAATAATAATTTATCTCCATTTGACCCAAATCAATCATTTAGACATTATGTTATTATATATTATATTGTGTGTTTCTCATATATATTTTACATAATGTTGTTTTTTTTATTATGTATAATCATAATATGTAATTTAAATATGTGTTGTGCCCCAATACAACATATGATATTTTAATATTCTAAATCCTTATTGCATTTTTATTTGCTTGACTATTCACATATTTTTATGACATTATTAGTACATATCCAATTTTTTAAAGAAGCATCAACATTTAATAGAGTTCATCAAAAACTCATATTATATTGCACACATTTCACAAAATCCACCAAATCACAATAAATCCAGAATTAAAAAAAAAAGAGAATGTGTGAAATATATTTAACAAAATGAAGAGGATAAATTTTTTTAACAAAATTTAAAAGTATGGAATATGTTAAGAATCAAATTATATTATGGTAGATTAGTCTTTTCTGTTTCTAAAATTGTGAAATGGGACTTTAGTAGGTATAATTTTAAAAGGTGACTTATTTAAATATTTTTAACTTTTAAGATACTCTTTTAGTCATTTTTCATTTAAATAATAGCAAACATTAACACTTTAAATATAAAGATATTATGTCAAACAAAAAGGATTATGATTTGTTGATTTGAGATAATCTAACGAATCCTTTTTTTTCTCTTCTACACAATAGACCTTTATCAATTGTCAATGTGATTTTAGGAATAATAGTAATTTTAAAGTATATTTTTATGAATATTTTGTCAGAGAAAGTCGGTTTTCATCTATTTTGCAAACAATTTTTTTTAAAATAATATAAATATTTGAAAATATTAAATGACTCTTTTCTTTCCTATTTTTAAAAATTTATTTCAAAATATCTTTAGATACATTTTTATATATTTTTAAAATATTTATCATATCTCTAAATAAATAAACTATATCGTATTCATATAAACATATTTTAAATATTTATATATATCATGATATTTATAATTTAAAATTATTCAATTTTATATATATCATATAAATCATAATTTTTTTATATTTATCATAAAAAAATGTCCATTGAAGCTTTTGAGAATATTTATGAAGATATGACAGTTTTACATCAAAACAAATGCACACCCCTATTCTTAATGGCAGTAGGATGTTAAAAAACATCCCCCAAAATCACATAAGATCTTTGGAAAAATTCAAATACCCCCATGAACTAGGAGTGCGAATTGGTCAGTTTGATTTGGTTTATTATGACACCATATTGAACTATATTATCAGCTTGTCAAAAATCGAATCAAACCGAATCGAAATTAAAACCCAAGTGGTAAAACATTAAACCAAACAAAAATTATTTGTCTACGTTGAACCGAACTGTTAAATCTCTTTACAAACAAGACTAAAAGATGTACAAAACAATAAAAATATACAATATATGAACAAGGTGCTTATAATATGTAATCACCGCTGTATCACATAATACAATCTCTAACAAAAAGGTGGAGATGGTAACTAGAGCACGATTAGGATGTGTCAAGAGGGGATGATGTGAAATCTATAGATCACTGAGTTTTATTAGAATTTTTAAGTTTAAAAGAA
Organism: Acorus calamus; assembly: GCA_030737845.1. Taxonomy (NCBI): domain Eukaryota; kingdom Viridiplantae; phylum Streptophyta; class Magnoliopsida; order Acorales; family Acoraceae; genus Acorus; species Acorus calamus. Next base: position 16,180,650 of record CM060876.1, read on the forward strand.
CGGCTTTAATTAATATATTTAATATAAATAATAATTGATTTAAATTTAGTTCGATTCAATTCGGTTTTTTTAATTTTTTTAAGTGAAATCAAACCTAAACCAAATTAACTTGGTTCACTATATTTTCAATCTATATCCAAACCAAACCAATAAACTATTGACTCAAACAAAAAAATTGATTTTGATTGGTTCGTATTTAATTTAATTGACCAAAGTTGCACTCTTATAGTGAATTGTCTGAAATCCTCATGACATTGATTTTTTTTTTAAAACCATATAACCGTTAAGAACATCTATGTAAATCTAAATAACCTTTAAATTAAATTTTTTTTGATCGATAAATAACATTATGAGAAAATTCTATTTAGTTAACAGTGACTGAAAACACAATATACCAAAAACCTCTTATAATGTATGAAAAATATGAAAAATCTTATATAAATGACGATCCGAGTAGATCATAAAATTTTATTTGGAGGGGTAAAACTGTTATTTACAAAGTATTTTTCACATTTTTAACACATTGTATGTGATTTTTTTGTATACCTTATTTTTAATTAGGGTTAATCAAATCAAAATATTTTTCATTTGTTAATAAAAATTTAACTTATTTGAATTTACACAGTTGCTTTAAGAGGGTTACAAGAACTTAAGGAAAATAATAGGTTGTACAGGGGGTTATATACTAATATGGATCTTGACAGATGATTTCTCTGTAATAGTCCCAAATCCATTGTAAAAAACAAAATCAATCTATCGCTCGCTCGCTCAATGAGAGACTCTCCTCCGCCCATGTCGACCTCCGACGAACCCAACGAACCCCTCCGTCTCCATTGGCCCCACCGTCTGCCTCCTCGGAGGGTCCCTCCACGGCGCGACCCAACGCGCGGCGCGGTCTGGGTCTTCGACGCGCGAGTCAACCGGTGGTCCGCGGGGCCGCCCATGGCCTCGCCGAGGACGCGCGCGGCCGCGGGTATCGTGGACGGGGAGATCTACGCTTTCGGCGGGTGCTCCATGGTTGAGAATCCGTGGGCGGAGATCCTCGAACCGGGGTAGGGAGATTGGGCGGGGGTCGTCGCGACGGCCCCGGCGGAAGCCATCGAGTGGCGCGCGCGCGGCAAAATGTCGGTGGTGGACGGTCGGATCTACTCGGGCGACAGGTTTCAAGGTCTCTGTTTCGATCCTCATGAAAGGGTGATTTTTGTTAGTTTTATAAGAGAGAGTTTCAAAAATTTGTCTGCCTATGTGAAGGTATACTAGTTTCATATATATAAGATCAAAAGTTTGTTCTCTGAAGCCTCCCCCTCAGTATTTTTAGGTCAATGAAACTTTTGAAGTTCTTTTAGGTCCTTAATTCTGGTGTTTATTATTTTTATCCTCATCCCCACCATCCCATTCGATCTCCCTCTCTCCCAAAACTTTGTCAATGATCTCTCCATGAACCCTTAAAACTTTCTCTCTCCCATAAATGAATGAGCTATGAGTTCCTCTCCCAATGGCGACTTGAACACCCTCACCTGAGGTGATTGTGAACACCCCTTTCTAAGCATTACCCACTCATTCTCTGTTATTGATGTCATCGTTGGAATGGGAAGAAATGCATGACTAGCATGAGTAAACACTAAATGTTACTTTGATTGGTAATGAAAAATCTATATTTTACGTGTATATTGTTTAAAACATGTTTCTTTATAGAGGTACATTATTTCATTAAAATACATATAATATTTCTTTGTTGAGGTGCAAGACTTCATTGAAATGTATATCATATTTCTTTGTTGAGGTACATTACTAAGTTGGAATACATATCATATTTCTTTGTTGAGGTACATTACTTCAATGAAATACAATAATATTTCTTTGTTGAGGTACATTACTTCATTGAAATAAATATCATATTTCTCTATAGAGATGCATATTTGAGGTACATATTTCTTCTAATGTTGAAATCAAAATATTTAGGGATGTAAATGGAACGCAAAGAACACTGTTTTATTCTGGAAAATGTTAGAATTTGCCCTGTTTCCAACCTTAAATGTAGTCTACAGTCTTTTTTATATTGTAAAAAAAATCATCTACTGAGGTATTTAATTTTGTAAAAAATGAAGTTAAGACTTTTTATAACTATGTGAAACAGTTACAAGGGTTCGTAGTCTTTTATATGTAGAAGTTTTGGATAGTTTGTCTGAGATGGTATGCTTGTGTTCCAAGAAAGCTGAAGATGACATGGATATGAAAAACAAGTTGATTGAAATTTGAGAAATTGGGAATTTCAGTGGAAGACCTTGAAGACTGGTGGATGGAAGCTTTAAGGATGTTGTGGATGATAGTTTTATTATAATGAATGTAATGGCGTGGCAGTTGAGGAATCTGAGTTTTTGTAATCAATGTGTAGTAGGAATATGCTCTTTTTTTTTTGGGGGGGGGGGTGGGGGTGTAATGGTAGATGCTTTGTTATGCTTATTTTTCCTTAGAAGATGAGAAATTTTGTTGTGTGGATGATTTATTTCCTTCAACATGAGCTACTTCACCTATTATATCATACATGGTTCCAAAAGGAATAAATGGAATAATGTTATATTTAACAATGGTGGCCGAAATGTCTCTTATACAGATACAAATGTACAAAACCCTAGAAATAAAAAAACACCAAAAGAACCATGAGAAAAATTCAAATCGGGGGCACTGCCCCCAAACTCCCGGGCCTTCCGGAATAGGCTCAACAAGCCTATATAATAACTCCAATACTCTCCCTCAAGCTAAAGTGAAGATATCAATCAAACTCAGCTTGGTCAAGCTAGAACGAAAAACAAAGGGACCAACGGATTTGGTGAACATATCAGCAAGTTGCTTATTGGAAGAGACAAAAAACTGTGTCAATGGCACCCGACTGTACTTTTCCTTGAAGAAAGTGAACATCATCCTCAATGTGTTTGGTCCTCTTATGAAGAACTGAGTTTGAGCAAGTATAATGGAAGATCGGTTATCATAAAACAAAGTAGATGAACCAGCTACTGGAAATCCCAACTCGGTAAAAAAAGAGCACAACCAAATGATCTCACATATGCCTTGGGCCATGGCATGATATTTAGCCTTAGCAGAAGAACGAGAGACAACACTCTGTTTCTTATTTTTCTGGGAAATAAGGGTGCCCCTATGAAAAGTATAGAAACCAAATTTGGATCGGCGATCGGTGACTGAACCAGCATAATCTGTGTTAGTGTAGCAAGAGGTGATGGGCTGAGCACTAGCAGCATAGAACAAGCCAAGACCTAGACATGACTTCAAATATCGAAGAATCTTGTAAATAACATCTAGGTGAGAAGCCCATGGGGCATGCATGAGCCGCATGACTTGAATCACTATGCTCAATGGTCAAATCAGGTCTAGTGTTCGTCAAGTAGATCAAACGACCCACTAGACGCGGATGCAGAGAAGAATCTGGCATGAAGGCGATGGTTATGTTCCATAGGAGAAGTGGGAGGGCGACATCCAAGCATACCTGCAGCCTTTCGGGGGCGTTGCCCCCGAACCGCTGGGCCTCCGTGAATAGGCCCAACAAGCCTATATATGACTCCAATAGTTCCTTCATTATGATTTATAGTGTTGACATAATAAGAAAGTAAGTATGTTTTCCTTGTCTGACATGGACACACACTGTTGGAATTGTCCGATAAACCAATTGTATGGATAATTTTATTTCATATAAATGTACCTGGTTGCAAAAAAGATATTGAACAGGACCGATAATCAACTGTGCACATGCATTGGCATAGACACGATTGGGGGGAGCTGGATTTGCAGGCTAGTTATGATTGCATCATTTTAGAAATATTGAATTTTTTTATTTTGCAAACTATAGTTTTGATTGAATTTTTATTTGTGCCATCATTCTCACTACATTATCTCTGGAGCCAGCTTCAGGAAAGCAGCTGCTTATAGCACCCTAAAGCTGTGACATCCAGAAATATTTCTCACATCCTTTTCTGCTATCATGTCTTGTCTGTTTCTACGCGTGTCAGACATATCAATTTACTAGATTTTTTCTGATCCACCATGGTTTTTGTTGGATTACAATGAGGATTTCCGAATATTTTCCAGTGCACTGGTATGGATTTTCATAGTGATTCAAACGGGAATTCTTATTTGTGATGGTCTGAGAAACTTTGCGACTTATGAGTGCATATATATATATAATTATATATTGATGAACCTCTCTTCATTGAATCCACAGGTATATGTGTTACTCACAAACGGCAAGACCAAAGAGGAGGCAAAGAAACAGTTGGATGTATTTCTGGAAGAAGATAGCATGCCTTTTTGAATCGTGGTAATTGCCCTTTTATCGTTTATTATCAAATTTTTTTATATGAGATGTCATGTAGGTCATTATATACTGGTAAGATTATAGTAGATTATCTGATCTTAATTATATTGCATGTCCCTCAGGTTGTGGGATCATCTTTCTTCATATTTGCATCTGTACGTGCAGTCTAATGGATCGGATGAAGTTGCTTGCACAAAATTTTATCCAGTCAAATTGGAAGAAAGAATTAAATAGCCTAACATGCAAGTGGTGGACTTCTGGCTGATTCAGAAAATGAGAGACAAAGAAGGCTGCCAAAGTACTGAGTCTAAAGTTGAATCCAAGGAATTGAGAATTGGTATGAATTTTTTTCATTCAGAGGTAGAGATCTTGTGAGAATGATCTTTATTTCTTTTCCATCTATACTCCATCTAAAGAAAGAGTGGGGGTGATGGTTGGGGGGTGTGTTCTAGTTTTTTTTGTTGTTAAGCATGTGCATTTGGGGTGGGGTATGTTTGACTCAGACGGGTCAGTCGTCGGTATCTGAATCGATAATATGGATTTCATGGGTAAAAAAAAAGTTGGTCAATATTTATATCCTAAAGCCAACTCATGTAGGGTTTGGAAATACACTTCATTGATGTTTATGTTAGATGTTGTGGTTGATGTCTCTCTTAGCATGCTCATGCTTAAGCGTGAAGGCACACATAGGGTTTGGAAATACACTTCATTGATGTTTATGTTAGATGTTGTGGTTGATGTCTCTCTTAGCATGCTCATGCTTAAGCGTGAAGGCACACATTCAGTACATTTCCTGATGTAGGTACATTCAATAAATTATATCCAAGGATCCATTATCCAACCATGAAGATTGATTATGTTTGTAACAGTAAATCTTATTTTAAGAATACATTTGATGGTGTGAAGAGAAGACCGATTATAAATCTTGTCTGCTTGAAGAAGAAAACTTATAGCAAGAATGAGAGGTATGTGGACTAGATGCATACAGCTAGTTGTGTGGGAAAAAGAATGCCAATAGGATACTGATTACTATTAATTTTTGTGAAGCATCTGTGGTTGTGGGGAGTTCAATACTTCCAAGGTAGGAAGATTGTAGAGAATTAACCTTTGCATTATAGTTCTTTATAATTAACTTAGAAGTTACATCTTCATCGTTGCAGTAATGACATATATTTGCATTTTCTTGAGCTACAGTATATCTATACGCTTGTTTGTAGGAATTGTTCATCTTTGCAGTTTTGATAAATATCCTTACGCAGATTGTACGGAGAAATTCAGCTGAAGCTTCTGTGGAAATCATTTCCCCCCTCCCCAGCCTGTGTGCCTCACCTTTTGCCACCAGGTTACTAGCCAGAGGCCAATCACCAGTCCATTGTAGGCCTATCTTCCTATCAAACCAGGTGCCCAGAGCTTACTTAGTTACAGTGAAAACACGAAGCGGGCCCATCAACTCTGATTTCTGAGGGTAAGCAAAACCCTGCTTCAACCTCAGGCAGTAATGTGAGGGAAGGAATCTCACTTCTGTTCAACCAAAGCCGTACATGAACCCAAATCCGGCTCTCTCATAGCTTCACATACACTTACCCCTGTTTGGGAAGACGAGTATAAGGATAGTATAAGAGTGGTATAAGAATGGATAAGGAAAATGGTTGTTTGTTTGCAGGGTATAACTTGGTATTACTAAGCCAGTTTAAATGAGTATAAGATAGTATAACAATTCTAAGTAACCCCTAGGATAAACCATACTCAGTTTATCTATTCTCATGGGCTCACTTTTTACATCTTATCACATCAAATCACCTATCAATACCTCTTATACATCAAAGGACACACATGTCAAATCAATTTTTTTACACTTTATTTATATTTTATTATTTATCAACCAAACAACTCAACCTTTATTCTTACGTTTTCCAATGAGAATAAAAAAAACACAGCCAAACAGAAAATCTTTTATTTATGTAGATTTGTTATCTATACTAGCATAGTTATCTATCCAGAATAACTCAATTTCGCTATCCAAACGGGGACTTAAGGTTAGTTTGGTGATCATTCTTGTTCTCCTTTTGCTGGAGCACCCAGGAAAATGAAAGTTTGAATTCCTTCATTCTTGTTGCCATTCTTGGGTGACCATGCAATTCCCTTCATTTCTCCTTCCCACAAGATCTATCATAAATTCATAACTGTATTCATGAAGAATTCTCCTTTTGGACCAGTGTAGGAAATTTTTTCTCAAAGCTGATTTTTACTAATGGCCTCATATTGGTTGACTGTGGGGTCAGGCAACATCAGACAAGCTTCCTGGTTGGGATATGATATTAAGATCAACAAAAATAGTGAAGAAAAAAATTAATTAAAAGAAGAACACATCAAGGTAAATGTGAAGGGCTGCCTTATTCTTTGAGGGAGGGAGAATGGTCTTATACTGATTGATTATTATTTAAATTCTCATGTGGGTGGCTTTGCCATTTTTTTTTCATTTTGGAATCATAGCAGGGGGATTGGTGTTTTTGAATATGGACTGAATGTGCATCAGGGAGACTTTTTTTTGCATGTATGAATGTAAATGAACGAATGTGGGGTGCCTCTGCTTGGTCCTCTCTTTCCTTGATATTCATTCCTTTTGGGGTGGTTGATACATCTAACAGCTATATTGCTGAATTTAATCAGCATTAAAACCTTTTGAAGGACAGATGAGTTATGGCAAATAAATATGTGGCTGCAGCTTTTTTTTGCCCCCTTCTTACTTTTACTATGGTTAAATTTGCATTGGAGGCGGCCTACTGCTTTCAATGTCTTGCCTCACTGTAGTGGATGTAAGTATTGGGACTTTATGTAGAACAAAGTATTTTAAGCATTACATTTGGGTGTTTTTTTAGCGAGGCAAATACTTTATTAGGTAAATTATACAAATTTTTATTTGTCAAAAAATAGTATATAATTTTTCTTAGTCTACTTTTTAATTAAAATGTACACGTTTCATTACTTGAGATACACACACACACACACTAAACATTAAAAAATGAACAATATGAAAAATAGGGCTGAATAAGCTCAGAAATTACTTTATTTGCAAGGAATAGGTGGTACAGGCGTATAGTTATGTCAAAATATGTTAAAATAAATTGATGTTAGTATTTCAAGCCTCCTTTGGAATTATGTTGTTCCATCAAATTTATTTCACTGGTATAAAAAAATTCGTGTACTATATCATTTGTTAGGAATCGGGTTAGGTCCAACAGGTGTTGGACAATTTGATTGTCCAACGCATTCCTAACCGTTTGATCTTTTTATTTTGTTGTGATTGAGATATTTTATAAGATTTCAAAACTAAATTTAGAATGCAATTAAATTCAAAACCTTCTTATTTAGGATTCAATTAATTTGTGTATAAAGATCGGACGGTCATGAATGCATTGGACAATCAAACTGTTCGACGCCTGTTGGACCTAATCCGATCCTCATTTGTTATCACTCATTATAAATTAGGGGGCTTAATGTCAAATCATTTTTCACATTTTATAAATCATTATCCACTTCTTATTTATTTTTTATCAGCAATCTATTCATGATCAATCAAATAAGAAAAATAATTTTTAACAAAAATAACTAAAAACATAATAAATAAATAATGACTTGTTCATTATCAATAATTTGATAATGAAATAATTATTTATACGAAAATAGCTTATCTCAGTCATCCAAACTGTTTGGGTAAAGGAATTAAAAAAACAACATAATAGTAGCATTATTATTATTCTTTTTTTTATATCAAAGAGACTCTTCATAGCTGACCTTACAATCGAGCTAGAAAAGCTACCTCTGACTGTTTGTCTTGATCCCACGAAAAATAGTAGGATTTGGTAGTTTGAGAAGTTATTATTCAAACCGCAATGCCATGTGTTAGCACAGCATTCTCAAATAAAGGTCTGTGGAGAATCAATTATGGAGGTCCCCACCATTTGGTCTCTCCCTCTCTCTGTACTAAATCTTCTCAAATTCAATGAGAGCCTTTACCTATGCATTGACTACCTAATCAACTCACCAACTCTTGTCATTCTTCCAGACAAGGGCATTGAGATGTTGAATGTCTGTGGGGGCTTTTGATTCTCTATTGGTCCACATATCTGTCCAAATTACCATCACATGTGACTGTGGGGACAAATTTGTCAGTACTTACATAGTTACATAGGATGTTATATAGGATGATATACTTAGTATATATTATATTATCTCATTTACAATGGTTATGTCATTAAATAATATATATTTTATTATAAAAGATATAAAAATATATGCATTCAATCTATATAAATATGTATCACATTTTTTTATAAATAATATATTTTATTAATTAAACATATACTTTAAAAACAAATCAAAACATGTGTGTGCTGCATAAAAGCTATTTGAATCATTTTCATAAAATGTAAATATCAATATCTTAAGAGAGGTGCCACTAATGATGTGTGTCACCCATGGTCTTGTTAAAAAAAATTTAGAGTATATGAACACAAACACTGAGTTATAGATTTACATAATTCAAACAATATTTTGTATATATCCGAGGAGATGTAATTTTTTTCCCTAGAATACATTTGGTGTATGGCTACAGATTTGACTCTTCCTCTCAAACCTAGGACTCTTATCTTAATTGTACAAAAAAAAAATTGAATATTTTTTAGGGCACTGCTAACCCTCGGAGGGGGTGCACATTAACCCTGTCAACGGGTCGGGTCGGGGTGGACCCGGACCCGACCCGTGGCAAGACCCAACGGGTCCGGGTCCGGGTCCGACCCGACATGGATGGTTGGTAAAAAAAAAGAAAAAAAAAAGAGAAAGAGCTCATGTATTTGTTTGCTTTATCATTCTATTTGAAAATTTTTGTAATAAAACATTATTATTAATAAGACTATGTTTGAACATAATCTTATACAATTCAAAAGAAGTAAATAAATTATTAAACAATATCCAAAACAATAACCACTAACATAAAAAAAATATTAACCTAAACAATAAAGATAACTAATTATACAATCATTCAAAATAATATTAACCTAAACAACATTCAAAACAATAAATACTAACATATTAACTAAAATAATAAACATCAATCATGCAATAAACTAATTAATTATACAAATTCAAAAATTAATAAATTAATTGTCCAAAATAAATCGACAACAATACATTACTAAGTTTATTACATATTAAACAATCAAGTTCTTGCAAGTTGCAACATCAACACAACGAAAAAAATGTTATGATTATGATTATGATTTATGAACTTATGGATATAAACATAAGTTAAGTAAGAAATAAAATTATGTATCAATAATACTAATAGTCTTATAATATATGAGCATATATTAATAAAATAATCGGGTCTCGGGTCCAACGGGTCCGGGCGGGGTGGACCCGGACCCGACCCGTTTGTTTGTTCAGGTCTGTCGGGTCGGGTCCAAATCGGGTCGGGTATATTACACGTGTAATCGGGTCTGGATCGGGTCCGAGACCCGAACCCGTTGACAGGCATAGTGCACATCCCTTTCACCCTCCGGCGAGTTAGCCATGCATTTGAACTATGTTTTCATTTATAGTAATAAAATAATATTTTAAATGAGGAAGTAGGAAATTCTTAAAAAGTATTTCATTTTCAATGATAAACAATGTTTGCCTTTTATTATTACTAGTTGTTATGTATGTGCAGATGCACATAGACAAAATGTAATATATATTTTGATTAATATTAATGTAAAAAAAATTAATTACAATAACATTTTCATAATTGATGTAACATTTTCATTTAATCATAATTGATGTAAATGAATTTTTTATAGATAAGTCGGTATATGAATGTAATTTTATCATAAATGATGTAAATTATTAATATTATTTTATGATATATCTAGTCATCATATAAGGATGATGAAATGTGAAGCTTAAAATTTTAATATGTCATGCTTGATAGGATGAAAATAGGAAATAAATTATGGATGAGATTACAGTAATATGAATGGATTTTCGTTGAATTAAATATATTGTTGAGTTCACACAAAGCTCGAATCAGAATTTGTCCATTTTTATAGCAATATATTTTTTTTGTACCAGCATTTTATACATTTGTTTTTTTATTGGATTGCATTTTTAATTACTGTGAATTATATATTTTTTTGTTGGGTAAATCTTATGGACTATTGATTATTTGGGGAGTTAATAGAGTAGAGAAATCCAAGTGAATAGAGTAAATGCTAATCAAATATGTGTGAACTAAATAAATGCTGATAGATGTGAATTACATTAATATTTGATACCTTTTTTAATGTATCATGTTTTTGCATATGAAATGGGAATAAATTTTTTTTTGGGATTTATATTTTTAATGTATAATATATCATGTCTTATCCTGATAATATTATGATAATCAAATCTAATTATAAGTTAATCAATATATTACATGATAAAATATATGTAATAATAAATTATGAATGAAATTAAAATATTGTAAATGAATTTTATGGAATTGAGTAGAAATGTAAGAGTATTCTAATAATATTATGATAACCACCAATTGATATGAGTAATAAAATTTATAAAATTTCACTTGACATATTTCATTAGATATGGTAATGTTACCCTTTCATCTATTTGGAAACAGTTCAGAAAATTGATAGTCATGTAGTATTTTCTATTTTAATAAATTAACATATCTATAACCTATAATGTTATTGGCAAAGCATTTTCAGTAACGTAATTTGGAAGTACGTAGAATAATCAATGTTTTTTTAGTTAATGAAAAATGTTGCACTTATAGGCCACTGGTAATTTTTTTAAAATAATCAGGTCAACAATTTGAATTAACAAGACTATAAACGTGTGTTCTCTGGTCGACGGTGAGTGATAATATTATAAACGTATCATTAAAACTCAAACATGGTGAATGCAAAAACCAACAATTGATATGGGTAATAAATTTAAAATAAAATATTTTAAGATCACCAGATTTAATAATTTGAAGACAGCCTGTATCATGAAGAGCAAAATTGAAAAAAAAAATTCAGATAGTAAATTTTTTTTTAAATTGGTTAAACAGTCAATTAAATTTGAACATCATAATATTCTCATGATTAGATAGAAAAAAATGGTACTCTATTATGATGATGAAAATATCATAATGAAATTATATTACAAAAAATATATGAATAAAAACCAAATCCACTATTGCGCTACTTCCAATCAGAATAGAGAATCGAAGATCAGTCTGTTAAAGGCAAAACAAATATCTTATTTGAGAATTTTTTCTTTTAACAGTAGATACATGCCAATTTTTTTAAAAAGAGGAACCAAATGAAAAAATAACATATTTAGTTTATTTGTAACATAAAACTCCAAAATAAGCATCATATTTACAAAAGATTAACTCACTTCTAAGGTTAAAAAAATTTTGAGAGAGAGAAGAAAAAAAGATCGATGATAGATCCATTTATCCAAATGAATGGGGATGGCAATAAATGGGTATTCAATTTGCATAAATAAATTTGAGGGTTTGTGGAAGAGCATAAGCCATTGTCTCTAGAAGAAGATGAGGGGATTGAATGGAGGGGATGAATGATGAGGAGATTGAATGGAGGGTGGATGAATTTTCATAATATAATTTGGAAATCTATAATAAAGATATTACATTAATATTTGATATCTTTTATAATGTATAATCTCTTTGCATAGGAAATGGAATTTTTTTTTTAATTATATTTTGAATATATTTTCATTTTATAAGGATCCTATTATCCTATAATATTATGATACTCAAATATGATTATAAAATAATAAACATATTAATATAATTTTAGTCGGTATATTAATGTAATTTAATCATAATTGATGTAAAGAATTTTTTCATGGATAAGTCAGCATATGAATGTAATTTTATCATAAATGATGTAAATTATTAATATTATTTTATGATATATCTATAGTAGTCATCATATAAGTATATGAATAAATTATGAATATGAAGCTTAAACTTTTAATATGTCATACGTGATATGATGAAAATATGAATAAATTATGGATGAGATTACAATGATATGAATGATTTTCATTGGATAAATCTATTGTTGAGTTCACACAAAGCTCAAATCTGAATTTGTCCATTTTTATAGCAATTTTTTTTACCAGTATTTTATACGTTTGTTTTTTTATTGGATTGCATTTTTAATTACTGTGAATTATATATTTTTTGTTGGATAGAGCTTATGGACTATTGTTTATTTGGGGCATTAATAGAGTAGAGAAATCCAAGAGTATAGAGTAAATGCTAATCAAATATGTGTGAATTAAATAAATGCTAATAGATGTGAATTACATTAATATTTGATACCTTTTTTAATATATCATGTTTTTGCATATGAAATGGAATATTTTTTTTTTGTGAATTATATTTTTAATGTATAATATATTATGTCTTATCCTAATAATATTATGATAATCAAATCTAACTATAAGTTAATCATTATGTTACATGATAAAATGTATGTATTATAATAAACTATGAATGAAACTAAAATATTGTAAATGGATTTCATGGAATTGAGTAGAAATGTAAGAATATCCTAATAATATTATGATAACCAATTTTAATTATAAGTTAATGAATATGTTACATAATGAAATGTATTATATTATAAAATACTATAAATGAGATTAAAATGATGTAAATGATTTTTCTTGGAATTGAATTGAAATTTAGGGGTTAAATGAAAAAATGATTGTCATTAAAGTGGTATAAATAAGATTAAAATGATGTAAATGAGTTTTCTTGGAATTGAATTGAAATGTAGGGGTTAAATGAAAAAATGATTGTCATTAAAGTGGTGTGAATGGACTGTAATGGGATTGAATGAATTGATAAGGGTAAAAATGCCAAATGACAAATTTTTGGTTTAAGAGACTTTTATATAGTAATATAAATAAATTATTATTATGGGTGACCTTTAAAAAAAAGGTTACCCCATTAATTAAGTATTCATAAGCCACTAAATGAATGTAGATAATGCGCATCTAGGTTAACATTAAAAAACAATACACATCTTGTCCCCTCTTCTCACCTAGACATCCAATAAAACAATAAAAAATCTAAAACTTGAGTGAAAGGGTTGACTATTTACATGTTAATGGAGAATAAAGCTTGAAAAGGTAAGTTAAATGAACCTCACCTTTTTTTTCTCCTTTATAGCCTTTCAAATAGGACCCTAGTTCTATTTTATATTATCAAAAATACTTTTTCATGTAAGTGGATATATATCAGATAATGTTATGTTACGTTACATATTCTCTTTTTTAGTTCCAGTTTACACGCGTTTTAAATTTTTAAATAATTGTATATCTCATTGAGATACTGACTTTTATAAAAATAAATAAATGTATATTCCAATTAATTGTATTACATTTATAAAAAATGTGTGAAATTTTTATCGAATTATATATCTCGTTAATACGTATATGTATTAATGATCTTATATCGACGCATATGAGACTTAAATTGTGGTTGAAAAAAAAATTATATACAACAGTACTTTTTTTTATATTACATAAAATATATAAATCTTTTTAAAAAAATCAACGTATGAGAATGCTAAACATGCTTCCCAATGATAATGAGGTATTGATATATCAAATGGTATAAAAATCATTATATAAATCTAAAATGTATTCTAATACTACATTTATTACTAAAATATCATTTTTATACTCATTCATTAATTCAACTAGTTCAAAAGATTGACTGATATATATGAAAAAAAAATTCGCTCATAGGTTAGATATTGTAATTACCCCTACAAAAAATAATAATATATTATGTACATAATTACTCATCAATTCTCTCTTTATATTACCACATACTTCACTCATGGATTCTTTAAAACAATGTAAAATTATATTAAGTGAAAAATAAAAGTGGTTTATATATCATCAAGATCACCTTATTAAAATTTTAAAGATATAAATGGATGATCAGGTTTATGGTATAATTAAATAAAGAAATCTTAACCCGCCGTGAAATGTACCTTAAAATATCATCATGAAACCCATCCATCAAAAAGTGCACAGTTTTTTTTTCAAGTACACATTCACCTAATAAAATATACACTGTTATAAAAAATAAATTATATTCCTTAACAACCAATACATTATTTTCTTAAAAAAATAAAGAACTTAATTTTTTTCATTAGTGGAGCATATATTAAACTATCACAATACACACATTCCATTAGTGGAGTGTGTGGACAATGAGGGAGTCATTTTTAAACTGAAGTTGAGACTGCAAAATGGATTAACTATATCAATGCTCTTTTAGATCTAATATATGGATAAGAGTGTTGTTACACTAAGTTTTTTCTTAGTCCAAAACACAATCTTATATACCACGTTAAAAATTTAGTGAAACATATGTCTTGTTAGATGTTATATATAGCACATTAAATATATTCTTACACTTACTAAAAATAGATTTATTCAATTCGAAATGGAGTGATATGTATTTTTTTATCAAAATATATATATCATTAAATGATATTTACTATTTAAAAATAAATAAAAATACGTGAGATTTAAGTTTTGATCAGTGAATATGATTGGGTCCAACATTTTTATATTTTTATATGGATAAAATCTGGTCAGGGAAAAAAACAGTGACATCCCCATAAAGTTAAGTATGAGACAGTCAACATTTTTGTCCCTTCTATGACTTGGTATCTCAGACATTGTCTTTATTTTTTTCTCCCTCCCTCACGGGTCATTCTAATCCAATCACATTTTTCTCACTTTAACTGTATTTTATAACCTAATCTTTATTTTATAGATTATATAAAATTGGATCTCGGATGAATAGTATGAGTTTTTCTAATGAGTGATCATGGTGGTTTATAATATTCAAATTAATTTTCTTGATGACTAAAAAATATGAATAATGTGTGGTATAATTAAGTGTGTTATTGTGATAATTTATAACAAAATATATTATAACTTTTCTTGTGATAGGTTTGGATTTGTTTAATTAGTGATGTTTGTGTTCGATTTTTAATGAATCTCATAATTGTTATGCTTTGATTTCATGTAATGATTTTTGCATCACCTCTTTTTGCAACCATTCAAGAGTTACTGCAAATTCAGAGCATCTCAACAGTATATCATAAATGAAGACCTAACATAACATTTGTAATCATAATCTTGTTTCATGGTACATGTATTCATACAGGTGTATATACATAGATATATTCATTATTCATGTATTTTCATGTGAAACTCTGCAATTGGAGATTAAAGTGAGCATTAAAACAGGATACAAAAGGTACATGTTACATTCATCAACTCTGAATCCTGTATGACCCCTATGTGGCCCAATACCAAGATGTCACATTAAAGTGGGAAAAAAAATTATTTCAAAAACATGTCTACTTTAGTTATTAGTAACCAAAAAAAAAAAACATATAAGCGTGTCAACGGATCGGATATGGATTGAATACGTCAATATCCATATCCTAATTCAGATACGGATATTAATTTTTATATTCAGATCTTTTTAGATGCAGATGAAATACGATTATTTTTTAGATAATTGACATGTATAAATATTAACACTAAAACCTATCATGTCATCTACATGTCCCCTAGCTAACACAAGATTCATCTACGTCTCAAACATAAAAGATTCCTACACCTAACCATCTATCAGTCACTTGGCCAACACGCATAAGAGTATAATGACAATCTACTCTTAGCCAAGTGATATGGGACACCAGCCTCTCCTAAAGGGTCCCGGATCAAAACCTTTCACATACTATGAATCTATGATAAAAGTGATGTATAGTTTGTTGGGTTGAATTATGTGAGTTTCACTCCATTGGATGTTTTAGACTCATGTTGGCCTACGTCTACCTAACGTTAGTAAGTGAATTATAAAAGTATAATAATCTCATTTCACTGTTAATCATATTGATCTTGAAATGATGCATTGTTTAAAAAATAATTATAGATTCCATCAACTATTACTGGAGAGAGAGAGAGAGAGAGAGAACAAGTAACTGCAGTTCTGCTAAAAGTCTGAACCTGCATAAAACACCCATAAAAAACCTCCATGGGCACCCACCACTCCCCCCCCCCCCTAAAATCTCCATCAGAACTACAAGAGTGAAAAATTTTATTAACCCCCCCAACAAAAAAACAAAGACCTCATTTTTCCATGGCTACCATCACCACCACTTCAACACACTCACTCCCACTCACTCTCCTCCTCTTCCTCCTCCTCTCCCTCCTCATCATCCCCACCACTCCATCCTCAGATGCAGAGCTCCTCCTCACCTTCAAATCCTCCATGAAGGACTCCTCCCACTCCTTCTCCGACTGGTCTCCCACCACCACCTTCTGCAACTGGACTGGCATCATCTGCTCCTCCTCCACCACCACCCCAACAGTTACCTCCCTCTCCCTCCCCTCCCTCACCCTCTCTGGAGATTTCTCCTCCCTCTGCCACCTCCCAAACCTCACCCATTTAGACCTTTCAAACAACCTCTTCAACCAACCCATCCCACTCTCTCTCTCTCACTGCACTTCTTTGGAGTACTTGAACCTCAGCAGGAACTCCTTCTGGGGGACTCTCCCTGATCAAATGTCACAGCTTTCTTTGCTCACTGTGCTTGATCTCAGCCACAACAGCTTTGAAGGGCAGATC
The DNA here is from genome assembly GCA_030737845.1 of Acorus calamus. Taxonomy (NCBI): domain Eukaryota; kingdom Viridiplantae; phylum Streptophyta; class Magnoliopsida; order Acorales; family Acoraceae; genus Acorus; species Acorus calamus. Next base: position 16,197,707 of record CM060876.1, read on the forward strand.
CCATTGAACTTGGGTTCTCTAAAGAGCCTCCAAGTCCTCAACTTGGCCAACAATTCCTTCTCAGGTAGTGTGTCCTCCTCTGTTTTTGCAAACCTGACTGAGCTTATCTTGCTTGACCTCTCACTCAACCCATCTCTCGCAAGCGAGTTGCCTAAAGAGGTTGAGAAGCTTGTTAAACTGAAGAAGGTGTTCTTCCAAAGATCGAATTTTTATGGTCAGATCCCGGATTCGTTTCTGGGTCTGGATGGTCTGGAGGTTTTGGACCTCTCACAGAACAATCTGACAGGGAGAATCCCACTTGGGTTTGGTTTGGGTCTTAAAAATCTGGTCTTTTTTGATGTTTCACAGAACAGTCTGTCTGGGTCTTTCCCTCTTGATATCTGTTATGGGAAGAGGCTTGTTGATTTGAACCTCCACACGAATTCCTTCACTGGGTTGGTCTCTGTGTCTCTTGAGAGATGTTCAAGTCTTGAGAGGTTTCAAGTGCAGAACAATGGATTCTGGGGGGACCTCCCAAGTGGGTTGTGGTCTTTAACCAATATAAAGCTCATCCGAGCCGAGAACAATCGCTTCTCCAGTGAGATACCTCCATTGATATCAACCCATCTTGAACAAATTCAGATAGACAACAATAACTTCACTGGTCGAATTCCAAGAAACCTCGGTCTACTTAAAAACATGTACAGATTCTCAGCTTCTCTCAATAGTCTCTACGGGGAGCTCCCGAGCAATTTCTGTGGTTCACCTGTACTTAGCATTGTCAATCTCTCTCACAATTCGTTGTCGGGTCCGATTCCTAATTTGGGTGGTTGTCGAAAACTGGTTTCCCTCGCCTTGGCAGATAATAGTCTGACAGGGGAGATACCGAACTCGCTAGCTCAACTACCCGTGTTGACGTACATCGATCTTTCGCATAACAACCTCACCGGAGAAATCCCTCAAGAGCTTCAGAATCTAAAGCTTGCATTGTTCAATGTATCCTATAATGGACTTTCTGGTTGGGTGCCATTCGCATTGGTTTCTGGACTTCCCGCCTCGTATTTGGAAGGAAATCCAGGTCTTTGTGGCCCTGGCTTGCCTAATTCATGTGGTAGTGAAGAGAAACTCAAACAGCGATCCACTCAGAATGCGAGAGCCATTTCTGCGCTTATATTGATTGCATTTGCTCTTGGAGTTTTAATGGTCTCTGCTGGATTCTTTGCGATCTATCGAACTTATCAGCACAGGAAACTCTCACAAGGCCAATACAAGTTGGTCTTCTTTTATCCATTGAGGATCACTGAAGAGGATTTGAAGGTTGGGATGGACGAAAAGAGTGTCATTGGAGGAGGAGCTTTTGGAAAGGTTTACATGGTGCAAATCCCCGGTGGAGAATTCATCGCTGTGAAGAAGCTAACAGTGTGTGGAAATCTATCATTGAAGTCACTGAAGGCTGAGATTAAGATATTGGCGAAGGCGAGGCATGTGAACATTGTCAAATTATTGGGTTTTGGCGTATCGGAGGATTCTGTGCTTCTGATGTATGAGTATCTACAGAGGGGGAGCTTAGGAGATGCTATATGTCGGCCAGATTTCTGCTTGGATTGGAATCAAAGGCTGAGGATCGCTTTGGGCGTCGCTCATGGACTCGCTTACCTTCACAAGGACTATGTACCTCACTTGTTACATAGGAATGTGAAGTCTAATAATGTTCTTTTGGATGAGGATTTTGAAGCTAAGATAACGGATTTTGGGATTGATCGTATCATTGGGGAGTCTGCGTTTAGGTCTTCTTCCACGGCTTCTGGACCAGGTTCCAATTGTTACATTGCACCAGGTATGATGGAAAAACCTTTCATTAGTGGTGCTTCATTCTCAATTGTAGCTCACTTTGTCAAAAATTCCAAAATGAACCATAGTTTTATTGCAATTTTTTATTTATATTCAAACACAAGTTTATATATCATGCATCACTCAATAGCTACACACTAACAAGAATTCTTATGTTTTTACATATGTTACACATAAGAATTCTGGTTAATTCATCTCATTCTTTCAATGTTGAACCCTGGAATCGCCCATTGTCATGCTTCGTTTAGTAACACCTTGATGGGTACTAAATAGAGAACAGTCATAACAAATACTGGCATTTGCTCCTGTGACTATCCACCAAGGAATTTGACATTTTATTATAACTTGTGTTACTCTACATATAAATGTCATTTGCTGCAACTGGTTAAACAAACTTTCTAGTTCAGTTCTGGTTGGTGTCTCATAAAACTGGATCCAACTTGAACTCGATCATCATAACATATTTGGTTATGTATAATTGTTCTCCAATAATTTGATAACAAATTTGTTTATTTGCATCATGTCTTAGACCTCTTGTCTGATGCATATGAAGTTTTTTGTATATAAATTGTGCTCAACCAAAATCAATACTAATGATAGCATAAAACACAAGTTTTTGTCAATTTGTACATGTATTTTTAACGTAATACACCATGTATATACAATGACATATACGTGCATATGAGTGCAGAGTTTGAATGCGCTAAGAAGGCGACAGAAGAGATGGACGTATACAGCTATGGAGTCATACTATTAGAGCTAATAACTGGACGACCGGTGGAGCAGCCAGAATTCTCCAGGGACTATGTCGATGTTGTAAAGTGGGTTCGAAGGAAAGTGAACACCGCGAACGGAGCAAATAAAATCCTGGACCAGAAGATCTCCAATGAATCCAAAGAAGGGATGTCGGGGGCGCTCGAGATTGCGCTCCGGTGCACTTCAGTCCTGCCGGAGAATCGGCCTTCGATGTTCGAGGTCATCAGGTCTCTCCAGTCACTCAATTCTTGATCAACCAGTTCGATGTATGTATATAGAATATTCAAATGAAAGTGTTTTTGCTTATTAGGGGTGTTTTTTTATTCATGATGATGTTATGAGTTACATTTTTTTTTTGTTGAATTGGGTTGGCAATGCATCTTATAGTTTGCATTGACACAAAGCCTACTTGTGAGGATCTTTCATTGACTGGGGAGTGCTTCCATGCTTTTATATTTTGATTAGCTTATCAAGCAATTCATTTGACAAGGAGACCGGATCTGGTCAATGCCGACCTTGGGTTTCGGTCAGTATCGAACTGCATCACTTATAAATCGAATTGTACAACTAATTGTTGGGTGTATTTTTTACTCTCTTATTGGATTCAATCAGCTATTGGAGAAAATATGAATTCCTAAGTATCATCAGTATCCAATAAGAGAGTGAAGTATATACCCAATAATTGATTGTGCAGTTCGATTTATATATGATGCAGTTCGATTTGAACATGGTGCAGTTTGATACTGACCGAACTGACTGAACTCGGTACTGACTGAATCTGATCCCTTTGACAAGATGTTTTTTTTGGGGGGCTGATACACAGTCCACTTTGGAAGTCTCATTTGCAGTATCACGTCTCTAACATAATAAATACACCATTTGCAATTTTATTGTGTACTCTATTATGGAATGTAAAAATTTATGAGTTCACTTTATGCATTTTTCAATAAAAAAATGTATAAGCATATATTTCTATATATATATATATATATATAAAAAATAAAATAAAATGTACGTGCGGTCGTGCGGTCGGTGCGTATGGACTGCAAATAAAGGGGACTGCATATAGAGTTGAACATGTTATTTCTCTTTATATATATATATATATATATATATATATGAGCTCATAAGAGCTACAATTGTTACACCTAGGGGGCGTTTGGTTACGACTTTAGACATGCTTTTATTTTTTAAAAAACGTAATCGTAGTACCAAACGCTTTCTAAAATGCAGATTTAATCAAAAAGTTGTTTACAGTTTTTAGTAAAAAAGATTACTTTTTATAAAATGCAAAAAATGAGCTTCCCAGTAAAAAAAAGTTTATTTATGTTACTTTATTCAAATTTTATTTTTCAAACATGTTTTCAAGCGCTATTGAATCCTTTTAATAGTCCCATTTTACGTTAAAGTGGACTGCATTTGGGCCTACAACAAGCTTGGGTCTAACTCTTTATCATTTTCCTTTTTTAATATGGGCTGCAATGGGGCTGGGGTATCATTTTCCCTTTTAATATGGAAAAAGATACACGCAACCTCAATTACAGTTTATTCCTTTTTCTTTTATTTTAAAAATCATACACATATTTTTGAAATGCATGTTGTTATATGAAATGAAGTATATACTGAGATACAATAGATTTTTTTTTCATGATGAAAAAAAAAATTGAGTCATATACTATGATAATGTAGTATATATTATATTATCACAACGTATGAGGTTACAAAACGTATTGCATATACCCACGCTCAACACGAGCACAAAAAGGCATGGGCCCAACACGGGGCGCAAGACTATTGGCTAAAGGCCAATAGACTCCACCCGAATTGCTATACACAACATTTGGCCCATGTTTCCGTAGTGGAACAAAGGGGAAGGAGGAGGAAAAGGGGGTGCCAACAAGCCCAAAATCATGTTTGTTTGTTTGCAAGTGATTGGTATTCTAGGTTATTTGAAATTGTGTTATTTGACATAATCTATTTTATTAATATAAGATAAGCTAGCTTGTCAAACCATATATTATTACTTCTTGTAAATTAGAAGATTCATATGTCAAATTTTTATTTTTACATCTTATAAATCATTATCTACATTTTATTTATCTTTTATTTATTCATGATCAATTAAATAATAAAAATGGTCTTATTACGATTTTTAATAAAAATAATTATAAATATAATCAAATTCTTTGTCCACGTTAAAATAATTCTCAACCCATTGCATCAGTGTTTGGTAGCGAAATTACAAAACAGATACTATAAGAAGTAGTTTCAGTTTTTAAAAACTACAATTATTTACTTGAAATCAGTACACAGAAAATTGTTTTAATTTTTCTGTGTGATTGTAGGGCTGCATAAACAATTTACTGTATAAATGTAAAAAACTGTTCAGCTGTGCAAATAAAAAGCTGTACGGAACGGAACGCGGTTTTTAGCGTGACGAAATTGAAATGACTAATTTAGTGAAGAAAACATGCGAGAGCTGTTAATATTGGCTTCTAAAGCCAGCCGACTTTACGAAAAGCCGCCCACGGATTCTAAGCCTGATTGGACTTACGATCGACTCAAATCGACGGCTTAGTTTATTACACGTTTAATCAGCCAAGAACAATAATACAACCTGTTCGAGAAAAGCTTTATTAGGATGACTCAAGAAGTAAGCAAACGTCAACCCTGACGCACCCGACGCATTACGTCGATTTTTTTTCTTCTTAATGTGATTTCTTTAAGTTTTAATTATCATTTGTGAAATCTCGAAAGAAAAAACAAACAAACTAGAGAAACATCATATAATTTAACACCTATTGATTAAGGATGTAGGATTTTAATAGAATTCTAATCAAATATATATATTCTATAATTGAGATTAAATGAGCGCATCTGTATATATATAATTTCAAAAATACTAAAAATGTGTTAAAAAGAAAATCACAATTAAGAAGAATGATGATACATTCAATCTGGTATATCTATTTGGATATCAGTTTAGGTAGATTTTACGTTTGAAATATTAAAAATTTTAAAATTAAGATTTAAACACATTTTCAGCATTTAATTTTTTAAACCACAAGATTTCTTTTTAGACAAAAAATATGGCGGTTGAAAATCTAATAAGACACAACTTTTTAAAAACTGAGTTTGAAACATAAAATTTTAAGAATTTCAGAAGTTTCAACCTTACATCCAAACTCACCTTGAAGTTTAAAAGGCAACTTGGAATATCAGAATATATGAGAAGATCAACTACAAGTCCTTAAATAAATTTTTTTTTAAAGAATGATATTTTAAATTTTAATCTCTAGACATCTTTTCCAGAAAAATGTGCTCCGGTAAACTCCAGATATTAAAAAAAAAAAAAAATTTCTTATATTTATATTAAGAAAAACATGTATATATAAAAAACTGTGCAGCAGCCACGTCATCACCAGAGAATACTATTACTGGGACATGGCGGACCCGCGCCGAAAGTAGACATACAACACGAGCGGCTCGACTCGGAGCCACGGAGCCAGCGCCGACTGAACGAGGTAGTCCCACTCGACCGACCTTATAATTCATTCACCTTTCATATCCCTTCAGTGCTCCCCTATCCATCCCACGACACGCGTGTCGACACGTAGACGCTGACGCGTCTCACACGTGCGCATCAAGCCATTCCAACGACATCGAGTCATCGACCCCCTCCTAAACAAAGAAAAACCGGTCATACTCGGCGTCTCACATAACGACAATGTCTGAACTACCCTCCCAGTTCAGACCCCCTATACGGAATTCATGCGCAGCGTGCGAGGGCAAATGAGTCATTCCCCCCCACCGTAGACCGCTTCACTACGCGTTCCATGGACGACCCAGACATCTCTCCTTTAAAAGCCCCTCCAAACCCCCTCGCAAAATAAACCCCCCAAAAAAAAAAAAATTTCAAACGCGATCGATCGATCGATTTTCGTTTGATCTCCATAAACCCTCACAAATCGAGAATTCACCACCACTAATGGCGGCGCAGAGAGAGATGAAGAAGGCGGAGGAGGCCGAGTTGAAGCCCCCCGAAACCTCTAACCCTCCCGTCTCCGCCGCCCCCGACCGTCGTCCTCCCCCAATCGCCGCCGTCTTCCGCTTCCATCTCCCCCCGCCCCGCCGTGATCCGATCTCCTGAGCCGCGGCGGGCGAAGACGGCGGCGGAGTCTCCGGCGCCTCCCGCGGCGTCGTCGACGGGGGTGAAGAGGTGCGTGTGGTGCCGGAGGAGGGTCGGACTGACGGGGTTCCGGTGCCGGTGCGGCGAGCTCTTCTGCGGCGAACACAGGTACAGCGACCGGCACGTGTGCGGGTTCGATTACAAGGCGGCGGCGAGGGAGGCGATCGCGCGCGACAACCCCGTCGTGAGAGCTCCGAAGATCGTGAAGATCTGAAGAAGGAGAGACGACGACGAGAGGTGTTTGGTGTTTGCTTATCGTGCTCCTGCGAAGGAGCGGACGCGTTATCTGGGGCCGTCCGATCGGGAGTTCCTTTGGGGATCGAATGATGATGAGAGCTGGCTGATACGTGGGGGTTTTTAAGAATGTTTTTTTTTTTTTTTTTTTTAATGATGAAATTGTTGTTTGTGGTTTTTGAGTGGGGGCAAAGCATGAACTTATCGTGATGTGTGTTTGACTTTTTGTGCTGTCGATGGTCTCTGTGCGTCGTTGTCCGTACTGTTGCACGCATTAAATATAGGCCGTTTGATCGATGAGCTTGAATCACTGGTGCCCTCGATTAGTCGAATCATGCAGCGCATATATATCTCATCACGAAAAATATAAAATAACATTTTAAAAAATCAAAATGGGTACTTTTTTTTTCCAATAAATTGTGGGTAATTTTTATTTCAATATGAACTTTCAAAACGAGAATAGGATAGGGATGAGAAGACCACCAGTAAATAAAAAGTCAAAACATAGTGTTCGGGTCGAACCATGCCTCAGGCAGGAAAAAAAAAACCACTCAGTGGTTGGGTCCATGGGACCAATTCCTGTAACCTCTTTGGACTAGTTATTCTTCAGGGTCAAGTAACCCTATTGTCTTTATGCTCTAGAGTCTTTTTACCTAAAAAAAATAATAATAAAAAAAATCAAAACATAGAAAAAACTAGAAGATTGACCTCATGAGGCATATGTCTAGGAAGAAAAGACTACTCAATTAATCCGACATGTGCACCTTTCTTGCATCCTGACCGTGTGATTCATGTCCCGTACTTCTTGACTTTATGTCAAGACTATTCTTATAAGTTTTCAAAATAGAAGTTGAACATTTGAAAGATTAACTCATTTCTCTCATGTCAAATAGCTCAAAAACAACCCAAACACTCACCGGAATCAACTATTGACATAACATAACAACATTTTGTGAAAGAAAAAAAAAACAAAGAAATTCACCAAATTTTACATCACAAGAAAATTACAACATGTAATCTTTCAATTATATAAATAGATTTGATTAGATCACTGAATCGACATAAGAACAATGTGGTCCATATTTGTGGCCTTTAACATGTGAATCAACTATACATTTGATTAATACACATTTTTTTAAAAATAACTTGATTGATTAATTCTTTACTCTCCCGTTTGGAACGGGGATAGTTTTTATTCTAGGGTATAGATTTATCAAGTATAAATAAGGATAAAGTATTTTGTGTTTGTGTATTTTGAATTATTCCTTGGTAAACGTAAGAATAAATGTTTTGTTGTTTGGGTAAAATGTGAATAAAGTATAGATAAGGATTTATAAAAGGTAAAAAAATAATGATAGTTGATTTGACAGGTGATTTATAAGAGGTGATGACAGTTGATTTGACAGTGGGCCCACATACTTTAGGTGGAATAACCTGATAACTTTTATTCTAGGGGTTGATTGGAATTCCTATACCACTTTACAAGGTTTATTCTGGTATAATTTATTGGGGTTATCCGGGGTAAAAAAATAACTTCCGGGGATTCCGGATTATCCGGGGGGTTATTCTTCCAAACGAGGGGTACGTGTCTTACTATAATAAAATGAAAATTGAATGTGTCGACACCCATGAACATGCTTTAAGTCCCAAATGAGTCTTATCAAAATTTGTTATATATCCACGGGAACATAAAGATTGTGGTGGTAAATGAGCTACGCCGGGCTCAACTCGATTGGAGCTCATTCGCGGTCATTCAATTAGATGAATGAGTCGAGCACTCGAGCTTAAACTATATATAAAGTTAGGTCATAAATGAGCCGAGCTATGAGCCTATATGAGCTTGTTTTGAACATGATTATTCAAAGATAATTTTCAAATATGATTGTCTATTTTTTACATATTTTAATATTTAAACGAATTTTTTTTGAGCTAAACAAGCCCGAGCACGAGCCTTAATTCAAGCCGGCAATCGAGATTTTCACTAGCCAAATGTACTGAGCTTGAACACAAAATTAATTTCGATCCAAAGATCGAGCCTAATTAAAAACAAGTTGGACTTGAACATGTTAAAGGTTGAGTTCGCTCAACTCATTTATCACCCCTGCATAAAAAATTTATTGGCGTGGGTCAGATCACATATATTGATATTTTTGTTATATATCCAAGTGAATGTGTGAAGCTTTTTCTTAGAAATGCTATGTTTAGTATTTTTGTTTTAGCTCGTATATGTTTATATTTTTTAAGTATATTTATCTAATAAAATACATATTCATATAAATTATATGCATACTATATATTTTTAAATAAATTATAAATTGTACTATATATTTTTTAAATAAATTATAAATTGAGACGGTATATATCGTGTTTAGTATTTTTATGATTTTGTATATTATATTAGCAATATAGATCCACAAATAACATAAAACGGATCTTAGTGTATCAACTCTTTTCCCCGAAGAAAATGTTGCACTCAATCCATTTGTGCTTTTATTTTTGAAAATATTATATACCTTATCTAATAATTTACATTATCTAATAAAATATGATTTTTTTTTATGAATTGCAAGATATATATATTTTAATAAATTGAATGATGTTTGAAGATGTAAGAAAATTTATAAGGCATACATCTCGTTTTTATTGAAGGGCATGCTTATTTTCACCAACCAATTAACTAGTATCACCAATAAAAAAAAAGTGAAAATCATAATTTAAACAACACTAATCCCACCAACCATTGGACAGTTTTCCCGTCGACCGCTGTTTAAACTATTCGACAGCCTCTATGTCAACCATTGTTTAAACCATTCGACAGGCACCCTGTGACGCCCGACCCATTTAATGGGGGGCTCAACAGTCCCAAAAGGCCCATAGATTGGTTGAGGGTGAATGTTTTGCGTTTAGTCCTACATCGCCTAATGGGAGGAGATAGTCTATGTTTATATGTGAGCACAACTCTTACATACCAAGACGCATTTTAAACCCATGAACCCATTTAGGGGCAAAGCGGATAAATTATTGATGTGTAAGCCTGAGGCGTTACACGCTCTATCAACCTTCCTTTAAAGACTTCAACAGTTGGTTTGTTGACCTAAGAAGATCATTTAAATTTATTTGGCTTTGTTGTTGTTTGCATTCAATGTTGGTTAATTGGTTGGACTTTGTATAGAGAACTTTTGGGTTGAACAAATCACGTGTATTTGTTGAATTTGGAGCTTGATGGATTTTGGGTGCGATTTTGCGTATGGTATGAGGAATGGGTTGTTGCATTGAGTATTTCAACTTCCTTTGTTATTTGCATAATGCATGCAGTTGGATTTAGGATAAATGGTATTTAAGAATAGTAAATTTGGATAGATTCATATAATGATACGATGATTGGTTGTCAATTGAATATGAATTTTTTAGATTTTCTGAGGTGCATAACTAACCTTTTGGTTTTAAATCAAATACGATTTTGTTAGATTTTTGAGGTGCATGACTAACTTCATTATTTTTTCTCTCTTATAATGATAAATTTGATTTGTCTATCATTTTAATTTAACTAAAATGCTTGATTGTGATACCTTTGGAGTTTAGCTCGTTGCAATTGTGTTCATGTTTTTTTTTAAATGTTGAAAGAAATATGAATGTGAATGTGTCGATATTTGAATGTACATCGAATGTTGAATGCAGTTCAATGTGTCTCAGTTTTTCTTTTGAAAAACAAAATACACGACTCGACACAGCTACGGTCGAACAGAGTTTCTCAGGTCGACAGACCAACTACCGAAAGTTTTAAATGAAGAATGTTGACAAGGAGACTGTCGAATTGTTGGTGGAATTAGTACTGTTTAAATTATGATTTTGTTGGTGATATTAGTTAATTGGTTGGTGGATGTAGCCGTGTCCTTCATTGAATAGAAGGGGCTATGTATTGAGAACAGTAGAAAAGGCCGAGTGTAATAAAGCTGTTTTCAAAGTCTCGGTCGGACGTATCAAAGCCCCCCATGGCCCATTTCGCATCCCCAACAATTCCACAATAATAAAGGATCCTCAACCGTCCGATCAGTGAATCTTCAAAGGGGCACTATCGTAGTTTCTCCCATATATAGGGGGCATTTCATCTCTTGTCGGGTAATAAATCCTCTGTGGTTCTGCATTTAGGGTTCCTCCGCCGTCGCCGTTTGGAAAATTAGGGTTTCCAAAGAGAGTGAGTGAGAGAGAGAGAGAGAGAGAGAGCGAAAATGGTGGAGAAGGGGAGCAAGGGAAGGAAGGAGGAGGTGGTGACTAGGGAGTACACGATCAACCTCCACAAGCGTCTCCATGGATGGTAAGAACTCCCGTCACTTCCATTCTCAGATCGATATAGTCTCCTGTCGTTTGATTTAGGGTTTCAATTGCCTGTTCGATGTATGTCGTATTGACTTGCGTTTCTGATCTTGAATCTTGAAACGTGGACTTTGAAGGTTCTGTGGTTTATACGTAGTACTGATGATTTCCAGAAGTAGTTGTTAAGATCCATGATTTTGTTTTACTTTGAAAAGGGTACCTTTTGATGGTACCGAATAATGACATGATGGTTTTGCGAGTGATCTGTGGGTGGTATGGTTGAAAAGTTAGGCTATTGGGCCATCTGGTTGAACATTTTGTAATATAGCCACTTAGGTTTCTTGTGAAAGGATGACTTCGATGGAGGTGGTGTTGATTTTTTTTTTGTAAGTGATGGGTATCCATGTAAGGATTGGAGATTGGGATGTTGATTGTTTGGAATTGAATATTGAGCATAGTCACCAAGTTTGTGTATGGGAAATATTTAAGTGTTTATTTCAGTGTGGTAAGTGTACATTCGTGAGATGATATAGGGTGGATATGGTAAAAGTATGGAAAATTATACATAAACTTCTATGTTAGGTGTGAAGGGGAGATGTGGCAATGATAATTAATCTTTTTTTTTGGGACTTATGATGTGGAAAATCATCATTGCTAAATTGATGCCTGAGTCCTGAAAGTACTAAATGGACACTCTGATGAACCAAAGTTTGTTCAGCTGATAATTAGGAGTTATCCAATTGGAGAACTATGCCGGACATTCAGTAAAGTCTGGGAGAGTTTTGTGACTATGATTTTAGTACTATGATATAATAGCATAATCAGGTAATCTGACGTATATTTTTTGGAAGAATTCTCAGTTTCCTGGGTCCAGGTATATTAGAGCATTCACTATGATGGATTGTAAAGAAGTTGCACCGAAATGGATCCTCCAATTGGCTGTCTATATGTGATGAAGTGATTTGTTGAATTTTCTTCATACGCCACTTTAGGGTGCTTTCATTTTGGGAAATAAATCTGATTGATTTGCTTTAGAGTTTTAGGAATCTGAATTTCATGTTATCCTTTGTTCTTTTTTTTTTACTGGAAAAACAACATCACCGAATATCTTTTTTCCACCAAATTTTCACATTTTTAGAACTGTTGTTAAGATTTGAGTTGTAGAAGATTGGAAGCTAGTTTGATGTGTATTAATAGAGTTGGTTTGCATTTAAAGCACAACCCTTGTCAGTTGTTCACTTCTTTTGGTGTCTGGAAAGCTGGATATATTGCTTTATGATTTGGTTTCACTTTATAATCATGTAAGTTCAAGGTTTTCATGTCAAGATAGACTTCATGTTTAAATTCGTTGTTGAATTAATTCTGTCGAGATTACATTCACTAAAGTTATTGTCATCCTTTAAATGAATTGTGGCAACTGTAAGTTATATCCGTGCTTGTCTGCTTTCTTTTGCTCTTATTTTGGTGTTGCAAATTTGCTATTACTGGCTTTGTTATGCAATCACTAGTCACAATTATGCAATGCATGTTCTCCCGTTGCCTTTGTCCAATCACTATCTATTTTTTTAAATAAAAAAAAAAACTGGTAGGGGTTCTACTGTCAGAGAGTATTCATGTGATTTGGTGTGCATTTTTAATAAAGGGAAATCAAAATAAAGGAAAAGGAAACCCTTTTTTTCAAAGAAATGGTAGGCGTACGCCCTCATTATATTAATAAAGGAGAAGGAAACCTGTTTAGTAGACGAGAGATATACTGAACATAGCTCAAAGGGAGCATTAAACCCGATTCAACGACTCTTTTTGCATGTTGTTCTTCTCAAAATACACCCTCTTAGTGCCAGCACCCTGGCTTTGAATAGACCCTTCACACTCCCACATATTGTCAAAATTGTATTTGGGTTTAATATGAATTCAGTGATCCATTAAGTTCCAACCACAGCCTCTTAATGTTTAACTTTGCCCAGCCATGCTGTTTGCATCTAATTCATTTTTTTCTTTCAATTAAATATAATGCACAGCTTTACATCATCTTCTTTGCCAGTTCCAATATACAAATCCCAACACTTTCCATCTAGATTATTACACTTGGACCCCTTTTGAAACCAATTATCAAAAACAGCTTATTCTCTAAATTGATTAACATATTTGTATTGCCAGGTATTTGCATGAAGATTATGTATTTTGTAAGTTTTGATCTTGAATGGTTATTCTCCTCGTTTCACCTTTTTTATTCACTTTGCTATGCCAACCAGCACGTTTAAGAAGAAGGCGCCCAATGCCATAAAGGAGATAAGGAAGTTTGCGCAGAAGGCCATGGGCACGACGGACGTGAGGGTGGACGTGAAGCTCAACAAGGCCATATGGAGCCGGGGAATTCGGAGCGTCCCAAGGAGGATCCGTGTCCGCATCGCCCGGAAGAGGAACGAGGAGGAGGACGCCAAGGAGGAGCTCTACTCCTTAGTCACTGTCGCTGAGATCCCATCGGAGGGGCTCAAGGGGGTGGGCACCAAGATCATTGAAGAAGAAGAAGACTGAGTCTTTATTATAATACTTCTCTCTCTATCTCATTCAGGTGTTTATTTTTCTTTTTTGAGTTGTGGGTCAATTTTCAGAACTTAATCTTCATCTGTTGGGTTATCTATGGAAATTTTTGTTTTTTTCTGTTGGAAATGCTCTCTTACACCATTTGGAACTTAATTTTAATTATTATTAGTTTTGTGGATGCTGATCAGGGCTTAATTGGGATTGTGTTTGGATGAAGTTTGGCAGCCATGTGATAATGGCAGACAGGTGTTGCTGTGGTGTAAATATCTTTTATTGGCCCAAGTAGGATGTAAAACGGGTTGGCCGGGATGACACTGTCAGCAATAATAGGGGGACTATATACCCACCCCATGAAATCAGAACATCACTCTGTTTAAAAATTAACAAAACGAATCTTATGTTCTGGACTCGGAGGAGGGGATGGAGGTCTTGCAGGCGTCAAGGGCGTGGTGGGTGTCGGAGTCGAAGGAGGCAAGGGATGAGTCAAGGAGGAGGAGGGGATGGAGGTCTCACTGGCATCAAGGGCGTGGTGGGTGTCGGAGGCGAGGGATGAGTCGAGGGTTCAGGAACCAAGGGTTAGGTTTTGGTTTGGAAACGAATGGTTAGGGTTTGATCAAGGGAGGCGAAGTGGGAGGTGAGGGAAGAGTAGAGGCGGGGGAGGTTGATGAGGAGGGTCTTTTGGGTGTTGATTTCTTCAAAGGAGCAGCGGACGTCGTCGGAGATGGTGGTGAAATCGAGTCGGTCACCGTTGATGATGGTTAACGAAAACATAGGATCTTTTGGGTGTTGCTTTTTTGTTGCCATTGATGCGGGCTAATGAAAACAGAGAGAGATGGGAGACAGGAGAAGGAGAGAGATGAAAAAGGAGAGGGGTTGGATTTATGGTACTGTGTGTGACACACACACACAGGGGTGGGTTTGCAGTTCATAAGTTTTGAATGGGGTGGATTGTCTAACAGGGGGGAATTGAAAAAAAACAAGATTAAAATAACTGTCCCTGCAATAATAACAACCCAAAATTGGGATGGCGCAAGTCATGATATGGCACAAGGGATGGTCTCTGGTGATTTTGTTCTGACTTTTGTTATTTGAAAGTAATTACATTGTATGGTTGCAAAAATAACAACATAAAAATTATTGACTCTATGTTTGGCAGTGGAGTATCCATTTTTTTGAAGATTCTGTTTTATAGGAGTCATATTTGTTCCGGTAGTTCAAATTTTTTTTTGAAGAACATGAAAGATAACTTTAGTTATAAAAATAATATTTTAAAATTTAATATAAATATGTTTTTTAAAAGAAAAAAACTCAAAAGTTATTCTAAATGAAAAACTATTTTTCAATCTAATTTTCAATCACTATTTAAGGAAAAAAAGACCATGTTCAAGTTTTATCTATAGCTCTCACTAATTTTTTATTAAAACTTATTCGTTCAATGACATGCATATTATTATAAAAAGTAAAATATATTTTGGTACACTAAAGTTATGATCCACTTCGTTTGATGCGATGAAGTGCTTTTGTTATGCTTTTGACGGTTTTTTATTGGAGCCTAAAGAACCATTTGTTATGACCATCCAATCAAAATTTTCTGATTGCCACCGACGGCAGTGTGAACCCTATGACGAGCACGGTAGGAGCTGGTTACATCATGTTGTCTATAAATCCAAGGAAAATGTTAGACCCAGTCATATTTTTCAATCAAAACACAGACCTCACATGTTTTTATTTTTTTTAAATATAGTAAATATCATCTAATGAAGTATATGCTTTGATAAAAAGTGCATATCGCATCATTTCAAGTTGAATTAATTAATTTTTAGTAAGTGTGAAAAATATTTAATGTGATATATATAATATTTAATGAGGTATATGCTTCCCTGGATTTCTAATGTTGTATATAGGATTATATTTTAAATTGAGAAAAAAACTGAGCATAACAACACTCTAAATCCAATCCAGGTCCTGTGTGTAGGTTATGCTAGTTGGCTGTGGCCCTTGCCGCTTCGGGTTGAAGCACAGGCTGCTCGCACGTGGACTGTGTGACATTTAAGTATGCTCCGATTCTGAGGTCCTGTTTTTCCTCAACTCCGACTCAATTATTTCTCAGCTCCGCCAGTTGGACAATCATGGTTGATCATCTCGGTTTCTCTAGCCCCCCATTTAGATAGAGAATAAGACTTATTATTCAATATACGGTGAGTATAAATAAAAATAAAATGATTTTGTGTTTGGTCGTGTTTTGAATTATTCTTGTTAGAAAACATAATAATAAAAATTTTTGTTATTTGAGTAAAATGTGAATAAAATGTGGATAAATATTGATAAAATGTGAAAAAATAATGACAGTTGATTTGACATGTGATTTATAAGAGGTGATGACAGTTAATTTAATAGTGGACCCGCATATTTTATGGGTAGAATAACCTGGAATGATTTTAATTTCATGGTTTGTTGGAATCCATTTACTAGCTTATTCTGACATACTTTATCCCTGGATATTCCCTGCATCTAAACAACAAAAAACATCTATTTTTATTCTCATTTATTTCCTAGACTATTCCATATATACCTCGCATGCTGGTCTGCGCTCCAGAACGCCTAGCCCGCCTCGGTCGTGATACTCTCACCTTCGCGTGCACTGAGGGTCTCCAGAATGCGCATCTTAGAAGGCTTATTTCTCATATTTTTCACACTCTGGAGTCTGGCTGACTGTGTTGCCTTTGTATCGCACAGCCTGGTAGCTTAAAGCAGTTTTGTACATTTTTTTGTGTTAATCTATACGACTTAAGCTCGGTAAGAATTTGTGTTAATGTATACGACTTAAGCCCGGTTTCTTACCGGGGCTTCCAAAAAAAAAAAAAAAATTCCTGATTTAAAATGATGAATTTTCATTATTAATAGGAAATTGATATGCTCAGCCCTAGCCCTGTGTATGCATACTCCCATCCTTAACTTTCACTAGTTTTTGTTTAAAAATATATTTGCTTAATAAAATATATAATGTTATAAAAGAGGTATACTAAGATACACTATTTTTTTCTTAAAAAATAAAATAAGTTTTTATTTTCATACAATGTGATAATACAAAAGTATAATATAACAAAATATTTACCTCACTATTACATTGTATACTTTGATGCGATGCTGTTTTTTATTAGAGTCGAAAGAATCATTTGTCATGATCATCCCATCAAGATTTTCCGATTTAATATGATTAAAATGATGATTTTCATTCTTGATAGGAAATTGAAATAAATATTGAGTCAAAAGTGAAATACATTGAGATACAATAATATATATATTTTAAAAATAAAATATAATATATACTGTTATATACTATATTATCTTTGTATATCAATATATACTACACTATTACAACTATTACAGTTTATAGATTAGAAAATTTCTTTTATGTTGCAAATGCAATTATAAAACGGAGTGTTTCAATGTTTTTCTTTGATAAGAGGCTCACCCAAACAATGTCCATGGGCGACCAATGAGTCCCCTGGCATCATTTACTGGACACATAGTTACAACCAACACCATGCATCATGCCAATAATAATAATAAAAAACATTCATTTAACAGATCAAGAATGGTTTCCAATATGAAAAATCCGGTCAAAAAACGACCGCCCCAAAAAAACTATTAACATCCACCATGCATGTATTTCATATACTGCTGCAGTCTCTCATCATGTCTCTCTAATTCCACTCTATATTCATTTTTTTTCAAACAAAACAATGGATATGCACATAAAAACTCCGGCAATCGATGACTAAAAATATCACGCAGACCAAACCACGCGAAGCAGTTCATACCTCAAATTTGACTGGGCTGTCGTCGTTACCTTCCGTATTCCATTGGATGCGATAGGGGACGACAAAGGCGTCCTGTCGATGATGGAAGTGAGAGGTGACTCCACGTCATCCAATTCTTCATCACTGGAGTAGCCTTTCTTCTGCACGTTTGAAGCGTTCCTCCCCAACTCTGCTTTCCCGCCTGCATCTGCCACCTTCTTTGCCACATCGGAGGGTGATGGTGGCGCGTATGTCACAGGGGAGGCGATGCAGGGGAAAACGCAGAGGGGGTTGTCATCTGATAGGCGGTGCTCCACCACGCTCTAGGTGGAAGAGACACACAATATCAAATGTCTGGTAGCCATTTTGTATTTATAAAGATCACTATAAAGATTAGCATGACTAAAGAACATGATATTGATGAATCATGCATCTTTATCTTAGAAAATAAATGTAGGTCCACATGTTCAGCAATCCATTATAGGCCAAACATAGAATATTAGCATTATTATTGTTGTTTTATGTTTCCAGAACCATTTGTTCCCCTATAACATGATTTCCTCTTCTTTTTTTAATTAAGTTTCCATATATTTCATTTCATTGTGCTCATCTAGAAAGAAAAAAAAAATTGCCATGTATAAGTTATCGGCGAGTTTGTATTAATCGCTAGTCAAGATGATAACTTTTAAATTGGTCCGGGATGTCAAACAAAGCATGGAAAGATGATTTGAAAGGTATTTCAAATTGAGGAACTAATTTGAAATCTTACCTCAGCATTTAGTGCCTCGAGTACAGCACCTGGGACAGCGTCGGGGCAGAATTCATCAGGAGTAAAGTTGCACAGGATCCGCTTAATTATAGGAAGACCAAGTGAAGGGCACACCTATTTAATAAAGTGAAGTATATATTATTAGAATGAGATTACATGATATTATATGATATAAAAATATCACAAGTTGTTTTCATCGAAGATAATAAGTTGAAACTGAACCTCTTTTCTGACGTGTCTGTTGATGAGCATGTCTTTTGGGAGCATCAACAAGTCACTCAAGGCATTAAGAAGATGGAATGATTTTGAGACTGTGTCCCCTCTCCATTGATCATCCCCGTCATCCCCAGTGACCTGTTCTTCTTTGATAGAATCATCCGTGTCCATATCAAATGTGTCGGAGAGCCATCTCGACCAATTTCCCACCTGTACAGAAGCAGTTTTAATTTTAGAATTCATGAAACAACAAAATTGAGAGAATCCTCTTTCCACCACTTTCTATTAGAATAACCAGAATCTCTTCCATCCCAATTCAGGTGATTGGGAATTTTATTTAGTTGGTTATTGCATGTCATAATTTTTAATAATTATATTTTCATACAAGGCGAGAAGGAAAATACTTATCTAAATTGGTCTCTATAATATCAAACTCTAGTCTTTTGCGAATTAAATATCTTTGAGAGTGGAATTGTATTTTGTTTATTATTATAATAGGAGCATGTCATATGATTTTTTTGCGGGGTGAATGTTGTTGCACTTCCAAGATAGAGAAAGTAAAGGCCAGTCCACCAACAAGTGAGAGGCTTTGGTTTTTCTAGTGTGTATTGTTAAAGTCAGAGGGCCAAAGCGTGGCACAGTTTAATTTTGAGTCTGTTAAAATTTTACAAACGACCATCTAGGCTCAAAGTGTATTTTTTCAATAGCCATGTGTTATATATGTGTACATAGATATTTTTAATAAAATAGATTCAGCCTGACATGTATTAGAGAACCAATAATTCCGCTATGTATTATTTCCCAAATTTGATATAATATAACCGTACTCCATTCTAAAGAAATGAAGGCACTAACTTAAAATAAGCATTTTGTCAATGAATTTAATCACTTACAGAATTTTTGAGCTGTGCTCCTGATCCAAAGCTCAAGTCCCCAGCTGGAATAGGTAGAACTTTGGGATCAACAATAGGATCTGATACAGGATCAGTAGGAATCTCATTGGCTGATTCACGCAGAATAGCATTGAACATTGCTACATCAAGTCTTGCCACACACTGTTCCATCACCTGATTTAGATAAAGAAATTATTTAAGATAGACTATAGCGGGCCTCTACTTAAGGAAGCTTCAGTTAAAGATGAATCAATATATTCCGGATTCACTTCATATTCATAACTATGTATGGAGGATTAAAACTGGCAGATCATACCAGATTTGCCAATACAGGCAAGCAGCCACACTCATGCCCTCCTGCACGAACTGGACACAGCCTAGTAAATGCATCTTGAAAAGCCCTTTTCCACAGGTTGATAGAAAAATTGCCCTGCTGTTGGTCTCCTAAGGCGGGTCCCCGCAGCTTGCCAGGACCTTTCTCTGAGTACATATCCTCAACTGGAGATTGCATGTGTGGGGTTAAGGTCTGAAGACAAAATCACATTAACAACTGTTAATCACATTGCTTTATAATATCATCAGCATGGTTTTATGCAGTATGCAAAAGAGAAAAAAAATGAAAAAAAGAAGAGACTATCCAACATATATCACAATTAACTGAAAAGAATGTTGTCTGTCAAACTGACACGTTCAGAGAGAAATCCAATGTAGTAATTTAAACACAGTGCTTATGCATACTGCATTCACTCAATGCACAGTTGTCCATGGAAATTTTAGTGTCTTTTAGTCAACTTTCTTAAAAATATAACAAACTGTAGCCACATCAAAGACATAAAAAATTACCCTTGCAAAGCAAATGACACAAATATACACAGGATATGGAGTACCCGGAGTCAATTATAAGCTCAAATAGTTATCCAAATAGGAAGTTAATCTAGCTTTGTTACATAAGAGGACCATCAGACAAAAAGGAAATGCAAAACAATTATGCAATTTCAAAAGCAGATTTTACCTGCCACCACACTGACTCAACAATTCGAGAGAATATCCAAAACTCTATCTTTTTCAATGCAGCAGTAAATGTGCTGGTCTCCTGCCAGTCTTCATCAAGTTGCATAACACCAAGCTTCTTCACTTGTTTGCTGCCAGAATTAGTCTTCCACTTCAAAGGATTCTTCATGTCGGTCTTTTTCACACTGCCATTTGATTCAATGTTTTTCGCTATGGGATTCGACTTGTCTGAATTTCCAAAAGCTTGAGAAATAATTTGTCTTAGGACAACTGTGTTAGACAACCAGAAAGTCAACCTAGAATACAAAATAACTGTTAGTATACAGAATTAAACATCTTATTGTACTCCAACTTGGATAATTGAATTGCTTTTGTACCTGGACACATCGTTACCGCAAGATTTGGCTATTATTATAAGCCCAGAAACAGTGTTTTTGGCTATGGTGGCTCTCCTATCTGGACTCCAATGCTTACAAGCATGAATGTATAGCCTGGAGAGGCGGCGGGCGGGGGTATGCACCTTATGTGCCGAGCTCCCATGCTCTGGTACAACAGAATAGAGAGAGATCTCAAGAGCCGCAACTTCTCTAAGCTCCTCTTCGAGTTTCTCAACCTGCGTCTTCATTTCCTCGATCCTCTGTTCCATTTCTTCCATCTGTTTATCAACATTGACCTTCTTCTCCTCATCGATACCATTGTCTTCTTTTTCAATTGTTTCATCTTCACTTCCAATACTCTGGTCAATGCTGGGTGAATCACCAGAGATATCTAGTTCCTTAACCTCCTCAGTACTCCTGTCATCAGCTTCCTCAGAATCTTCAGAAGGAGGCTTGGTAGGGACCTTGCCATTCTCAGGTTTCTTTTCTGTTGGGCTCCTTGAAGTTTTCTCAGAGACCTTCCTGTTGGGCCTTGCTGATTTGTTTGTATTATTCTGTGATGGTTTAAATCGGAGTTTGTTTGTTTCTTGTTGATCAGCTCTACCTCTAGATGCACGTGGACCATTTTCTTCAGATAGTTTCTTGTTCGGCTTCTGTGGAACTCTAGAAGCTCTCTTAGGCTTGTTCTCTTCAGTGGTTGGCATTTCTCCCTGGGAGGAAACAGAGTCTCTTGCTGGTTCAGTATCAGACTCTTCGTCTTTGAGCTGTTTACTTTCTCTTTCCAATTCACTAGTTTGATCTTCCCTTTCATCTTGGTTCTTCTTTGCCACCATTTTTCAAGACTTTTGGGTCTGTCTGCAGCCCACCTGACCTGTACATATTATCCATAGAATCCATAACTAAATACCTTGTAAATTTCCAAGGAATATGTTCATATTTCAAAATTCATTTCCTCTGGCACAAATATGAAAACTTAATACAAAAAAATTTAGAAAAACTACTGCCATGACACATTAAATATCAGATTGCCAACAGTAATCTGTGAAAAAAATGTAATATGGATGTATTGATGGAAGCAGAATGAGCCATCAATTAAGCTTTCCCGTTCAGTACTGTGCATCTGGACGATTCCATTTCATACCCAAACATATGAGAAAATGAAAAAGGCAAGTAATATAGCGACGTAAAGGTTGGTGAATTTGGTGAACCCTCATAGATCATAGTGGATATTCAAGAACTATTGCAATATAAAACCAGCAAATTACACAAACTTTGACGGCTTACACAAACATCAATATCAACACATGGCAATGAAAAGTTAGAAAGAGATGACAGAGGACTGCCATGACACATTAAATATCAGATTGCCAACAGTAATCTGTGAAAAAAATGTAATATGGATGTATTGATGGAAGCAGAATGAGCCATCAATTAAGCTTTCCCGTTCAGTACTGTGCATCTGGACAATTCCATTTCATACCCAAACATATGAGAAAATGAAAAAGGCAAGTAATATAGCGACGTAAAGGTTGGTGAATTTGGTGAACCCTCATAGATCATAGTGGATATTCAAGAACTATTGCAATATAAAACCAGCAAATTACACAAATTTTGACGGCTTACACAAACATCAATATCAACACATGGCAATGAAAAGTTAGAAAGAGATGACAGAGGACTTCTTCTTGAATCCTTGATTAATTCAATTATATTGAAAAGTGGGGTATGGCTTTAGCACTCTAACCAAATGCTGGGCTTACAGATTATTTTTTTAAAAAATAAATGCAAATCAAGGGATAGAACAACTATATCTGATTCAAAATTCAATGAGACTGGCAGAAGCCACTGCAGTAATTGACAGAGCAAGATAATTCGGTTATTTACAATGATCTACTTAATTCCATAGTATTAGTGATTCATCGAGTCAGGTCGCTAGCAAAACTCAACATTGGAGAATTGAATCTTGCACGATGAAGTTTTAACCAAGTAAATAAAAAACAGTTCAAGTCTTACTCACAAGAATCCATTTATACTGTCAATATGTGTATCAACTATTAATTCACTCATGAAAAATAGCAACCGGGAGAGGCAAAACCAATCCCAAATGCTGCAACGCGAATGTGAAGAGGAAGAAATCAAAATGAACTTACAACATTAGAACTAAATTAATGACATAAACACGAAAAATAGAGAAACCTAAAAAACATGGAAACCTGTCACAAACATCATCAAATCTGCCTCTCCAAAAAAATCTACACCGACACCTCTTATAAAATCAAACTTTCCACCAAATTCAAACCAAAAAACAAAGCCAAGAATCTAAATCTACTTCAGCAAATGCAGATCGCTCAATCGAAATCACACCGAACAATCACTTCAAGTAAAACAACTCGCTTAAAAAAATTTCAAACGACGAACGGGCTAAACTGGCTAGGCGCTATTAAAAAAATCCAAGTTCATGGAAATTCCTCCACGACGAAACGCATCCACACAACTATTTCAGAAAACATTAAAAAAAAACACTAAAAGCTTATTTTATTACAATAAAAAAAATAAAACGAATCGCAGCAGAAACGACGCAGCCGAGCTTTCCAGGCTCCGAATCGGAAGATCTCGTTCGTCCGATCCTCCATCGAATCAACCATAAAGCGTCACACGACAAAGGCTCCCACGCAAAAAAAAAGCCTCCAAAGACGCGAGAGAGACAGAGAGAGAGAGAGAGAGAGACTCACCGAATCGTCTATTTTTTAATAGAACTTATTTTTCAAAGGACGCCGTTGAATCTTCAAATGCAAGCCGCCTCGGTCTCCGCCATGAACAACTGCGAAGCAGAGCTTTTAAAATGCGGAGATCGGAATCACCGGCTATTTATAAACCGGATTTAAAAGCGATGGCCGATGAAGATTTGGCGTCCACACTGTCAGAGCTGCGGCTGCTGCTCTTACTGTATTTTATTTTTATTTTATTTTGCTTGGATTATTTGCGGGAGATTTAAATAGTTCAGAAGTAGGTACCGGCTACAACCGGTTTGGAGTGACGTTGGCACTGTCGGTGGGGGGTTTACGTGACCGGGACATCCGGTTACCACTGTGTGAGATGTCGTGGAGGGGTCGTGGGGGGTACGGATGACCTGGACGAGGATGTGGGCCCACCACGTCCAGAAAACACCAACTGTTTTCCGGTACGGGACACGTTGAATAGTAACCGTTCGATGTTGATCGTACGGAAAGCAGCGTCTGATTGAATCTACAGCAACCTCGCCGTATCAAGCCATGTTTCATAATTATCGTTCCCCTAATGCCCTTTTGAGGTTGCAATTGAGTTTTTTTTTTATTACTAGTCCCCCCAGTGTGATGAACCAATATTATGGATTTATAACAATATATTAATCAAAAGTCTATGAGAATTTAACCCAATTATATTTGTAATTATTTTTGTTAATCTTGTTGTTGACAAGGATTGAAGTTGAATAATGCATCTAAAGGATGATCAAGACCGTTTTGGATTGTAACTAAAAAATTAAGTTAGGTTAAAGATTGACTTGAAAATAGCCTAAACTTTTATTTATGTCATCAAACTAAATAGAGTCACATTTTTTTATCATTTTATATTTAATATAAATATTGACTCAATTTTTAAAACATTACAAAAAAAAATATAATAAATAAATAAAAGTTACATTTAACCACGCCTTTCTCAATTGAGGCGGGGTAATTTGGTAAATCCATCTGACAAACATAAAGTGCGGTCCAGCTGGCACAGTCAAAAAGTCAAGCAAACGGTAGGAGAGAGGGGCCTTTCCCGGGCTCCTCCGACCGTTCGTTAATGATCTGACGTCGGTCCCACCAAATTTAATAATCCTCCAATCGAACGGCTGAAATTCAATATCGGTTTCTTGATCGCCCTACATGGAATTGCCAGCTCATTTGGACAGCTTTGCACTATTATTTAATTTTCGCATTTATTCGGACTTTACGTCAGCAAAAAAATTCGCCCGTCCTATCGATCAATCACAGCCGTCCGATTCGGTATGATATGGGGGGCAAGAAAATCTTTTATTTTTAATAAGGGATAGGAGAGAATCCAATGGCAATAAAGGAGGTTTAAAAAAAAAGGAAAACATGTTTTTGTTGCTTTTGGAGGTGAAAATCAAGGTTGGTAAGAGATTGGAATTCTGAGATTCTGATCTTTGAAGGAAGTTTGGCTATGATGGAATTGCTAACCACCATTTTGGTACCAACTTTGATGAAGATATGGAACCTAATGTAATGTACACATAAACATGTTGATTAATGGATTATATGATGGAAAGTAAGGGTAATCAAGCAACAATGTTATTTAAATTGGAATGGTTGGTTATTTTTGTTGTTTAGTCAGAGATAGAAGTATCTAAACCACTGAATTTTTTATGGGGACAAAGGTTTCTTTCATTTTGCAATTTATGTGAAGTACATATTTTTAATTTCTAATCATGTGTTTGTAAAATACGTGCAGCAATGGAATTTTGTAGTATGTTGTCCCCTCTTGGGTTTTGTTAAACCAACCACTAATGCTTGCTTTTGAATTGAATTAGATGACATCAGTCATTCATTTAATAGTTTCAAAAAACCCAAATTTTTATAGTCTGAAATATTGTAACATATTTACAAATACATGATATCTTGTTAGTAATTTTATTTTCGAGAAAAAGAATAGGTAAGAATGGTTGCTTGCTTTCTCATATTTATGTTGATAAATCATGAAATAGAATGAGTAGTTGATTTACATACATGTTAAAAATTTAAGTTGATAATACAATCTCATTCAATGTGAAAGCAATCATATGTAACGATTCAATTATTTAGTTTCTAAATATAAGTTGATGAGATTCCACATTAACCGCGATCAGATTCTTAGATAATTTTATAGTCTAAAATTATCCTTTTAAAAATCTGTAATATTAATAATTATTATAACATATTTTATAACTACATGTCATTTTCAAACATTGTATTTTTAGTATTTTTCATTGTGATTTAAAAATAAATATAAATAAAATGGACACACTATTTTCCATTGTTTATGTTCAAAATCTCATATTAAAATGGAATATTGTTCACATTTTATAAATTGAAAATATAAATTTTTATAATATTATACATTTATAAGTGATAATTTTGGATTTATAAGAAGAGTATATGAGCTTAAGTTACAGAAATGATCACATTAAAGTGGAACAAACATCTATAGTTGGTTTTAAACATACCATATTAGACCCCTTAACAAAATTCTTTTTCCAATATGACACATAAAGACACATTCATACAATTCAGGTTTCATAGATGGAACAAAGTCATGCTAATTGCTAAGCTATGAAAGCTACATCTGAAAAAAAAATAAAAGGTCCCAATTGGAAGCTACGTGGAATATTTGTAAGGATACTAGTGTCAAAGAAAAAACCAAATCTGTCATGTTGTCATTTTATGTGGAAATGTATTAGGCAGAAGGGCAAAGGATATTTTGATGTGAAAACATAAGTGGAGTAGATGAGATGTTCCATCCTTATGAATGATGAATTGAAGATGACACAAAACTGATGAGGATGTTTTTTGTTACTCCAAGATATCATTATAACCTGAAGCTGATGGTATAACCTCTCAAGATAGTTGCCTCATCATAAAACTCAGCTCAATAAATGAATCAAGAGATTCATGACTTGAAAGGGCCACTACATATGCAATTCACAACAGCTAAAGAATACATATAGTATTGCATTTATATAACATTAATCTTTGAAGCCAAGTATACACTACAACTGATCACACTCAACAAGCCACTTTGATACAGGCAGAATTAATCAAGGCAATCTTACATGCAGATGCACTGATGCAGTCCTTAGTTGTAGCCTCCCCACGTGCATTACCATACATTCCCAAGGTATGTGAATGTGATTCACTAGACTGAGCATGTAATTTTTTTGAAAATGGATACTCCCATTGACTTTTTTACCACCCTTACCCACCCAGCCTTATGATTTCACCAATCACATTTTATGATAATCTCACCCATCACTACCATATATATACAAATTTTTTTGAACTTCTGATCCCACCAACACCCCCCCCCCCCCCCCCATTTGATTTCTCCTTCTTCTCTCCCTCCCCTTCTCCCTCTCCCGACATCGTTGCGTATCACCACCTCCTCCACTTGCGTATCACCAACTTAAGCGGAAATTCTTCCTTTTCCCAAGTTTTTTTTTTGAGTGCTTGCGCACCACTAGTTCTTGATCGATAGCTGACTTCTAGAACAACTTGGATTCTCTCCTTTTGTTCTCTCCCTTTATCGATCATGTAGCGGGAACACAAGCACAAAGTTTTTACTACTTTACAAAAGAGTCGCTCCCTTCCCTCACCCGGTCGGGGAGTTTTCCTTTCAGTGTGTTATTTCCATCTTTTGTCAGTTGTTTGTTCTTATTCATCGTACAGGGAGGGGCAGAGCTTAAAAGAGCGAGTTGAAGTTCCCCCATGGCAAGACGGATCGCCGAGCAGATGTCCTCTCCCCCCGGGAGTTAATGTATACAGTTGTTGGATAGATGGCTTCTTGTAAACATTTAAGACTCAGGAACTCTATGTAGAAAGAAGATAATGATTTCGTTGATCCCTTCTAAGATAAGGGTTCTTCCTTGTCATTAACTCAAACTCATTAACTCAGTAACTCTAACTCAGTAACTCGAACTTGAACTCATTGTTGTCTCTCCGAGGGTTTCCCCTCGGGGGGGGGGGGGGGGGGAGTAGTTCTGCGAGGCCTTAGCCCCCTAACGGGGGTTGCCCCTTCGGGGTATAAAAGTTGTCTCTTCGATGGAGTTTTTTATGACTCTCTATCGAGAGGTTAGCAACAAAACTCTAACAAAAAAAAAACTCAAACTCAAGCAACAAAAAAACATAAAAACTCGAACTCAAAACAACAACAAAAAGAAGGAAAAAAAACAAGAAAAACAGCAAGAAAACTCTAACAAAAACAGCAAGAAAACAATAACAAAAAAACACAACAACAATGTCGTAGACAATGCCGGTGCTGAACACCTGATCTGGTCCTCGGAAAGGGGAACGCCTACGGTGTAGGCGGGCGAGATTAGGTACAAGAAGGCAGCGCCCTTACCAACAAGACCCACGAACTCCCGAGTAATACGTTATCGCACTCCTCAAGGGAAGTTTAACATAAATGCTCGGGGCAAAGCGACTGGGTGGAGCATCCGAGTGCGGCACAGGTTCGTAGCAGGGCATAGCCCTGTTATCTGTGTCTCTGGCGGGCACCGACCCGTGGCAGTGAGCGAGGGACCGAGCTTATACGTGGGGTTCCCAGCCTAAATCTGCAAGTTTGACCTGAAAAGGAGGACCCAAGGTAGGCCGGGCGAGATGAAGCGACAAAAGTGAAGGACCGACCGAGGACCACAGGCCTCACCTGCGGAGGGAGTTTACTCTCTGTACGAAACAATAACAACAACAACAACAACAAACTGAGTATGATAAATCTGATTGAAAAAGAGGCTTTGGAAGGCGGAAATTCTTCCTTTTCCAAAGTTTTTTTTTTGAGTGCTTGCGCACCACTAGTTCTTGATCGATAGCTGACTTCTAAACAACTTGAATTCTCTCCTTTTGTTCTCTCCCTTTATCGATCATGTAGCGGGAACACAAGCACAGGGTTTTTACTACTTTACAAAAGAGTCGCTCCCCTTCCCTCACCCGGTCGGGGAGTTTTCCTTTCAGTGTGTTATTTCCATCTTTTGTCAGTTGTTTGTTCTTATTCATCGTACAGGGAGGGACATAGCTTAAAAGAGCGAGTTGAAAAGGAAGAATTTCCGCTTAAGAAAACGAGAACCTCTCAACAAATTCGTTTGGACAATAATAAGATACGTATGACGGGGAAGGAAGCCAGTGACGCTTACGAGAGAATGTATCCGCTTCTCCCTTGAGATGGAACTTGATCTATCTACTTGACCCAATGAGTTTAGACCCTGGTAGTCTTTGCCCGAAACAACCTACTTTATTTAGTCCAAGTCCTCCTTCGACGAACAAGAAATTCCACTTCAGTTATACACCCCTTTTTGCCTGATAAGCGTTTACGTTTTCACCGCGTATATAGGCATTATTGTTCGCTTCTTAAACTCTGTAAACTCTTCTATTTCCCTGACGGTCATTGCTTCGCACCTTATGATCACCCTTGCGCCTAACGGTTGCTCCTAAAAAGTGCCTCTCGCTTCGCTCACGCTACACTCGACCGGTCTCCTCACTAACGATCACCAGAGAGAGAAACTTCCTCACTCGCTCGCCCTACCCTCCCCCATAAGTGTTCAGGATCGGATGCCCGCAGAAGAAAGAGATTGAAGTGACTATTTTGGCTACTCTGAAACGCGACTTTTAAGAACGAAGACTAAAGATGTAAAGGAGCTTTTAAGCAGATACTCTTTCTCAACATAAGAAGGTATTTTCCTAGGAGAATGCGCTGTTCTCTCGGAAGAAGATCGGCTTTGTTTGTACTGCGTTCAATAAGAGGAGCACGGAGCGAGCCCGACCTAAGACGAAGGGGAATTCAATAACAATATGCCCTGTTTTTTACAGCAATTGGAATTGACTTCGTATCCTGTCGATTAGTCTTAGTTTACGGATAAATAGGGTGCTTGTGTTAATGTTAACTCTCATTTCTTAAAGAAAGACTAAACACACTTGGACAAGGCTTGGACGAAAATTCTGAGCAGCCTATTTGTGTACGTAACTATGAACACGATGTTCTTCCTTTACTCTTGTGTTCCGTAGAGTTCAGTTTGAGAACTGAATGAATGGGAGGCTAGCGAATGGTTAGTTAGCTAAAGGAGTGCAACAAAGGCGCACGGAGGAGTGAAACGACTCTGTTGGGATACACGGAACAAGAGGGAAAGGAGCGAGGTGAGGAGTGAAACGAGTCTAGTTTTAAACGAGATCTCCATACTTCTTTATTACTTTTATCAATAAATGTAGTATCTTAATATCCTTGTTTGGTTCTTCCTTCACTTGTTTTTACGGTTCTTCGTTTGGAGAGGAATTGAATAACCTACCTTCTCTAGCGTCACTATCTGATTCAGTAAGTCAAGTTTGGTATGTTCATCTTGTTCTCTCTCTTTGTTTAGTAGTATTTTCCTACCTTCTCATTGGGAATCGAGTTATGGTTGTACCGGTCGAGTGAAGGCAATGAATGAACAAGATCTCTACTTCTTCTCTTCCTTTAACTGTGAACTGTGTATTCCATTGTTTGGTTCTTTGTCTGAACTTTCTTGTTGAGTGAGACGGGGCTGGCTTTCCAGAAGTTTATTCTATAACTTCATTCGTTTACTCTTTATAGTCAACTCATTCATTCTACTCCCTTTATTTAGGTCATACTTGCACCAAAGGTCAACCTATAACTGTCAATTGTAGGGTCATCGTGAGCAGATAGGCAAAGGGGTGGTTTTGGAAAGAATATTTGTTGTTCGACGTATGAAATTTCTCACTGAAAAAGAAGTGTATTCAAATGATTCTTGTGGTTTTGGAATTGTGAATTACGAACTTGGGTAAATTAAAACAGTAAAAGAGTATCAGTCAGAGTTGACGGATCGCCTCGCTTCGGTCACCTTCGGTCGCCTTCTCACTTCTTTTGAATCATTTTGATCACTTCTTTTATCCGCTGTCGCTCCAACGTTAAAACACTTCCGCTCCTTAATCCGCTCCTCCGCTGTCGCTTCCTCTGTCCTCCGCTATCACTCCAATGTTTAATATGCTTCGCACCTTCGTCGCTTCTATGCTTCGCACCTTCATCGCACCTTTGTTTGTTATTACCGTACAAAGTTGTAGTGTAGGTGAAACCCTTTAAAAGTCGTAACTAGACTCAACGGAAGCAAGATGATGTAGTTTTGGGTGATTTTTCTTTGTAAATTCCTACTACAAGAGAAGACTCACTTTCTCACTTCTTTTATCCGCTCGGAGATTTCGTCGCTTCTATGCTCCGCACCACACCTTCGTTCAACAAAAGAATGAATCAAAAAGTTGAGTCTTGAGGCGAGCTTGTGAGGAAAATGAAAGACGAACAACCGCGCTGGTTGTAATAGATCGACTTGAATGCTAGTCACCACCACCTCCTCATCCTCCCTCCTCGTCCTCTTCCTTTTCCTCCCGCACACTGCCTTCTCCCCCTCCACCTCCCCGCCACACCTCCTCCACCCGTCGCCGCCACACACACACCACCTCCTCCTCTCACACACTGCCTTCTCCCCCTCAATTAATTGGAGAACATGTGATTGAAAAATCACACACATGGATATTGCATGCAATTTTGTCCATAACAATATCTAACTTCTTTTTATCAGCAAGAAAAACAACTTTTTTCAATATTAACTGGTCATGCACTGATACACTCAATCTATTTCACAGCCCCGTCTAGAGACGGTCCCCAAACGCCTATACACTCACTAGTGCAGTGTATGAAAAATTATGTTTATCTAAATATACATTTCACTTATCATAATAGTATGTATCATAATAGTATATACTTTATTATTGTATCATAATAGTGCACATTTCACTTTTCATAATAGTATGTACTTTATTAGGTGAGTATATACTTCAAGAAAAAATTATACTAGTTGGGCAAGCAATCTCTGCAGCTGGGAAAAAACAATATCACACTATCAGCTCTACTTTTGAAAAGTTTAAATTTCATGTGAAACTTCTGGGTGTAACCAATTTACAAGAATGATGATGGATCAGCTCCAATAAGACATTAACTTATCAAAATCCATGTAATGATTCAGATAAAAATTGTGCCAGAACTTTTAAGAAACAATACCCTCACCACCTTGAGTACATGAGAGCAGAAGTCCAATCACATTGCAGAGCAGCCACGCTTTCACCCATCTTGCACCAGAGTTGATGTTGAATTCCCTGAAAATTGATTGTATCTAATGATGAGTTATACCTAAGCTGGATGATGAGCAGGGGAGGAATGTCAAAAAGATATAACCAGCCATAAACATCGATTATTTTGAATGTAACGTAAACGAACCACAATTTGGGAGACATGCATGCATAATTCGATGATTGATAATAGCAATTGCAAACAAGAGGGATCGAATTTGGAATACTTGCAAAGAGTATGCCAAAATCTCAAACCAAAGTGATTTTTTGTCATTGTAGGCCAATATAAATTTTTTAAAATCCAGATACGAATCCAATTCACCAACAATACTTTCCCTATCTAAGCGCTTCGAACAAAACAGGAGAAACTGACATGGTACCATGTTTTACAAAGAGTAGTAATGCAGTACAATAAATCATCTATTCATCTAAGTTCAATATTTTATTCAACATGTCTTATAATTTTGAGAGGTTGAGAGAGAATAAAAATCCTGAAATAAATTGATCCAAGTCTAAGTTGCTTCCCTCAACACATAACATCTATTCATCCATAATCTGAAAATCCTAAATTCATCTAAGATCAATATTTTATTCAACATCTGTCTTAAAATTTTGAGAGGATGATAGAGAATAAAAATCCTGAAATAATTGATCCAAGTCTAAGTTAATTGCTCAACACACATTGGAAGACTATTCTTTACTATAAAAAAAAAGCACAATAACAACAATATCTTGAAATACCATGTTCACAATTTTTTTTTTGACAACGAAGAAGATATCCATTGCATCAGGCAAGTTACACGGTTGGGCTACCATTTTCATTAGAGGATATCCTTTAATATGAGCGAGATCTGAATCTATTGTGGGGTACATGAAATTTGAAAAAAATAACAGGTTTTCGCATCATGAGTTAATTCTAGAAATACAAACATAGATTAAAACCTAAACTGAAATGCAGAGAAGCAAATTCAAGAATTAATACCGAGCATGACAGAGGCTTACGACCACTATGTGAACAACCATGTTATGTGAGATGCATGTAACATAATCATCTGAAAATCACTCTTTATGAGATTGAGGTGAATTCTACAATTGTAACCCATCATTGACACTTACTGAAACGTATCAAGAATTCTAACTTGACCAATGACAGACAGAAGGAAGCAAAACTAATGGGAGCGAGGGGGAGAGGGAAAACAAATCTGTAGCAAGTGTGAGTAAGCAAATTTGAAAAAAATCAAGGGGAGCGTTTGGAAATTACAAATCAATTAGTTCCCCATATGGAAAAGAAGAAGAAGAGTATTATATTGAGACATGGCCTATAGTAACCATGAGTTTGAAATTAAACTAACCAGACAATAGTCATCAACTGGGGCGAATGTGGTTTTTATCTCAAGCTAAAATCCTCATAGAAGTCGAGCAAAATGGACAAATGATGGAAATTTTGTTTGCGATCTACGTGGTGGGAAATGAACAAGAGATCATTTGTTCTATACATGCCCGCATAGTGCTCCCTTTTGAGCAAATGTGGGATTGTCTTTCGGCGTGTCCTTTCAAATATCTTTAGGACAGGTGGGAATGATTCCAGAAAATAAGGAAGAAAGAAGATTGATGACACAAAGAAAAATTCCAATGGTTCGTCGCTCAAGCTGTTTGTTGGAACGATTGTGTTTTCCAAAGGAAAAGACCTAAAGTTGAGAATACTTGGGTGGCTATAATGTCTTTTCGGAGTGGACTTGCCTTCTGGCATTATGGGACCAAATGAAACAAGATGTAATTTTTTTTGGATCCTAGGGGTAAATTAGGGAGGCTTCTTTTCTTTTTTAGAAGTCCTATCTTGTAACTCCTTTTGTTTTGTTCTTTAGCTTCTTTAATCCTTTGTGAAGATCCCTCATCTCCTTTCGTGCTCAAGGGGCAAGGTTTATTAATATGATTGTTCTCATCTTTTATTCAAAAAAAAAAATGTAATCAGTTCATCATCATAGGAAATCACAAAAAACAATAACATAAGTTCCTTGCAGGAGCCTTGCTCATTTGAACACTCAATAAATGAACAACAGAAGAAAACCGTATATACTAAATTGAACAGTCAATTGTCGAATTTAATACTTCATATATATTTTAAATAGCTAACACACCATTGCATATGAGAACTTCAGTTAAAAATTCTTGAACAACAATAAGAGAAAATGTAAAGTTTGATTTCTTGTTGTGCATATATGTATGGGAAACAGATTCTATTTGTATCCATTAAATCATTAATAGGCATCTGATTCATTATTATATTTCGTGAAAAATTAGAATATGCCCATAGATAGATAAATTTATTGATTCAATAATCTAAGGCTGCATAGATTAATTTTGTGACTGACATTTAATAGTTTAGAAGCATAAAAGAAACTATAATGCAATATCATGATAGTATTCTGAGAAATCAACTTAACCACAGCAAAACAACATGTCATCCAACACCATTTACTTCTTATTTCAAACTAATGAAAACCATGCCATGCCTGGATAATCATTACCGAAAATATACAAACTGTAGAGATATTGAAGCACCCAGAGCCCAAACAAACAGACTGAACTAATAATAAGTGATCGCACTGATAACTGATGATGTGCGTGTCTCAGGATTCTGTCATGATAATTGTATTACTCAAAACAAACAATACATAATGATCTCACAACTACTAGCCTTGCTAGTACATACAACTACAGAATAACACCATATTCTCCTTGCAACAATTAAAATACATCCCCATATTATAAAATTTACTTTCTGGGTGTAGATACACTCAATCATTCTAGCAATCTCTAATAGAGTATGTGTGCACTTCATTTGAGTATGTTCTTCATATGAAGGTGTAAAAATTCAAAACGTGTTGAAATTTCAAAAGTGACTGCAGGAATGACCAAGTCTAACATTTTCCTCACCAAAAATCCAAATCAACATTACTGGGAACATCAAATTTTGTCACAGAAATGAATTTACCTCCAGTCCAAATTGAAACCCAACTGCTTCCTGCGACATAGATAGCCCAAAGTGAATGAAATTCAATATCCAAGTTCACTAGGATCCCCAACATACTCGGCAATCTCCTCAAGCCGCACCTTCAGCAACTCATGGCTATCCGCATCCCTCACCACCGCAGTCTCCCTCTCCGTATTCATCTTCACGAGCCTCCCAAACGCACCCTTATGCCTCCCCAGAAGCACAAGCACATTCCCACCCTCCTTCGGGATCGCCGTCTCCAGCAACTCCTGCTCCACCCCGTCCAACACAACCTTCCCACCATCCATCGCAATATCGCAAGTCGTGGGTCCAACGACATCAAGCACCTCCCCCTTCTTCCGATAAAAAGCCCCTCCTTTATACTTCTTGCTGATGACCCTAACCCTGATTCGGCTCCTGACCCACCGGACCGGCCGATCCCCACCGCTCGATTCCTCTCTCCCCCTCCTCTTCTTACTGATCTCCAACTCCTTCAATTTCCTCAAACTCTTACCCTCCTCCATCGAATCGACGCCTTAGATCCAACGATCCTCTCCTTGGGCGGTGGCATCGGCGGCTTCTTGTCCCCACCGGGCCTGAACCCCAACCCCTCGCCCGCGGACCTCCGTTCGATCTCCGCGACCTTGACGTCCTCCTTCCCCTTCAGCCGCGCGACCCCTTGCCCCTTCTTCCACCCGTACCCCCTCAGCACCCCCTCCGCGAAGTCCTCCATCGACACGGCGGCGAACTCCTCCTCGCCGCGGTGGTCGGGGAGGGTCTCCATGTCGATCTTGAACCGCAGCAGCGTCTGATCCACGATCGGCTTCTCCTTCGGCTCGTCGGATCGGACGGAGCCCCTGCGGGGGTTGAGGCCATAGGTGACGCCGGGGGGAGGGTTGTTGGGGTCGTCGGTGGGGATGGATTCCGACTCGAAGTGGATGGAGGGGTCTTCGGAGGGGTCGGGGAGGGAGGTCCTGAGTTTCTTGTGGCGGAGGAGGAGGCTCTCGTTGGGTTTTGGGGGGATGATGAGGGCGTCGGAAGGGGCAGTGGTATCGGAGGAGGTGGTGAATTCGGTGACGAATTGGGGTTTTGGTTGATCGGATGCGTCGGAGGAGCGTCGGTTAGGGTTTTGGAGGCCACTGAAGGGCTGCTTCTTCTTCTTGTTGGATGGGATGGAGAAGGAGAGCTTCATCGTTGAATCGGGGGGTCGCGAATTTGGGTCTGGATGAGGATGATTCAGCTAGGGTTTTATTTTCCAAAGATATATCATGATTTATTTATAGAAACCACCATTAGACCCTTGTTGACCCATTAATTGTGATTTATATAAAAGTAGTTTAATATTTAATATTATTTATAATCCAAATATTTTCTCTCAGAAATATAAAAATAATAAACGTTTACTTTTAATTATAAGACAGAAATATTGTATTTTTTATATTTAGTTACATATATTAAAAATCATATTTTTTTTCATTTAAAAATACCACATTGAAAATCATTCTAAAATACCATTTGACTGACATCCATGGATTTAAAAAATGTAAAAAACTGTCACAAGATTTTAAAAAGTTATTTTTTATTATTGAGATATATTAATTTTAATATTAAGCTTGTGAATGGCATTTGTCATGGACATCAATTAAATCTTTATTGTGATAACATTGATGTTAAAACAAATTTCATTGGTTAGTTTATAAAAAAAACTCTTTTAAAAATTATTTCAATTAATCCTCTCCAAACACGATTTCCATTTTTTCAGTGTTTATGTGTGTAAATGAGATTGAAAAGTTTTTTTATTTAAAGTAGTTTTTTGAAAGTTCACTTTTGTTAATCGATTTTTACAACTTAAATATTTTATCCCACTTTGGTGTATGTCTTTGAAAAATATATATATAGTAAATTACTAGTTTTTTTACATGCTCAATGTGCATGAAAATAAAAACAATATTAGTGAAATAATTGATATATGAACAAATCAAATTACATAAAATATTTATTAAAAATTTTGATCGACCATCATTCTTCATTCATGTTTATCCCTGGAAACTTGAAAATCATCATATAATAAAAATATGATAAAATTTAACCAATTTAATTATGTATTTTTGTCTCACCTTGATAAAAGTGGGATCGGGGAAACTCTTTGGGAGTGAGAAGGTTCAACCAATGGGTAACACTTATCCATACCTAGAAGGCTTTAAGCTGTCATTATAAAATACTATAAAAAAATTTAAAAGTGATTAGAATGACCCCTACAAACAAATCACCTTGTCAAGGACCCACGGACATGGATGGGGAGGGAGGAACGTATTTGTTTCTTATATCAAACCAGTCGAGAGAAATTTTTTTTCCTCAAAAAGCTGTTAAGATTAGTTTTGAGATTTGTTAGAAAATAATTTAGGAATCCATGCATAGTAAACTTTTAAGATTCCTTTTAAGATCTGTTAAATATAAATTAGGAATCAAAAAGCAAAATCAATATTTGATTAGGATATAAGATAATGAATTGACTACTGATGAGATTATGTAACTGTCCATCTAATCAAACCCAATCCGTTCATCTAAACCAAAATTTTAGTCCTTCATATTATTCAAAATGAATAATTGATCCTAAATTTATTAAGATTGATGACGATGTCTCCCTGATTAAACAAAAGAGATCCCTTGATCAGAGATTTCATAATGTGTATGAGATTTGAAAAATTTGCATTTGCCCAAAATCGAATATTTGCTAGAATTTAGTTTAAATACTGACTTGAAATTATCAAGTCATTGAATCTGAGTGGCCAATGGGTTGGACTCACGAATCATGGTTATTCAGATTGTGAGTTTTCATTAATTGGGTCATAGGCTGCTAATTCGCTTAGATCATTTTTATAACACGTTGCAATCATGAAGTCATCAACACAATAGATGAAACAGCTTGATATAAAAAATATTATATTATATATTGTCTATATATGCAGACAGATGCAAAAACTAATAACATATGCTTCATTAATCAAAATATATACCAGTATGTTTTTTTAGCCTGGGCCGGATTTACAGTTTACTAACCCGATTATTAGAAGCCCAGGTTGAAACGTCCCACCTCACACATTGCCTAAATCACCACCGTCCAAACAAAAACCCCACAAAATCCAAAGGCCAAGATACACTCCAATAAAACCCTAGAACATATAAAAGTCGTCACTTCCACTTCCATTTCGCCCCCTCCGGAAACCCTAGTATTCGTTTTTTTTTCTTTCTGGATCTAGGGTTTTTTCGATCGATCAAAGATGAAGACGATCCTGGCGTCGCAGACGATGGACATACCGGAGGGGGTGACGGTGAAGGTGAAGGCGAAGATGATCGAGGTGGAGGGACCGAGGGGAAAGCTCATCAGGAACTTCAAGCACCTGAACTTGGACTTCCAGCTCCTCGAGAAGGAGAGGAAGCTCAAGGTTGACGCCTGGTTCGGGTCGAGGAAGACCATGGCCGCCATCCGGACCGCCATCAGTCACGTCCAGAACCTCATCACGGGCGTCACCAAGGGCTACCGATACAAGATGCGCTTCGTCTACGCTCACTTCCCCATCAACGCTTCCATCACCAACTCCAACCGATCCATCGAGATCCGTAACTTCCTCGGCGAGAAGAAGGTATTGCCTCGTGATTCGGGCCTGCACGTTCGTGCTTTCTTTGTTGTTTCGATTGATGTCGATTCAATATAGTGTTTTATGTTCTCTTGCCCTTCTGATCTGATTATGGTTGATTTTAATATTTTAGGGTTCGTTGTTTTTATTTGGAGACTCATTATATCTTAAATATATATAATGTAGATTACCACAGGAATGTTGGATGAATGTATGAGCTTATCTGAACGCATGCTTATTTTGGTCTATTTGAAGCTAATTTTTATATGGAATTCTTATTATGTATTTAGTGTCCCTGGAACATCATGTGATTTAGTGTTTAATGACTGCCTGTAGTTGATTATATATAACTAGGCCAGCTCCCAATGTTAATCTAGATATTCTTCATGCCCCCCTTTTTCTTTGTTTGGTTTTTGTGTTTTCTATGTATATATGAATCGGGTATTGGTGATGATTTAATCATGGGGCTTGATCCCTAAGTTTGATGTCCAATGTTATATGGATTGCCTTTCTGTTAATAACCAAGTTGGCTTTCTGGTGCATTTTTTTGGGAATGTTTTATGTTTAGCATTTCCATTGAAGCTCATGTTGGCAATGCCAGGTGGCAGAAAATTCTTGAATCAGATAAAAAAATTTGAGATTTTGAACAATATGAAATGTCGAAAGAAACTGATATGAGTTGAGCATTTGAACTGGAAAAAGTAGTATATATGATTGTGGTAAAATAATTCATTTGGATGG
Organism: Acorus calamus; assembly: GCA_030737845.1. NCBI lineage: Eukaryota > Viridiplantae > Streptophyta > Magnoliopsida > Acorales > Acoraceae > Acorus > Acorus calamus. The sequence goes on from CM060876.1 coordinate 16,236,918, forward strand.
TGTGATTTTGATGAAAGTCACTTTGATTTTCTGTAATATGTGATATATTGAGATGCTGGGCAGGGATTGGATAGTTTTTTTTATGTCTTGTTTGTTTTTTGCAAGTTTCTGATTTGTAATATATAAGAGTTGATCTTACCATCCATTGGTGGTTACTGATTGATTATGGTTGGCGTAAATCTCGGGTAATTTTTTTTGTCTTACCTTTTTCTTTCTAAACATTGTCTTCCAATTTATTGTTGGATCGCCTTGATAAATATTATAAAGTTAGTATTGTGATGTTTTGTCTTGATACTATTGGCAAATTACGCTTATTGACGGTTTGGTGCTGATTAGTAATTCTACATCGGCACTCAACATTATCATAAGCTAGAGCATTACTGCTTGCCCTGTTTTTTATTTTGGTTCTTCATTTTTGCTTGAACGGACCAATAACTGAGAGCTGATATTTTCCACATACCTTTTAGATGTGCTTTATTGTTTTCTGTTGATGCATTTCAAATTGCCACCCCCACCCCCAAACCTAATAAAATAAAATTAATAATACTTTAGTTCTTCATTTTTGCTTGATTGAACCAATAACCTGTAGCTGATATTTTCTACATACCATTTGGTACCAGTTAATTCATACTTTCTTGCTTGTTGATGCACTGATTTGAAAGAATTTGCATCCTGTTGGTCTTCTTTTTTTATAGAATAGAACCATACTACAATGAGCCATCATTCTCAAAGTGATGATAATTTTATGTATGAATTGAAAATCATGACAAATTTAATCAATCCTATGCTTATTGACGGTCTGGTGCTAATCAGTAATTCAACATCAGCACTCAACATTATCATAAGCTAGAGTTACTGCTTACATGTTTTTATTTTGGTTCTTCATTTTTGCTTGAATGAACCAATAACCTGTAGCTGATATTTTCAACATACCATTCGGTACTAGTTAATTCATACTTTCTTGCTTGTTGATGCACTAATTTGAAAGAATTTGCATCCCATTGATCTTCTTTTTTATAGAATAGAACCATACTATACCACAATGAACCATCATTCTCAAAGTGATGATAATAATATGTATGAATTGATAACCATGACAAATTTAATCAATCATCTGCTTATTGACGGTCTGGTGCTAATCAGAAATTCCACATCAGCACTCAACATAATCATAAGCTATAGTTGCTGCTTACATGTTTTTATTTTGGTTCTTCATTTTTGCTTGAATGAACCAATAACCTGTAGCTGATGTTTTCCACATACAGTTAATTCATACTTTCTTGCTTGTTGATGCACTGATTTCAAAGAAATTGAATTCTGTTGGTCTTATTTTTTATATAATAGAACCATACTACAATGAGCTATCATTCTCAAAGTGATGATAATAATATGTATGAATTGAAAAACATGACAAATTCAATCAATCCTATGCTTATTGACGGTCTGGTGCTGCTCAGTAATTCCACATCAGCACTCAACATTATCATAAGCTAGAGTTAATGCTGACTATGTTCTTTTTGGTTCTTCACATTGTATTGAATGAACCATCAATTGCTAGCAGATATTTTCCACACACTGCTTTGTGCCAGTTAGTTGGTGCCATTGGTTGAAGAAGAATTTGCATCGTGTCACATTGATTATTTCTTCTCTCTTTTTTTTTTGTAAACTAGTTGAAGTGTAAATTAGAACCCCGGGAGAAGTTCACTATGTCTTGCGTATTTGATTTATTCTCTCTCCGACATAATTGAATGTGTTATAATTAGAACCATGCATATGCCTCGTTTTTGTTGATGTGTTTTGCTGGATTGATCTTTACTATGGTTGTCTTATTTAACATATATGGTGATTGTGCTCGTATCAGTATAGACTTAAATTTCCATTTTGTTAATATTTTGAATCGTATATTTTTCATCAGACAAAAAAAATCAACTTGTGTACGAGCTTGTAAATATGCAAGAAAGTCGCTCAATATAATTCTAAAAATGCACCTTATGTTAGTTATAAATACATAGAAGATGTGCATGCAAATATTCGCTTGAATTGTTGGTCTTAAAATTGAAGGAGAGATCGAGGAACTCTTGGTGCCTTTTTAAATTGTATATACATGTGTTAATTTCATTGTGTCCATGTGTTGCAGGTGAGGAAGGTAGACATGCTGGAGGGTGTATCGGTTGTGCGGTCTGAGAAGGTAAAGGATGAACTCATCCTCGATGGGAATGACATTGAGCTCGTCTCCCGTTCTTGTGCCTTGATCAACCAGGTTTGCCACTACTGTTCCACTTAGCGATACAATTAATTTTTTTTCATATATATATATTTATGTTTTTTTTTTTTTTTACTTTGATCTGATAACAGAAATGCCATGTGAAGAAGAAGGATATCAGGAAGTTCTTGGATGGTATTTACGTCAGCGAGAGGAAAACCGCAGAGGATGAGTAGAGTATGTGCGACTGTTTTTATGTGGTTTGAGAGCTTTGTTTTTCCTGCCTTGGTTGGCTGTATTTTGGTTTCTATTTTTGGATCAGTAGTCTTTGTTGCAAAATTTTGTGGTTGGATATTTATCTTGTTTGGTTTATGTCGTTTAAAATCTAGAATGCTTGTGAACTTATTAAATTTTAGCAATATTTACAAGGATTTTTTTGTTACGTTTGGGCTTGAGGCTTTATCCAATGTGAATGATTGGTTTTCTTCTTTTGCTGACCTTTTGTTTGGTCTGGTAGGAAGTTGTCAAGCACACTGCACAGTATTTTGCACCTCTGTAATAGCTTACACACCCTCCTCAGCCTGTCACTCACCTCTAACCGGTCGCCCTCTCTGCCCCCTACCCCAGCCTGCCCTCTCTGCTCCCTCCCCCTCTTATTAACCCTCCTCCCCTTCTCTCTTTCTGAACTTTGTACCATGCGTGTTGCTATAACTCTCTCAAAAGATTATTTATTGATTTTCATTTATTCGAAACACTAACATACATCAGAATCAGAAAATCAGAGGAGAAAAAACTTTTAACCCAGCCATTTATTTCCCATCTATTCAAAACCCATCCCCCCAAAAAAGTAGTCCAAAAAAAACCCCCTTTTTCAGAAATAATCTTTAGGTCCAGTGTGGTAATGCTGGTCCAAAACGAGAGTTCTTCATTTCTGATGAATCCAGTTCTACTCCAAATTTTTTTTTATCAGGACTACCCATGTAGATAGGTTTCTAAATGTCATTTTCCTTTGCACTAAAAAAAAATGAGAACATTTATTCTTTATTTTTGCGTTCATTCCTTAACATGCTAGATAAAAATTTATTTACAACAATCGGATTCTTGGAAAGAAAGAATTCTCTTTTCGGATTAGAGCACCAAAATGATCCCAAATCTCCTCCTAAAGCCTCTCCACATAAGAAGTTACACCATTGAGAGCCAGCCCAGTCACACTATCAGGCCTGAACTCCATAGGATCATCCCACCCTTTCAATCCATTCTCCTCCACCCACTTCATCTTCACATTCTCCATCACTAACCCATTGACATGCTCCACCATGACCCCTGCCGTGCCGTGCTTGACAAACCCGTGGCACCCGGGCCGGTAGTCGAACAACCCGCCGGAGTAGTTCGTCCACCTCTTGTAAGTGAGGTTCACATTGATGAATCTCAAGTCGTGGAGAGGCGCGCCCAATGAACCTGAAAGGAAAACACCGTTCTCAGACACGGCGGATATGTTGATGAAGAGGAGGTCGGATATGGCGCCGGATTTTGATGTGCGGTCACGCGGACAGCTGGTGACGTAGATCGGCTCGGCCCTTCCCCACCAGGAAGGGTCGTAGTATCTGGTGCTGATGTTTATGTTTGAGAATGTGACGTTGTTTACGCTTCCTGTGGATTAATTAGAATGTAAGTGTAGAACGTTTAGTGACAATAATTCTAATTATACAACAAAAAGCCTCCATCTGGGGTGCAAAATTAGATGAGAATAGACACCATAGATTCAAAAAAAAAAAAAAAATGTTGTGCAGATGAAATCTGATAATTATGTATAAGTTCTGATAATAATTATAAAAGCAAGCTAAAATAGCATATTCATGTTTTAAATCATATAAATGCAAAAATAATGATGCGCGGTAATCATTTCTATCTATCACCTCTACTGCACTACTCCAATGGGGTTTTGAATATTATACACATCATATACTTAATACATATCTTCCTACACTCAACTGTATTGAATCTATATCTTTTTTCACTTTCCTTAACCAGTAATACATTGGATTTTCTATGTTTCAGCACCCCTATCTATTTCCAAGGGCGTTCGCAAATGGATTTAGAAAAAATATGAGTTTGCAAAAATTTGATTTTTTCAAAACTATTTTCAAATGGAATAAAACTGTAATTTAATTAAAAGCTGTAGACATATTTTTAAAAATAAATGCCCAAATGATATCCTTTTCATATCTTTTTCATAATCGATAGAGAGAGAAACTTTTTGCAAATTCAGTTTTAAACTTAGCTTTTGATGAAAAACTAAAAACCTACATCCTAAGTTCCAAACACGCTCTAAGAAAAAAAACTTATTTTTTTATTTTTTATACGTCCTTGACTAACGAATTTCATTCTTTCACAAAAGAAAAAACAAAACAAAAAAAACACACACTCATATTAATTAAATATATTTTTATATCTCGTAACATGTCAACTATGAAATTATCATTTTAAAATATCAATCTATCCACTCCATTAAAACAGGGAAAGAAAGAGAGAGAGAGAGAGAGAGAGTATACCTCCATCACGGATCTGCAAAGCGAGGCCCCTGTGGGAGTCCACGACGGTGATGTTGTCGAAGAGGAAGTTCTTAAAGTCGAACCAGCTGGCGCTGCCGAGCTTGATCGCGCTGGACTTGGTGCGGATCCAGCAGTCCCTCGCCACCAGGTTCACCACTGGACCCGTCGACGATTTGGGGCAGATGGCGTCGTCTCCCGTGTCGATGCGGACGCGCTCGATCAGTGTGTTGTTCGAGTCCTCCACGTCTATCCCGTCGTTGTTCGGCGTGTCCCAGTCCCCCTTTATCTGCACGTCCCGGATCGTCGTCCGGTCGCACCTCACCAGGTGCAGACTGTGGAACGATGGATAATAAAATTTTCATTATCACATTTCCGATGCGAATAATTAACAACACAATCAAATAAGAAATCACTTATTCCATTGGTATACTTATATATTTCTAGGGGTGACAAATGATCGTGTTCAGCTCGACTCGTTTGGCTCGTGAAAAGCTTGATTGAAGCTAGATTCAGCTCATTTATTAAACAAGCTAAGCCGAAGTTCGAACGAAGGCTTGGCTCAAACTCGTTTAGTTAAAAAAAAACTTGTTTAGCATTTGAGAAGTCACATTTCATAAATCACATCACCTTATACATGTGAAAATGACATAAGCTCAGATTCAGGTTTGTTGTTCTCCCTTTTTATGTTAAATAACGAGCTCGTATGGGCTCGGCTTGGCTCAACACTAGCTCGGCTCGTTTATAAATCAAGAATCTTTAAAAGGTGTTCAAACTTGATTCAATTGTCTAATCGAACCAGCCCGAACGAGCTTTAATCGAGTCGAGTCCAAGCTGCTCGGCTCGTTTACTACCCTTCTATATTCCTAGAATAATCATAAACCTCAAAATAACTTGTCTCTATCCAAATGGTATCTAAAAATGTATACATGCAAGAGATTATACATGAAGAGGATGTTGGTATTTCAGGTAGATATCTTCTAAAATTGGGTTATTCTATTCAATATATGTTAAATGGTCCACATGTTAAATCAACTTTGTAGACCGATGTGTAATTGTATTTATAATTTTTTATGAATTTTATCTATAATTTATCATGATCAATGAACAACAAAACTTTATTATTATATTTTCAATAACAATAACTAAAAATACAACCAGACATAAATAATGTGTACTAACCTAATTCCACGGTTTAAAGAAAGGTAACGATGTATCATCTCCTTTTTAAAATAGGAGCCCTCTTTAAAAATAAATTAAGTTGGAAATGCTACATCCCACATTTTAAACTCGGCTTAAAAAAAATAATATCTTGTGAGCTTATTGTATTGTATTTTTTTTTGTTTTAAAATGCGAGGTTAAAAAAATTAAATGCTAAAAAGTTAAACAGCTGACATTCACATTAGAAAATTTTTCATTTTCAAATACAAAATTCGTCTTCAAATTTTTAAACGATAAACGATATCCAAATATTTCTCACTCAAAGTCTTCAATAGGTTCCACTGGCCTCGATTTTTTAAAGTGGCATCTTGGAAAAAGGGGTCCCCCCCTCACCCAAAATCCAACAAATGATCTGACCCACGTTATCCACACCCATAACCCAATACCCAAAAATCCTCCCAGAAAATCCATCAATCCATAACATCCTAATGGCTTGTCTCAGGAGAGGAATAACACATTAACACTGCAATAGACTTGGTATACATGAGTGAACAAGTCTAAGGCTCCGTATGCACCGATTAGACGGATTTCGTTTTTTAAAAAGCTAAAATTTCAAAATCGTGCAATCAAACGGGGTGGATTCCGACGGAATCAAAAGCTGTGATTTTCGATCGGAATCGATTTTTTGAATTGAAAAGCAACTTTCTTTATCAAACATTAAACTCTTTTCAAATATTGATTCCTGAATTAAAAAAAATCTTCCTAAAAAAGTTAAGGTATAAAATCATCTTAAAAAGCAGCTTTATTCTAAAAGCTATTTTTCAATATGTGTTTTCAAACGGATCATAAAACATGTGTTTATTTACATGGAATGAAATGATAAAACTATGTTAAAATATTAAGAATAAACCGGCATTAATATTTCAACCTCTCTTAAAATAAAATTAGTTAAGTTAATGTATTCTACTGGTATAAGGTGACTGACATGTTAAATCATTTATCATCACCTCTTATATATCAAGATCTCATATGTTTAATTTTTTAAAATTTTTTATAAATATTTATTCACATCTCATGCTACTTTTATTCACATCTTAATCAATCAAACAATTAGAATAACCAACATATTACTTAACCAAATTTATTTCATTAAGTTTTATATACCTTAAAAAAAAGTCACTACTAATGTACTAATGCAGTATAACACAGTATATATTTCAGTAATGAAACGGAGACTGACCACCAGTAGGCGGGCTGCACGAATCGGATCCCCGAAACCGCAACCCCTTCACACCCGAGGAACCCGACGAGCCTGGGCCTGCACTCGTCCCCCAAACAGCCCATCCCCGTCCCGTTCCAGCTCACCATCACGTTCTTTCGATCGTCGATCCTCTCAACGAACGCCCCTCCCTGACCGTCGATCGTCCCCTCCCCCTCTATCCCCACCCCCTTCGCATCCTCCGCCAAAACCACATACCACCTACGCTGCTCCGCCGGATAATCCCCCCGCCGAGTCCCGCCCAGGATCCGAGACCCCCTCTCCAGGCGGAGCACCACCCCCGATCGGAGGTTTAGGGTTTTCGTCAGGTAGGTCCCGCCGGAGGGGAAGACGACGCGGCCGCCGCCGGCAGCGGCGCAGGCGTCGATGGCGGATTGGATGGCGGAGGTGTCGTAGCAGCGGCCGTCGCCGATTGCGCCGTAGTCGGCGACGGAGAGGGTGAGGGAGGTGGTGAGAGGGGATTGGAGGCAGAGGAGGAGGACGAGGAGGGGCAGAAGTGACGCCATTTTTGATTGGGCGTTTTGGATTGGATCGGCTTTTTATTTTGTTTTATTTTGTTTTATATGTTCTTCTGATAACGTAAGAGAGTGACTTTGTTTTTTTAAAACAAATTTAAGACTTAATTAGCTTTTGAAAACTAATTTGAAATAGAGTTTTTCGTTTAAATTATTTTTTGTTAAGCATTTCTTTAATTTGTACTCTAATTTTTTTCCTTGTGAAAATTTAGGAGTATTAATCAATCCTAGGGGGCCACTTGGCAAGGGGATAATGGTGGGATTGTGAAAATTTAGGATTAATATTCAATCCTAGAGTTCACTTGGCAAGGGTATAAATATGAGATGCTATATAAAGTGTTGACAGTTGTCTTGATTTGAAAATGAAAACAAGAATTTTTTTTACAACCTAAATGCTCAAATAATATTTATCTATATTTTTTGTTTTAATTTTGACAGATATAAATAAATATAAAATCGATGGACCGTTCATCCCTTAATATTAAGACACTTATGCTGCAAATCTTGACTTCTACCAAACAACTTTTGAAGTGATTAATAAAGATAATATCCAATTTGATTTTGTCACAATTTTAAAATTTATAATGTCTACAATAAAAAAGTTATATAAATGTACACACCTTTAAACAGTATTACATAATTACTAAAAATAACGCTAAAAGTAGGCTGTGTCCTTTGAAATTATATTTTCACCAAATATAACTCTCTAGATTGATCAAAAAATTGATTTTTTTATGACTAGAGTTCTTATTAAAAAATTATTAAAGTTGGCATTTATTGTGGGATTTGAAAATGAGTTTGAGTTAAATATGAGCATTGTAAATTCAAAATCTCCTAATTAATAGTTTGTGCTTTAAAATGTTTATTTTTATTTTATTGGATTTGATGGTGATGGAAGGCTTTTTATTTTTTAAGTGGTATGCGAAAGTGCCGTCTCAAAAAAAAGTTGTTACATGTAAGTCTTCTGATCATATCCATAGAGGGTGGACTATATGTGATTGTGATTTAGATTTGATTGGGACATATATATATATATATATATATATATAGGGAAGTGATTGAGTGCGGCGGAACGGCAGGTGCGGACGCGTCGTGGACCGTCCGATTCGCATCCGACGGTGATGCATTCACATCCGACGGTGATCCACCCGGTCGAGTGCATCACCGTCTGTAACGCCCCACATTTACCTAACCGCTTATCGGACGGTAAACGGGTCGCTACTAAATTTAATCCAATTACAAGACCAAAGTTTGCAACTCTTTTTTTTTTTTTAAATGAATGATACCAATATAATATAAATATAATTAAAAAAAACGATGGCAATAAAGTAAATAATATCAAAGGGTTTTAAATCACCAATTGTCTTACAAAATATTAGAGTTTAACAGAAATAAAATATTCGAATGGAAAGACATACTAAACCACCCCTGTGGGAGCCATCTAAACTAAAGTAAATCCAAATAATTGACCGTGACTATTATTTATTCTCCAGTACTGCTACCTCGACGAGATCCCTGAAGCACATGAAAAGTTCAAGCTTTGTCTTGGTCCTCAGAAGATGAGCTACCTGGTTATGAAACAACCAGCCCATATCGAAAAGGGTGAGTGATTAACTCAGTGAATAAGCCCACTGACAAATTACCTCACGTGACAGTATATATAAAAATAAAGTTTTATGAAAATCAGAATTTCATTTAATAAATCTTTTATTTTATTAAATCAATTTAAAATCATGAACTTTAAAAAAATATTTTAATGCGCACGTGGCCCAATCCTTGGCCCACATTAGAGAAATCATGAGAGTTAAATGATACCAACATATATATATATATATATATATATATATATATATAAAGTTATATATAAAAACAAAACAAGAATTTTCTTTACTAAATCAATTTAAATGCATGAGCTTAATAAAATATAATTTTAATGCATCACGTGGCCCAATCCTTTGTCCACGTCATAGAAATCATGCAGCTTAAATGATATGACCGGGTAGGGTTCTCAATCGGAAGAACCGTTTCCCAAAACAGGTGTGCCAAGCCCCAAGCGACTAAATCGCTCAAAAAGCTCCCTCGAGGAGACGTCGGATCTAGAAGACGCTGATGGGTCGCCGCTGCCATCACTACGAGAACACCAGCACAGGATGCCCCGGTTGCTGCAGACTCCAAACAAAGGAATCCGCCGCTGCAAGGAATGCTTTACCACACCCCTCACCGATCTTGGGACTCTTCGAGTCCTAGACCTTCCTCCCCAAAGGCGAAATACTACGGGGGGATTTATTCCAGAAAATATGTCATGATATGCATCTTGATAAAATCTCCTAGGACTAGGTTGTCTCCACTAGTCCTAAATTTTTCCAAAACTCTCGAAATGAAAATCTTTAATCCAAATATTATTTCGAAAGCATAAGCATCAGAATAATATTATGTTAATTCTTGAAACATGAATAGCATAATTCATGCTATTTTAATGACATGATGAATGAATTAAATCATGCAACTTCATTCAACGAAAATGCAATTTGATCAATATGAAGAAAATATCCAAATCATGCAAATTTATCAAAATATAAATGCATGGATGACACATAATATCACACAAATATGATTGGCATATGAAATTCAATGTTATAGAGCAAAAGCTCACACGAAATAAATCGATAGGCCTACTCACCTTCGGTCCACACAAGCATCAACGATACACACTCGCACGTTGATAACCTAGCATAACAATTATACAATAATAGATCAGAAACAATCAATCACGACCCAAACAACTGACAACCAACTTATAACAGCACTATGTCCAATAATCCCAAAAGCCGATATCTTATAGACCTACAATCAACAACTCACTTCAAAGTCCTAATGAAAATCCCAACTTCGAATAAATATTAGAATACTCATATACTCACAATGATCCGATCCGATAATCAATATCCATTTATTCCATAAGACCCATAAAATATTTGAACAAATCCAATAAGGCTCAACTATAATTCCATGATCGAGTAACTCAAATCCAATCAATTTACATCCAAATAACAACAATATCCAATCAATATTCATTGATCCCACTAAACCAAATTATCGATTTAAGATTCTATTTAAGTTCTCAAGATCAATAAAATCATCAAAACCCGCAAAACAAACTATACTTCATTAAACATCAAATTTGGGATCATCTAAATCTCTAACATTCATCAAACTTGGTCATCAAGCTAAATATTTGAATTTCAATAAACTGCACAGAAATCTTTCAAAAACCATAACTTTCTATCCGTAACTCCGAATTGGACGATTAATGATTCGTTGGAAAGCTCTTTTCAAAACCTATTTCTGTTTGTCAAATACATTTTTTCCAGAAACGACTCTATCATAGTCAAAAACACGATTTACGTCCAAGCATAAAATCAACCCGAAAATTGCCATTAAATCCCCAAAACTAATAAATCTAATTTGATCTTAAGAATTCCTTTGAGATCCATAAAAATCAAATCAAATAATCATTAAATTAAATCAATCAAACCCTAACCCTAATCCATCAAACTTCTTCCCCAAACAATTACTTGACGTAATCATATCCTAACAAAAATAAATTAAAACTAACAAAATCAATAGGGAATGATATCTCACCTTAGATCCGATTACACCACCCACCATCTCCATCTAGGGTTAGGTCATCACAACCCTTCATAACTTCTGAGATTTGGATGAAAAACCCTAACCCAAACATGTTATTTAAAGGGGTTTACCGAAATTACAAAACGACCCCTGAAGTGTTTCCAGTTTACAATGACATCCCTACCCGATTTACAAACAGATCCCTATCCGATTTACAGAAATGTCCCAGAAGGCTATAAAAATGTATTCTGGATTCGCAACTAGATCCCTAGGCCCAATAACTTGACACTAAGCCTAAAAATCAAATTTTCCGAACTCGAATCTCACCAAATTTCAACCAAAGTATCTTAACACTATAAAATCTACAGAAAAATATAAAATAATTATTTCAACATCAATTTATAATTATCATAATTATAAATCAAATTGGACCCATTTGGGCCCACCGCCAAATCTGAAAAATGAAATATAAAAAATCAAATTTTAAAATTTCCATTATATATTTAAAATAAATATATAAGGCCGAAAAATACCGAAACGTTACATTCTTCCCCCCTTAAAGGAATTTAGTCCTCTAAATTCAAGGGAGAACACAAAAAGAAAGATATATAACATTCAATAATAACAATCATCCAACCAATAGTTGAAGAGTAGTCTTACAATTCTAAGTCATAACAACATCAATACAATCATTACACCAGTAGGTTTACACGTCTGTGTAATACCAACAAGCACAATAATATAGAAAATAGTATAAGAATCCAACTTATACCCCACAAACAATCAAACAAATGTACATCATACAATAATTGTATAAGTCAGCTTATAGGTCTGACTCATACTCAACAAGCTCAATAATGTAAAAATGGTATAAGATTCTAACTTATACCCCACAAACAATATTCAATCGAATGCACAAGCAAAACTATCAATGATTTGCATTGAAGTTCCAACAAATATCAATACAGACAACTATCATACAACAAAATAACCACATAAATCAGATCCACAATTCTTCCGCTGCGCCACTCTGATAGTGACCCAAATCACAGGTGGATGAACTTATACATCACCAACAATGACAAAAATCATTTACAAAAATTAAATGTGTAGGTCAAATCCACCCATGTTTCACATCATAGGTGTTATAACTCATACAGCATAAGCAATGACAAATAATACAACGGAAATATACAAGTCACGCTCACCCATGTCCCATACCATGGGTGATTCAGTTTGTACAGAACAAACAAAGACATAACAAGCAACAAATTGCATAAGTCAGCCCACCTACGTCCCATACCATAGGCGGTCCAACTAATACAATGCAAACATTGACAATAACAAAAACAATCACATCAAACAATTTCGTACATAATTGTACAAGTTAGGCTCATCTACGTCCCATACCATAAATGATCCAACTTGTACCATCAACATAAGAGCAATAATAATGACAACAAGATGAAACTAAAGATATTTACAATCTTTAGAATTTACATATATATAAGAAAATCATCTACTGACATGGACATTCACGGATTGATTAAATCATCCGTGATGCTATACAAAACATGAAAAACATCCTAATAAAATTGTGAATACATAGTTACACTTAATAACTTGAAAATATCGGTTGTTAAGGTATGTCTGTCATGTGTGTACGCTATGACGTATATTGAGTATGAACGGTCATCCATTATATAGAGCTCTTACATAGAGTAACATCTAATAAGAATTCAAATCCTATATGCATCAATTCTAATTGACTCAACTTATTCTAGGCTTCAAAAAAAAAATGACTCTCATACTAGCTTATCTCAAGGCTCTAAAAAAAAAAATTTACAATCAACCAAAATAACTAAGCTCTAAAGATAGGGTATCCAAAAAAATCAGGTGGGATATCTTAAGATCCAATCATGCAATCTAAACTCTTAAAGATATAGATAAATCTATACGCGTTCTAAATGCACGTGAATCTGAATTTACAAGATGCAATTGTAATAGCGATTTGCATAGCTTAATGTAGAAAAATATTTAACACATTAAAATATTGTATATAAAAATAAAACCTTCAAGAAAAACAAGTATAAATAATGTACTAAAAGAATTTAAAGCTCATTATATTTAATATATAGCATAATAAATTTGTAAGCCATGTAAAATATATATAGAGTTACATTATAATAAATTAACGTAACAAATATGTAGAGAGTTTAATTAAGAAAGATCTAGTAATGTCTTTATTTTTGAATTATTAAGATTTAAATACATCGATATGATTTACTTAAATTTGAATATGAAAACTCAAAATATAATTACAATTTATATAAATCTGATTTAAATTTTTTATTTTATTTAAATAAATAAACATGAGTAATAGCTAAATTTATGGCAATATAAAAATGTATATATATAAAAATATGGGTCACTTCCCCTTTAATAAGAAATTAATAGATTTAGCCTCTAGTATAACAAAAGTAAACAAATAATTTTCTTTATATATAGACTAATATAATCTCCTTAGGATGATCAAACTTAAGCCTAAATTTCATAGGCTAACTAAACTTAGGCTTATAGAAAATCAAGAATAAAATCACTAGAAAACACGATGTCACGATCAGGAGAAGACAATGCAATTAATCTGGAAATATTCAGGAAATCCAAAAGCAATAGGAGTTACACTAACTTAGGCCTTCAAGTCAATAGTAGTATCCACAAGAATGGCTAGATATTGTTCACACCCCTTAACTAGTAACCTCTAAACATGAAGGGAAGAGACGAATATGATCGGATATGATCCACTAAAACCCCCAAAGTGGAACGATTATTGGCCAGGAATACAAAAGGACACAACTTTTGAAAAACAATCAACACTTGCACGGAAGGCTAACAACCAATCTATGCCAAAGATTACATCGAAACCAAGAATATCGAGAATGAAGAGATCAATAGGTATCTAATGCCCATTTATCTGGACCAAGCAAGAAAGAAGAGCAAACCTTGGTGATAATTTGTTCACCAACGACAATGGTTATGTGAAGTGTAGACATCGAGATTGTAAACTTCTTTACTAAGAGTTTTGTAATTCCGATGAAGTGAATGAATGTGTGAAACACCAAAAAAGAACATACGCTGAATTACAAGAATAGAGACAATACTATGATCCTTTGCTGTCACAAAAAAAAAGATCCTAAATGAAACAACAAACATCACAAATAATAACACAAATTTTTTTTTCTCCTAAACACAAACCCTAACCTAGGCTCCGACAGGACGTGGCTCTGATACCATCTGTAACGCCCCACATTTACCTAACCGCTTATCGGACGGTAAACGGGTCGCTACTAAATTTAATCCAATTACAAGACCAAAGTTTGCAACTCTTTTTTTTTTTTAAATGAATGATACCAATATAATATAAATATAATTAAAAAAAACGATGGCAATAAAGTAAATAATATCAAAGGGTTTTAAATCACCAATTGTCTTACAAAATATTAGAGTTTAACAGAAATAAAATATTCGAATGGAAAGTCATACTAAACCACCCCTGTGGGAGCCATCTAAACTAAAGTAAATCCAAATAATTGACCGTGACTATTATTTATTCTCCAGTACTGCTACCTCGACGAGATCCCTGAAGCACATGAAAAGTTCAAGCTATTATTATTGACCGTGACTATTATTTATTCTCCAATCACGTTGACCGTTGGATGCGATGGACCCGCGATCGGACGGCCCACGTCGTAAACCGCACCGACCGCACACCGCACGTAATCGCCACCGTATATATATATATATATATATATATATATATATATATATATATATATATATATATACACACACACACACACGATTCTTAATTTGAATTATCTTGGCAGTGATATAATATAAAGCTGAAATGAAATTGCAATTGGGAGTGGTAAATGAGCAGTATAAATGAATTGAGTCGAGCTCACGATGCTCAACGAGTCTAGCATTCTTCTTCATTTTAGGATTTTTGAGGATTTTTGAGGTTGAAAACAAAATTTTAGCCTACAAACACATGGATCAACGTCAAGACTTTAATCAGCACCTATCGGTAACACCGCTAAGCTCTAAATCGATGTGCTATGATCACTTGGGACTTTGTATAACTTTGTATTGATTTAATAAGCCAAGTTCATAAGCCTAAACGAGCATAAATTTGTATTAATTTAATGTTTTGATTTTATGAAAGAGTTGAGTTAAGCTCAACTAAGTTTTTTATAATACAAATGAGTCGAGTTTGAACACAAAATGAAGTTCGATCTAGGTCCCGAGCTTTAAAAATTGTCCGAGCTTATTTATTTGTCTAATTGAACGAGTTCGATTGAGCTCAAATTGGATCGATCCCGAGTGACTTTGTTTACCTACCCTAATTGCAATAACCTTTTAACAATAAACATATTGAATATATTATATAATTAGAAAGTAAATATTCTTTTTGAGTAATGACTAATTAATAATAAATTATTCACTGTTCCCGTAATTATGGTTTTGGAATCATTGGACTTGGATTTTAGTAGTACTAATGAAAGAGAGGTAGTGACAGCACGTACATAATTTTTTTTTGTTGAAACTATGTTGACCTTTTTATAACGAGCGAAATCAGTTACAAAATTAGTAGTTCCAATCAGTTACCGAAGTAGAGCCTATATTTTAAAATTGCACTTATTTTGTTTAATATAAACTTAGGTATAGTTTGACAATTTGTATATAAGTATTTATACAAGAAGTTCTTTTTGAAGAAATTATTTTTAAAAAAGGAGTTTTTTGTATTTGGAGTAAAAACTGTTTGGGAACACATATTGATGAATATTTTTAAAAAATATTTTTGTAATATAAATCACATGAGTTGCCTAAAATACCATTGACCCTATTTTATACAATTATTGTAATAAATCAATATAAATAAATAAATAAATATAATCAATTATATAATCAAATGACTAAAACACACATATAACTAAAATAATATTTTCCTACAACATATTAATGATAAAATTATATAAAAATATTATTAAAATAATAATAATCTTATTAAATAAAGACATTGTTATTAAAATTCATTCATAAAAAATAACACTATTGAAGAAATACAAAAATCAATCTCACAAATAAGGAAATCTAAATTCGTGAGAATGATGAGTTGCAACAAATATTATATATAAATATATAATATATAAAGGGAAACAAGAGGCGTTACCTTGGTGAATTTGTTATATGATTATAATATTTAATCTTTCTCACGAATTTATAAACTATATATGATATAACACACTATATATAAGATACGCCCATGCGTTAATAACGTACAGTCGGTGAGTTTGCTATATGATTATGAGTTTGAGTTTGTTATAATATTATGTTATATCTCAATGCATTAGAACTGTCAATAATAACGAGAGTGATATTTTTTATATATAGTTTTTTTTTATGAAATTTTTTATATATAGTTACTCGATCAAATTAAGCGTAATAAAAAAAAATTTAATAATTTATAATGAAAGAGATGATAGAAAATTTTCTATTAATAATAACTAAAAATGATTTTTTTTGGAATTTATAAAATTAATCATAAGAGTATTTTTGTCAAAAATTTAATTTTTCTTAACTTTTATTGAAGTGAAAAAAACTCCTTCCATAGAAAGAGTTATTTTCTCCTTCTGAAAAGATTAGTTTTCCTCATTCTGTATAAGGGGAAGTGGTAGTTATCAAGTTATTAAACGCAATCACTTCTCCTTCTGAAGAAGAAGAAGTCGTTTAAAAGTACTTTTTAACAGTTATTAAACGATACCTTAGTTTAAAGTGGGGCCTGTATGAAAATAAAAAAAATTTGAACAAATTTGGATATATTTGTTTATACATTATTCGATTCGTCTAGGGTTCTTAGAGGGCAAAAAAACAACCCGCAAAAAAACATTTTGGACGGTGCTAGTGACACAAATGAGGACCAAAAAATGATTCAGAGAGCCATACAAAAATATAATAAATATATATAATATTTTGTAGATATATTAAAAATATATATTAATACCGAAATCGAAGGAAGCATAAGAATCGGCTTATTCGTGGAAAAATGGAATCAGTCGCGTGCACGCCAAAAACATCTCACACTATTCACCGGCGTTAAAAGCGCCACCGAATCATCACTTTAGTTCAGACTCTCATGTAAATATATTTATTTATGGGTAAAATGTATTTGAACCTTAAGTTTTTAAAACATGCAAAAACATCATATGAAGTTCACAAATATGCTATTACACCCTTTATTATTAGATTTTTCATTAAGTTTACACACAAGTACTTTAAAATTATTATTTTATCATTTATTAATTTTTAAATATAAAAAACGAGCAAATGATTTAATTTTAGATATGTTTTGTGAATATTTAATATAATAAATTAATAATCAATTTTTTAATACATATGAATGCATTTTTTTGTAAGAATTAACTTATATAACAGTTAATTAAAATGTGAAAACATAATAATGATTTAATTGAAAGGGTAAAACTGTGTTTTTATCCTATCCAAACAAAAAATCTAATTGCATGGGTGTAAGTGTACGTTTAGAACTTTAAGGGTGTTTATGTGGGTTTTGAAAACTTTAAGTCTCCATTTGGATAGCGAAATTGAGTTATTCTGGATAGATAACTGTGCTAGTATAGATAACAAATCTACATGAATAAGAGATTTTATGTTTAGTTGTGTTTTTTTTTATTCTCATTGAAAACGTAAGAATAAATGTTAAGTTGTTTGATTGATAAAAAAATAAAATATAAATAAAGTTTAAAAAAATTGATTTGATATGTGGGTTATTTGATGTATAAGAAATATTGATAGGTGATTTGATGTGATAACATAAAAAAAAGTTGATTTAACATGTGGGCCATGAGAATAGATAAAATGAGTATAGTTTATCCTATGTATTACATAGAATTGTTATATTCTTTTATATCGTTTAAATTTGTTTAATAATACCAAGTTATACCATACAAACAAACAACTATTTTTTCTATCCATTTTTATATCATTCTTATACTACTTATATACTCGCTTATTCAGTCTTCCAATTGGAGAATAAGGGTTTCAAACGCCATTTATCCTTTATTTATTTATTTATTTATTATATGAATGTATAAACTACAGTAACTACTGAGTGAGCCACACAAGATCACCAATCCGAGTAGCTGAACATACGGAGACTTGCAATGTGTTATCATTAAAATTTATAAAAGTTTTCTGGACTGATTCAGTTATCCATGTCATTCTGTGCCACTATTAATATGATTTGTTGATTTTTTTAATTGTCTTTAATCCGGTTCTGACAAAAAATAAAATGTAAGGCTACGGTCCACCCAATCCGTTTTACGACAGTCGCCGCCTCAGTGACCCAGTCTATTATCTAAATAAATACATACTCAATTTTTATTTATAAAAGAATGTATTTGCTGCAAATTAAAATTATTTAGATAATTTTATTAGTTTATAATTAGATAATAAGGTATAAAAGTTTATTTATTTATATTTATCCAAAGCGGCTCTCTTTTGGCTCTTATATACAGCAATAGAAGTTCTGGTCTAGTTCTATTTTTGTTAATTTTCCACTCATTTGATTTCACTGTCAATTATATTTACAACTTGCCCAAACCATTGTATATTGGATTTTTTTCATGTATACCATATAAATATGATACTTATTTTTATACTCTACAAATAATATATTTATATTTATACCATTAGAATTTATCTTAATACAAAAACTTGCCCCTATTAATTTTTTTAAATAAAAATGAACCTTAATTTCTTAATTAAGAAGTAAAAATGACAAAATTAATCTTAACATATAATATGTCATATTATAAATAATTAAACATAATAATCTAATTAATTAAACATAATAATCTAATTAATCTTTCGTTCTTTTCAAACAACCGTGAGCCATTCAATTTTATCCCTTCTTTTCATTTCTTCCAATCAAGATTTATGTTCTTTTTAAAATTTGTTATTTTGTAATATATATGATTTATGAAAATAATATTATTTCATTTGTAAATATTAATAATTATTATATATTTCCTAATAAATAGTTTCTATGTTTAGTTTTTATATTTTTGGATTTTAGACTAAATTTATCATTTTCATCTTAAAATTATTAATTTTATTTTTTATAAATATTTTATTTGGTAAGGTAAAATATGTAAAATAAAAAAATAAGAGTAATTTAGTAATTTCTTCAAGACTTTTACGGTTTTAATGAAAATTTGGATTGAAGTTAACTAAAATGATAAACATGCATAAGTTCTATATATTTCAATGATATAAAAATAAATATGTTATTTGGTGTGGTATAAAAATAAATAGCATGTTTTTAGATAGTATACATGCAAAAAACCCTTGTATATTATTTGATTCTACAATGAAAAGTAGACTGACATAAATCAAACAGAATCGCCAATGATATTTCCATTGGAAACTATTAATGCCTTGCTTTACAAAAAGTTCGATTATAGATGTGCCAATGCGGCAATGCATCCCAGATAAAATGAAATATACCTGACATAGATTTAGATGGTGACTAACGCAGGACCATATTTAAATAGATACCTCTGATTTCTCTTCTAAAATGGAAACATAAGATTTTTAATATATCCATAAGTCCTGCAAAAACAGCAGGCATATGGAAACCCAAAAGTTCAAAGAAATAATTAAAAGAAAAATATTAAGGACCAATATTGTTCAATCTCCTCAGCTGTGGGAGCTACCAATATTTCTCAAATATGTACAATATCGCTTACAAAGCTTTACTGCGGGTGCGGCAGAGAAGGTGAGAGAGGCTTTACTTTAAACCTGGCTTCATAGTTCCATTTTCAGTTGGCTTGGACGTAGAGAAGCTGTTACAAGTGATGCAAATCATTCGCCCCGAGTGTTAGCACATCAACCAATATAATGAAATAACTAATTATAAACAATATAGTATTTCACGATATTAGGCCACAAATTCAAATTTATACACAACTCAACACAGTCTGAATTTCTGATATTGAAACTTGAAAGCTCACACCATTCAATCAAATATTTAAAACCTTACTCTGGATGCTATTAAAACATTTAAGAAGATGGACCACGGCACTAGAAGAGTACCATGACTCAATATTTCTTGTTCTCTCTAATTCATCGTCCAGTATTCAAGAACCTAAACATCATTTAGATGTGTAGATTGCAGTGATTTGATCACCAGCCAATGATAAATTTCAAACTAATTCATCAGGACTAAAAATCACATCTTCAGGGATATTATTTATACCACCTTAGGTTACAGTATTTAAATTGTTCAAGAAGTATAAATTATGGTTTGATGCACCCAGTGTAATTTTGGTTTCTTCAAAAAAATATGGTAGTAATAAAAAATTTGAATAATTTCATGAACCGAACTACAGTAGATCAATAAATGACAACACCCACTCTAAAAAGTGATAAGATAATGTATGATTAATCTAGATCACTAAAGGGATTAAATTTTTTTTTTTTTATCACACTATCAACACTCTCAATAATTTGTTTAAAAAAATAAGATTAAAGTCCCTAGGAATCAGAAATAAATCCCAATAGACAAATAATGGTCGGTTGGCAGAACATACAATAAATCCACACAACACCATTTCCGAGACCCAATTGGTTCTGACCCTCAAAATCCTGCACCACAGTTCCTGCTGTTCAACAAACCCATTATTCGCTCTCACTGTGGACCAGTGTCCCACACCCACCCACTTAACTTTCTCCCAACAATGTATTTACCAAAATACCCCTATGAAATCCCGAAAAGAAAAGTAAAGTTTGCCCGTTTTTGAGGCCGACCAAAGTTAAATGCGTGCGATACACGCCTCTTAAAACGTTGGGTTTTTTTGGCATCCTAACTGTTGGACCCCAGAAGGGTAGAATCGTAAATTCGAAGATCCAGATTCCGTACCTGAATTCGCCGGGTCGTAGCCGAAAAGCGAAGTCCCAGGCGTGACAGCCAAATCCGCCGTCTGATGGACCCGATCGACGGTCCAGATCTGCTGCTGAGGATTCCACAACGCCGCCTCCCCCTCACCCGTCACTGCGCCGTTACACGCCGTTAAACAACGGCTCTGCTTTCAATAATAATAATAATAATAATCAGTGCATTTTAATTAAAATGGACCGGCGAAGCAACGGATGGAACACGTACTTCGAAGAACCGGTCGAAGCACTCGAAGTCGATCCTGGATTCACCGCCGCGAGCCTCATCGAGAGAAACTGAAACCCATCAAATGACGGAATTAGCCTTCTCTAATCAACACTTTGCATGATAATGTAGGGGTAAATCAGGAAAAAAACACAAGAAAGGCGCGTACCTCAACTTGCCTTTGCAGCGATTGCACGTGGTTAATGATTTCGTCCAACACCAACGCCGTACCGGAGATCTGAACGAATAAAAAATTGTAATTTTAAATTTTTTTTAAAAATAACATACGTACACCGTGACGTCATCAGTAACGGAGATTTGTTTCAAACGGGGAACCCAAAAACGATTTTCGCTGAATGAATGCCTTCTTTACAAGGCTATTTCGGTAATTGAACAAAAAATTCAGCTGATAAGTTTTTGGACGGTCAGGATTGGGTGGCCGAATCGCAGCGTTTGTCTGGCCATTTTAGGAACCCTAAAAACACCCTCTAAGGACGTGAATTTACGTATATACCCAATAATCGGGGAAAAATTGCTTGATCTCCTTATCCAGAAATGAAATCACCACCGTCCAACGCGATCGGAGTTCTTCAATTTGACGGCTCAGATAAAATCAAGAATTTGAAAAATATGGGTCCATAAAAAGCTGACCTTGTTGCATCCAGGGACCAGTTCTTGGAGCAGTTTCATCCGAGCATTTATTTTCTCTCTCCTCGCCTAAAATAATTTGTTTGGAAAAATTATTATAATTAAAATTAACAAAACTAATCAATCATTAATCATATAAACCCAATCATCATTATCAGTCACTATCACTGATTTGACATTAATGGATAATCAGATTATTTGTTTTTACCCTTTCTGCTAAGCTGTGACTGTCAGTCGCTTGGCCTCGGCGAGCACGGACGTGAACGTACGGAAGCTTCTCGTCCTCCTCTTTCTTATTCTCTTCCGCGGCCTTAACCTTCTTCGCAGGTCCTTTCGTCTGTTTTTTTTTGAAGAACCGAAACGTTACGGCTTCTGATTCGAGACGGGATATTTTGCATGAAAACCCACGATTGACACTCACCTTGCATTTCTCTCCTTTTCTCTTCGCCATTCTCTGTTGCTGCTGTTGTTTGGCCTCCGATTCGAACTCCACCGGCTCGGCCTTCAATTTGGGGGAGCTCCCGCCGGAATTGGAGGGGGAGGTGCTCGTCGGCTCTGGCGAGTCGCCGGCGGATGAGGCGAAGATGGAGAATCTCGCCGCCCGCTCCACGAGGGCGACGTTGGAGGGGAACGTCGGAGAGCAGCCGAAGAGGTCCAACCGCCGGTCCTCCGCCGCCTGGCCCCTCCAGATCGCCGGGGAGTCCCGCGGTTCCGGGTGGAGGAGCTCCATTGCCTTGTTCGACGGGAGCCCGAGAAGCGCAGTGAATGAGCTCCCTCCGGTTCCACCTCCGTCACCGATCTCCGGCGAAGAATCAAACCCGTGGCGGAGCAGATTCTCGGTCATGAGGCTCTGGATATCCTCCTCGAACCGAAAGGTCCCGGAGATCTCCGCCGCAGCGTACTCCCCGGAATTCCCAGATCCGGCGCCGAAATCCTCGTCCGCTCCATCTAGGGTTCGAATATTCGATGAATGACAGAAATCAAGCCATGGATTTCACCATCGTAAACCCTAATTTTCCCCCAATTCGAGAAGAAGCAGAGGTAAGTCGTCAAAAAAAAGAAAAAAAAAATCGCAGACGCAATGCGTCTCAATAGGGGGGAGGGGGGCGTATATAAAAAACCAACGATGCCGTTCGATCTTGACGATTGACGGATAACAGCCGTTCGTTTGAAAGCAATGTCGCGCTTACGAGAGAGTGGTAGAGATCCGTAGATGAATTGGAAAGAACGGAGAGATCGCGCTTTAAATGTCGGGTTTTGGTGGGGCCCTGACCGAGAGGAAAGTGTATAGTTACGTATTGTGTATATGTACGTATATATACGGTAGGGTGGGACGGGGGACCGAACCGACAGGGGATTTAAATTGACGGGTCGGAGACGTCACTTTCGCTGCATTGAATGACGGGGGGTGGGGGAGGGAGGCGTCGATAAACGACGCCTTTTTTTTTTACTCTTGCCTTTTTTTTACTTCGTCTTTTTGACGCCCGAGGCCTCTTTTGACAACACGCGTGCGTTTCGTGTACGAGCGAAAAAATTAGTTCAGAATGTTAAACATAGATTTTTTTTGTTATGATTTATGTTCAATGAGATACTACAGAACACATAAATTGAATACATGAATTTCTATATATATTTTTAATTATACATATTAGTATGACTAAGTATTTATTTTTACAATGATCAGATTAAAAGATTTACCAGTTCAATAGTTGAGTCAATTATAATTTATTGTAATGTTATTAAAACATAATTTTATTAATTTTTAATATTAATAAATAATTTTATGAAAACATATTATACTAATTTTTAAAATTGTTTTTACTCTCTTGACTTATCTACGACTTTGTCATAACATGAGAGTTTGAAAAATTATTTTAATCACTGCTCATCATTTTTATTTGTTTAGAAATCACTAGTGGCTTGTCACCAATCTCTCCCTGGTGTAAAATAAATGTTTCGTTTTATCAAACAATTTATTTTTTTTATTTACATTTGCACCAATTTTTACTGAGAATTTTTTTTTCACTTGCGTGTTCATTCATCAGCACACTTGCTGACCCCCTCATAGTGGCTGGATTATAAATTGAAGTAACAAAAAAAAAATAAAGAGAGAAAAGGTATGCCTTATATAACTTTAAAAAAAAGTAACATCAGTCGGATATGAGGGTCGTACAAAATAACAATCTTTATAGTATGATATGCAAGAAAAATTAAATAAAGGCTTTCCACTTTGGTGTTTCCAGGTATTATTCAATTTGTGTAACAGACAGCTATGTTTTCATTTAAATAGTAGCAGAAATTGCTCTTCTGCTCCAAACTCCATGGGATTTCCATGTGCTCGAAAGATAGCTAGGATCATGTTCTCTGAAAATTTTTGGAAGTGCAGTCCTTGGTGTACTATAGAATATTCCAGATGCCAAAATGTGTACTGCCTTTTATTCTGAGCTCCTCATGAGAAGAGATATCATGAGTTCGGGGTACAGAAACATGCAGTTTGTCATTTTGACAGTAATAGTAGACTTCATTATATTGGTGAATAAGAGGCATGCATATATACACAAATATAGAGGAGTAATTTAGATTTTTTGCATTAGAAGAAATGTTGAAGCAGCATTAGGATTATATTCAACACTTGCATAACATGCAACACGAACGAACCTATATAAGAACACGAATTTTTTTTATGGTTTGATAAATTTGACAACGTCCATAGAAGAGATTGAAGAAGAATCGTTTTATTATATATACCAGATAATCAAATTACCATATTTCTCAATCTCTTTCTCTCTCTCTCTCCTCAGTGCTCATCTTTATCTCAAACCAACCCTATACATGATCATCTCTCACAAAAGAATAAATAATGAAATAGGGTACGTACAGGTGGAAATAAGCAAAACCCCCTTACAAATTTTGGGTACAACCAGTGGATCAACCCTAGAGATCTTCATGAATAGACTCGTTCATGCTATAATATGTTACATGATTAGATGAAAATATGGTAAAAATAAAATTCAGTAAAATAAAATACTGAAATATTAGAGAGAATCGGCAGGAGTGAGAGATGAATAGATAGACGAAGCCCACTGTGACACCTAAGGTATTATTCGGCCCCTCCCGGTGTAAAAGTCTTGAACCGAACCGTCCACAGGATGCAGCAAGCCCACACAAAATGCACGCTCAGGTGGAATCATAAACTGATTTAAAACTCTATCACCACAAAAACACTCGGGCTACTGGACTAATAGGACATCAGGGCTATCTTTCACAAACTCTCACAAGAGACTCTCTTTCTTTGAGTGAATACACATTTTGTGATTTCGATTGATGGAATGACATACATGGATCCCTTTATATAGGCCTTTAGATTGCCCAAGAGTCACCTTCAAATTCAATGTACACATTCAATTAGAAATAATGGACTCACAATTATTTCATGCATGGTTCATTGTTCCCTATTCAATGGGAATGGCAAAATCAAGGTACATAATGTACTCCTTTATATTAAATTTATGTATCCAACCTAGGTGCATCATTGGAATGAGAACCTTGCATATTCAACGTTTCATTCCATCCTAGGTCCATCATAAAAATCCTACATAGATGAATTTTATATAGTTAATACATTAAATATGTTCATTACATCCTAGGTTCATCTAGGAATCCCACGCAAATGAACCTTGCATATTTAATTACATAATTAGAGTCCAATGTACCTACTACATTAGTCAACACACATAAATCATGCCAAGTACACGTCCATAAGCCATATACTACACATCCATATATATAGCTCTTGTCCATATTATATCCAAACTCTATACTTAGCTAATTGGTGATTATTTGAAAGCATGTAAGGGATTAAGTTTGGAGTCAAAATATATTAATATATTTTTCATATTAAACATTGAATTTTGAAACTTTATTTTTTGAAAAACATTTAAAAAACCAACAATCCCCCACAAGTTTTAAAATACCAACGAGTTCCATCCCACAACTTACTTCGTCTAATGTAGATGCCCGAAGACTTGAATCTACACTAGTGTAACTGAATTGTGACTGATAATGCAATAGTGGACTAAACCTTGAACTAAGCATCACAACCAGTTCATCAGCACACACACAGAAACTTAATAGCCATATCGGATTGGTAGCACATTAAGGGTCGTGTGCTTATTCCTGGTTATGCGAGAGCTACAAGGAATACTAAAATTACATAGGAGCCAACCCACATCTCCACTCTCACATAGGTAAGTCTATAAGAAGTGCTTTCTGTCAGTCACCCCACAGAAGAATTTAATGGTAGTGACTTTTAAGGTACTCGGGCGGGTTGGGTCGGGAAGTATTTGAGGTCAGATAAGGGCTTGAAAGTCGGGTTCGGGTCGGGTCGGGTAGTTAAACCTTATATACAAATAATTAAAATGAATATCTACAATAATTAACCCAAACACAACAAACTACTAATTTGTGTAATTGTTTATTATGTTTTAGGAATTTAGGGTTTTAGATATAGGTATATTGTTATTCTCATATGATAGATTGGGTTCGGGTTGGTTCGGGTTCGGGTCGGGGGCGACCAGAAGAATTTAATGGTAGTGACGCCAGTTGCCAAAGATGAATAGGTTAGCCTAGGGGTGCAACTCGGGTGGGTTGGGTCGGGTTCGACATTATCCCGCATTGCAGACTTAACCAAGCTTTAAAATTTGTTCAAATTTGACTCGTTTGTTTCGAACGAGCTTTAACCGAGCCGAGCCCGAACTGCTCAGCTCGTTTACTAGCCCTAGTCACATGCTTTGAAATGGGAGGGTATATATTTAAAGAATTTAGCTAGAGCTAACTTTTAACCAGAAACAAATAATCAAAATAACCTTATTATATAATATTTTCATAATGTAAAGAATAACAAGTTATTGAAGGGTATATATGCAAAAACTTGTTATTTTTTGTTTATATAATTAAAAATAATCTATTTAATTATTTTTGCAGCATTAAATTTTTTAGTAATGTTACATATGATTGCTCTAATTCGCTTTTGTCATATTTGTAAATATATTTATCAATGCCATTAAGGCATACAAAGTATCATAATATTCTTATTTTATACATACATACATAGTTATATACACTCACAGACACAAGAACACAAACATACATACAATATTTTAAAATAAAAAATCTATATTTGTTTGATATCATAAAACTTAGGATTTTAATATTTAAATAAAAATGATGATTAAAGAAAAATATTTTAAAAATTCATTTTAAATATCAATGATTTATTCATTATAAATTACATCATAGTCTTTAATATTAAAAAATGATTTTTGATAATATAAAAATAAATATTGTATTTTGTAAAGGGATATATAAAATTGAAAAAAGAGTATTTTATTCATTTTTCTAGGACTTTAACAGGGTTAGTATTAAATTTTACGGATGTTTTCCAGGATTATAAAAATACAAAATTTTAAAATATTATAATAATATAAAAGTAAATAAATTACTTATAATGATATAAAAATAAATAACATGTTTTTCAATAGTATATGTGCTAAAAACCCAAAAGATTATGGTTGATAATCCCCTGTATGTGACGATATATGGCTGAATTACATACATCAAAGTAGCTGTAATAAAGAACTACGCATCAATTAGATATTGCATTAAAAAATCCAAAAATATTTTTAAATTGTTGTCTAATATTGAAATTTTATTGTTTCCATCATTTTTTCTGTCAAAATAATGTTAATTACCCTTGATCGTCGAAGCTTTTTGATAAGCATCACACCAGTATATATCAAGCAACTCAGTGTCATCATCTTCATTCTTTTGGTTTCTTTGAATTATTTGATGATTCTCGTGGAACTGGTATCTAATGTTATTGCTCTAGTATATATCTGATTATGCGAGTATATATATCTTAAGAAAAATATTAAAGTGGTTGGGGGCGCAATAGGGGGCCGGATGCATTATTTTTTATTTGTTAATTTAACCATTTTAATGTTATAATTTATAAGAAACCTTAATTTTGATTTACAACCCTTTGTACATCTCCAAATGCATTCTCACATACCTCGTTAGTCATTCAGTGAAATACACATTCACAGATGAGGTATATACATCGTTACGTTTATTACAATTATTAAAATATGTCCATTGAATTCAATATGAAAATATATACATTTTTTATCAAAACAAAAATTTCATTAGGCAATCTATATTATTTTTTCAATGTTAAAATTTGTTAAGACTGTCCGTAAAACTGAATATGAAGCAATATATAACATTATCCTTAAATTTTATACATTAAAAAAACTCAAAAAATAGAAAGATTTTACACCAACAACATAAAAATACAAAATTTTAAAATATTATAATAATATAAAAGTAAATAAATTAATTATAATGATATAAAAATAAATAACATGTTTTTCAATAATATATATGCTAAAAACCCAAAACATTATGGTTGATAATCCCCCATATGGACAATTGTTTTTTGATGGAAAAATATGTGACGATATATCGCTGAATTACATACATCAAAGTAGCTGTAATAAAGAACTATGCATCAATTAGATATTGCATTAAAAATCCAAAAATATTTTTAAATTGTTGTCTAATATTGAAAATTTATTGTTTCCATCATTTTTTCTGTCAAAATAATGTTAATTACCCTTGATCGTCGAAGCTTTTTGATAAGCATCACACCAGTATATATCAAGCAACTCAGTGTCATCATCTTCCTTCTTTTGGTTTCTTTGACTTATTTGATGATTCTCTTGGAACTGGTATCTAATCTGAATCTCATTGTCACGAATGAGATCCCCTTCACATGTATAATTTTTTTCACATTTGCAAATTGCAATATGTTATTTTATTTTCACATTAACTGTGAATTCAGGTAATTTTAACTTCAAGAATGAGGTAAAAAATAAAAAAAATTAAAAGCCAAAGTAAATGGAAGGTTCTGTGAATTATTCAGCATCACAACCAACTGTCTTTAATGATCATGCCATATAATATAAATGTCTGCTTGTACAAGATAGTTTAAATATTTATTTGTTCGACGCTGTTACATTCGATCCATTTTGTAGCTTCATTTATGAGTAAGAGAATATCATCCAACCACCCATGGAGTATATATTGTCATAGAGCTAATATTTACTCCATCGGTGTTGTTTATTAAATTTTTTTTTAAAAAAAAAAAACATGCGTATTGGTTTTAGCTTAATTTATATTTTATTTTTTTTCTAATAGTATGCGAGTATATATATCTTAAGAAAAATATTAAAGTGCTTGGGGGCACAATAGAGGGCCGGATGCATTATTTTTTTATCTGTTAATTTAACCATTTTAATGTTATAATTTATAAGAAACCTTAATTTTGATTTACAGCCATTTGTACATCTCCAAATATATTCTCACATACCTCATTAGTCATTCAGTGAAGTACACATTCACAGGTGAGGCATATACATTGTTACATTTTTTACAATTATTAAAATATGTCCATTGAATTCAATATGAAAAATATATACATTTTTTATCAAAACAAAATTTTTTTATCAAAACAAAAATTTCATTAGAATCTGAAGCAATTTATAACATTATCCTTAAATTTTATACATTAAAAAACCCAAAAAATAGAAAGATTTTACACCAACAACATGAAAAATAAGTTTCAGAATAAAAAACACACAGCATCTCCAAAGTGGGGCCACTTTTTGATGTCACACAACAGCAAAACAACAAAAATACGGTCCCCCCCTCCAACCCACCAAAAACACAAACGAAAAGATCCGTATATATATACGCGTACGTGAAAAGCTGACAAATTGGAGACTGACAGAGGCCAGGCTAGACCGGCTCGGACCGGTCCCCATCTGGACCGGTCCAACCCGGCTGACGGCGACCCCCTCTGAGCCGTCACCGTCAACCCCACGTCATCCCCTTTTTTTGTTGGCAGGGGTGACATGCAGCTGTCAGTGTCTCTGGGCCGTCCCGTCTTCCAATATTATGGGCCCATTGACTTTAACCCATTTATGGACCATCTTGTACCACAGGGTAAATGTTGTTCTCCCTCCTATTTGTATTATTTTTTCACATCACATGATTTGATTTTGTCATTTTATGAAGTGGGCGTGCTAGATTGCTAATTAAAATTCGATTTTGTCATTTTCATTTGTATGTTATAAAAATAAAATATTTTTTTTTATATTTGAATGCATATATTTTATATTTTAATGACATAATATATAATATTTCAACTTGTTTATGAAGTGTGTGCAGGTCAGTTCTGAGATTCATCAAACGGAATGGATACTAGACGAATTTATGAAATGTGGCCCCAAAAAATATACATGAAAAAAATATAATGAATAACAATACAATTAATCTTTAAAAAATAAATAAATAAAAACTAAACAAAAATCACACTATGAAGAACTTTAATTTAAGTTTTCATTTTTAACTAACAATAAAAATAGCAAAAATAAACTCCTTAATATGTGGGATTTGTTAATGAAATAATTACATTTCTTGTAAATTCAAATGTAAAACTAAATTCCAATGTAATTGAAAATTTTAAATGAGTTATGAAAAACTGAAAAAAGGATAAAAAGAAATAAATGGATGATTTTTTAAAATAAAATAACTAAAAACCTCCAAATAGAAAAACAATTAAACCACATTACAATTAAAAAAATCGAATATATAAATTAGAATTATGCATGAAAATAAAAGAAAATTTTAAAATACATATTGAAAAGATAATATCCTCTTTAGAAATGAATAAATTTTAAAATTTTAATTCTAAAAATACTTAATTATTTTTAATACATCCATATTTTTAGGGATTTGGGACTCCCTTGGGGATAGGAGCCTTAAGCAATTGTCTTGGTTGCCTACCCCCAAAGCCGGCCCTGAGTGTGTGTATAATGAAGTGTGTGATATTATATTAGTATGGATTGAATGCATATTTTGGAGGGAAAAACTCCCTTACCCGACCGGATAGGGTTTGATGATTTGCTCTCTTGACTATTGCTCTAATTAAGTGAGTGTGAGTCTTCGGTGAACGTCTTTCGCGAACTGGTTAACGAAAGAGGAGTCATTTGAAAAAAAATTATCTGACGGTCAAGTCGGTTATTTATAGGATTCAGACTTCTATTCTTTGAATGATCTATGTACCTGTGCTCATGATCTACGTATTGGTGCTCTTTTACTTTCCCCTTCTTTTTATATCCTTAAACTGTTCAGATTGTATCATATCATTTTTTGGATCTGCCATTGCAGTGTGGGTAAGATGTTCCAAAAGGATACGGTGGGATTATTTGATTCACCTTTATCGATCACAATTAACGTTTGAACAGGACTATAGACATGGATTTGCAGGTGACAAATGTCATGGCATTCAAATGACACGTGTCGATTAGTTGCTAATTGATTATGTTATTATGGATGTTGATTGGACCTAGAAAATAGCACCTATATATATTTTTCTATTTTTTGTATATTAACATAGTAAAATATAATATATATCCGTTATCATGGTTTCATATATTATGTTAATGAAGTGATATATGTAAAAAAGACTGTTAAAAATATTGAATGTATTAGCTCAACACTCTATACCAGGGTGAAATTCAATGAAAAAAAGAGAGAAGAAATTGTTTGGTGACCGTTTTTTTTTTAATGTCTCTGCAACTCACAACATGATTTTTTTTAATTATTCAAAGTATATCTTTATTTAATATTACAAATAAAATTAGCAACACAGGGAAGCTTGTATATGAAAGATAGCATATGTAGAGCAGACCACTTAATTATCCGTAGAAGTTGTTTTCAATCTCTTTCAGAGGGGAGGGCACTCTGATAGCTAGGTTTTGATGGGATTGAGACAGGGTGTGTGTTCCCCCCCAACTAAAGAAATGCCAAAGACCTTAGACTAGGTTTAGATATGAAAGATAACAAAATACTTCATATGCAATGAAAAGCCATCAACAACAAACAACTCTGTCAACTCTTTATGTGACCTAAACTCACTGTCATGTCTCGCGCGGTGCCTAATAAAAACCACACAGGGGGAAAGACGTGACTTCATAACTAATCTTCTTCTTTTTTTTTCTTTGATGCAGTGTTCATAATTCATTCACAGCAGTCTTCACTTTTCTGTAAGTGATTTATTAGTTTACTGGAGATTAAAAAAGTATATAATAATATGCATCCAATTCATACATATGAATATCTATTTTATATATATATATTTTAAAGATACATATATATTTTAGCAGAATTTCAAACTGAATATTTGATGACAAAATCTGTAACTATATGAGATCTTGGATTCAAATTTCACTACAAACTTGTAAATTTAAAAAGATATTTAATTAAATTTAAAATTATTTTGAGGACTTGAAACTCTCTCTTAACATTCTCTCTTAAAAAATGATACACGTCGCCCCCAAAAAACACCATAAAATTGACTTCAAAAATCTCATATTCTCTTTGTATGAGGTTATATATACTTTGATAGATTTTTTTCTTTTGTATTTTTAAAATGCATATAATCTCTAAATAAACATATATACCTTCACCGGCACCGCAAAACTTAATGAGTGCAACCACAATATTCAATAATAGTAGTGCAACCACAATATTTAATACCTAATATTCAATAATATTTATGACATTAATAATTAATAAATTCAGCAAATAATTAAATTTGAGACCACATGAATTAGTTGAACTTAGTAACAATTTTATGATATATTTATGATTTCCTACAACTCCTCGAGGTAGGCTCTTTCACGTGGAACCACTGATATTTCACCAAAATTCTCAAATAACAATGCAACCACAATATTTATGGTTGTAAATATGAAAAATGAAACCTAAAAACAGTGCACAAACTTGCCATCAATAACTTTGTGGACTCATATGGGTTTAATTCCATTTGTAATTTTTAGTATGTATTAAATGAAATTAGAATATTTATTTTATAATTTTAAGGGTATCTTAATGTTCATTTTAAAGGTATCTTAATTGTCTAAAAAAATATTACCTGAAATTTTATTAAATTTGAAGTTTGAGGAGTCATGTTTTGAGAGCTGGGATCTTATTAAATTTTAATTAATGATTTTTTTGTGAAACATATAGGGTCCGATTGTCAAACTGGTAGCGATTTTTGTCAGGAGTTGATCATAAATATCATAGACATGCTTGTAACACTTGTATGCCCCGTTTGGAACGAGTATAACCCCCCGGATAACTCCGGATAAGTATTTGGGGGTGTTTGTTTACCCCGGATAACCCCAGATAAATTATGTCAGAATAAACCTTGATAAAGTGGTATAGGGATTCCAATCAACCTTTAGAATAAAAGTTATCTTAGGTTATTCCACCTAAAGAATATGTGGGCCCACTATCAAATCAACTGTCATCACTTTTTATAAATCACCTGTCAAATCAACTATCATTACTTTTTTACTTTTATAAATCATTATCCATATTTTATTCACATTTTACCCAAACAACAAAACATTTATTCTTACGTTTACCAATGAGAATAATTCAAAACACAACCAAACACAAAATCACATTATCCTTATTTATACTTATTTATGCTTGGATAAATCTATACCCTAGAATAAAAACTATCCCCGTTCCAAACGGGGGCGTAGGGTTTGGTTGTGAAACTGGTAAAATCTGAATGAAATTTGTGTTATTGTGACAAATTAAAGTGTAAAAAAAAGATGTAAATAATATAGATATATAGAGGTGGGATAACCTTTTTAAAAAAATTAGTTGGGTGGGTTAACAAACGGATGGGGTGAATGACTTATGGGGTTAATTTGGCAATAGCATAAGATCTCTGTTCTATTAAATAATTATTACATATTATTCAGAACTTTTGATATAAAAATCATTCGTAAGTTTTACTAATTGTTTTTTTTTAAGTCTGTCTCACTCTATTGGTACACCACACCAGATCTCCTGATTTACTTATACCATTTATTTATTTAGGTAAATATTTATTGGATTGACAATGACTTTTAGGTCTGGTACATTTGAATCTTTCTTTTCTTTCAAAATGTACTTACAAATCCTTTTTTTTCCCCTCAACTCACTAATAACACAATAATCTGTGTCCTGACTCCTGATCCGGTGACTCAACATTTGATTGATCGATCAAATCGATTAGGAAAAAATTGATATAACACCTTGAAAAGTTAGCTAAATTAGTTTTAATTATTTTATAATTAAAAAACCACCACATATCATCAGAAAATATATATAATTAATGGATTGAGTCCTTGAATTAAATTGCTCTAATCAATATATAAGTCATTACAATATATGAAAAATCCGATTTAGTTATTTTGATGATAAAAATGTCATTTCCTTTTTCTTAAAAATTTGTCCTGCTATCCTATACTTAGTAATGGGGAAAAAGGGAAAAATAGTTATAACAACTCTTTAGAGATGCATGCCTACCTTTTTCTCAAAAAAAAAAAAAAAAAAACTCTTTAGAGACTTGTTAAAATCTAAAAATTTCTATGCAAAATCAATAAACCCCCTTAAAATCAATCACAAATGTTGTTAGTGTATACAATAATTTATCGAGTATATTTTAAAAGGATACTATAATAATTTGTTATGTATAATTATAACATATTTGGTTAGTTTCTACTAGTCTTTTCCAACGCACGATGTGCGTGATAATTAAAATACAATTAATAAATATATGACATGTTAAAAATATTTTAAATTACATAATCTATTTTTTAAATAAATTTTAAATAATACAAATAATAAATAGAATATTTGAAAAAGTCAATTACATAAAAAAATCATCACATGCAACAATTTGTGAAGGAAACAAATGTATAATAGAATATATCTAATCCAAGTTATATAAATTATATTTTAAATTTAGCACTCCAGATTTAACTATATAAAGAATAACAAAAAACAGTTTTTTTTTTAAATAAAACATATTAATAAATCATTTCATACATTTCTAATAAACACACATTCTATCAAAAATGAATATGAAGATGTGGATGGGACTATTCAAATGGTGAATAACTTTAAATAATGATTTTGAGACCATCATTAAAAAAAAATCAACGCCCCCATAAAAAAGGAGTGGAGAGCAATTTTTTTAATATATCTTACAATCTTAAGTTCATGCTATGGGTTGTTATATATTGCTTTCATGTTTTGAGTACAACTAATAAAATCACTAACAACTTTTTTTGCCTGAAAAATTTACAGTACTTAATCAACTTGATAAATTAATCCATCTAGATAAGAAATTGAAAAATGATATCTAAATCACCCCGTTTTCCCGTGAAACAATGTTTTGAGTAAAGATAAAATATAAAAAAATGCCTTGAAATCAATGCTAATGAGAATTAATAAAGACATCTATTTTATCACAAAAAAGAAAAAAAACTTAAAAATAAAAATAAAAATTAACTAGAGTAGATTGAATCAAAATAGGTATCAAACGCCTTATAAGGAACCATATTTGGGATGAATTTGATCCATTTTATAAACTGATTTATATAAACTCTTGGAAAATCCGTTATATGCAGAAAATTCTAACCTTCCTAACTCATCTTATTTAGTTCGGTTAGGATTTCAAAACATTCTTAATATATTTTATTAGTTTTAATTTAAATAACTAAAGAATCTAATCTTATCTCAATGTCATATGTTTTATATTATTTTATTTTAAAAAATTTAAATATACGTAAAACTTAGAATTAATTAAGATGTTAAATTAAACCATATAATTATATAAATTTATCTTTTTAATTAAGGATTTGTGAATTTCAAAAAGATTGGTTGGATTAATATCTCATTTTACCCACTCAAATATTAAAATATTAATTTTTTATTTTTACCCTTAATATAAAATCAAATAAGAGTAAAATTGAAAAAATAAAAATTGAAAAAAATAAATTTGATGAATATCTCATCCTATCCACTAAAATATTAAAATATGTATTTTTTATTTTTATCTTTGATATAAAATCAAATATCATAAATAAATAAATAAGGGTAAAATTAAAAAATAAAAATGTTACACACATACAAAAACAAACATGATAACTTCAACACTTTTGGTTAGTATAACAGATAGATTATGATAGAGACTAAAATAAATATAGTTTAATAAGATAAGAATTTGATGAGATTTACCGATTTTATAAAAATCTTTTACAATTTTCTCAAAACTAAAATAACTCAATAGTGTTGATAAAACAAAATTGAATACGCCATTATGCTAATTAATATTAAGGATAGAATGTCAATAAATCACGCCACAAGAACACTTGCCTACTTTGCACATTGTTGAGAGCGCGTGAAAATAAAAGGGGGTTGATTGATTGATCTCTGGTAAACCCTAATCGGAGGAGGGTTTTGGGGTCAATCAACTGCCGCCTCTCCCCATGGAGGAAGAAGGGATTCTATGGATCATCAGTCGCCGCATGTCCCGGTGGAGGAAGAAGGAGAAGAAGAAGAAGAAGGAGGCGTTCGCCAACCGTTTGTGATTCGGGGTGAAGATGATGATGAGGAGCGAATGAAGAAGAAGAAGAGGAGGTTAGAACGACAATGGCTTCTCTTCTGTCACACCAACTCCTCTCTCTCTCTCCTCTACCTGGAGGATCCCTTTCACGAAAAGATGGACATAAAAGAGTTGAAGGTGGACACCTCTCATTTCACGGTCGAGTTCCTATGCCCTATCGGCACATGCAACGGCCTCCTCTGCCTCGGCGACAAGTACAGAGACAGGAACCCCGTCTACATCCTCGACCCCATCAACAACAGATTCCTCACCATCCGCTACTCCCCGGATCCCTTAGACAGCGAGGCCGACAAATTGGGGTTCATGTCCGGGTTCGGCTACGATCAAGTCTCCGGAGTCTACAAGGTGTTGAGGTTGTTTGGCGGCGACTGGTGCCCGTTGGAGGATACCACGGTTTGCACCATCTGCACGGTGCACCCCGAGCACGGGGCCATGGGTTGGAGGTTCCTCGACCCCCTCAAGGACGCTCTCGTCGTGCACGAGCAATCGGGGGTCTTCTTCACCGGCAAACTCTATTTCTTGTTGATCGAACAGGACTTGTTCGCTGAGGTCCTCTGTTTCGATGTCGCGAAGGAGGAGTTCTCGCGGATCCCGGGCCCGGCACAATTGGAACGCGTCGATGTCAACCTGATGCACATGGGTTTGTTCGAAGGTAAACTCGTGCTCGTTTTCTGTAACTCTCCTGAAGGATTGATCCGGATTTGGTCAATCGATGATGACTCTTCTTGGACCGTATTGTTTGATGTACCGTTCGATCGTACTTATGCGGGGGAGTTCTATCACATTGAGCCTTTGAAGCACATGTCTGATGGGCGCTTGTTAATGTTTAACTATTACCGTGGCGAGATACTTTCCTATAACTATCGGGTGAAAGAACCTAAATATGACCTCTTCTTGCGTGGCCTTAATTATTGCAATGCCTTTTCCTTCACTCCGAACATCAAGTTCAATGTTACAGCCCGCGGAGAAGGCATGGTGGGGTTCTCAGAAGTTCAAGATGAGGGGGGTAAGATTTTCTCTTCATTGCTTACCCTCCATATTAATTACTGCATGCTTTATTGAAATGCTAGTTTCATTCAATTAAAATCTCCATCTCACATATGCTTCTCTTTTTTCTGTTCATTACTGCCATTAAAACCATTAAGATGTTTTGGCAAAATCAGTCAATGCACACATATAAAAAATCTTTACATGTCTTTGTGGATTTTTTGATAAGTGACATCAGAATCTCGATCAACCAGTCTCCACAATCATTCACTAAGAAGGGCCACCTTCATCTTTCTTAGGTCAAGCATACCCATATCTCCAACCTGTTTGCGCCTACACACGACCTTCAATTTAACCGGACGAAACTTTCTGACACTCACCTAGCCATTGCCCCTCTAGAATTTTCTTCTAATATGATCAATCCTCGTACAATTCAAAACTAAGAGATAGAATGTTGAAGTATTAGATAATACCTCTTTGAGGAGAAAAAGTCTACTCGTTGGTCCTTTGCATAGCTAGCTAGGAGGCACATACACTTCAATGAACATACCGTGTATATATCCAACATGTATCGGACACACGATATGATATGGCACATGTTGGACATGTCTCATATGTGTCCAGGATTTTTTTGAATTTTAGGCACATATTAGATGTGGGAGACACGGTGTGGACACACCACAATTATGCAGTACATATAGTATTTCCCCCCCCTAATAGCTATTGTAATATTTATACTCACAGGAAGCCAAATGATGTTGAAATCTTATGGATTGATAGTTGAACACTACTATAGTTATGTTAACTTTTTATGGATTATGGATGTGCATTCTTCTTCTTCTTCTTCTTTTTTAATCATAATATAATAATTATTATTTATTCATAAATGTGTCTTTGCCATGTTCATGTCCTAATTTTTCATGGTCTACCATGTCATCGTGTGCGTATCATGTCTATGTTTGCGCTCCATGGATAATTAGTTTCTTTAACAAAATCCTTACCAAAGGAAACACAAACAAATGGACCAACGATCAAAGTACTCTCCTCTGCAGTGAACATATTGAGTCAGTTGATCACCTGATAGGCAAATGCATTTTAAGTAAATTATATCGAGGAAATTTGATGATCTGGGTGAAGAGTTTTGCCTGTCGTTGATTTTATTCAAAACATGTGGAAGTTCTTCCATAAATTTTTTAAAAGGACTGTTCCAATCATGGAATTCTTCTTTTGATGATTCCACACATTGTGTGTTGGCACATCTGGCTGACCAGGAATGACTACTCTTCAATCATAAACAGACATACTTTGAAAACGCATGGAGTAACATTATAGGAAATCTGAGTGCTGGATGAAAGACACAACACATAGTCACATATTGACTCTGTTTGTGTGGACAGGGAATGTCATGTGCAGTTGTTAGACTGTTAATTTGTTCCTGTATTTGGGTTATTGTGGGCCTTAGTTTGGTTTATTTGGGCTGTTTTGGGGGATCCATTTTAGGGGTTGGGTTTTCTTTTATCCGAGGTTTCTTTTGTTATCCATTTCTTCTTCTTCTTTTTCATTTTGAAGACTTATGGTCTTTTGCACTGAATATTTTCCATCCTATCAATATAATATTGGTGATGATATTCCACCTTTGCTCTAAAAAAAAATAAATCAAACTGTTGTTGAAATTTTTGTGAATATAGAGTTTTTGTTGAAATTATTGAAACTTTTGTGAATATAAATTGTTTTTTTAATGCCTTTTGGGAGTTCAAAAACTGGGAGAGTAGAAAAATGCTACTGCTTGCTCTTTCGACCTTCCCATAGTTAGCTATGAAGCACATACATTTCAATGAACATACTGTGTTGGTATTTAACACGCATCTGACACATGACATGATATGGCACGCACTCAAGACATTGTCGGACATATCCCATTTGTCTAAAATTAATTTTTTGAATTTTGGACACGCATTGGATGCAAGATAGACATCCCGTGGACACACCACAACTATGCGGTACAATATTTCAACTTTTTTTTTTCTTTCAAATAACTATTGTAATATGTATTCTCACATGAAGTAAAATGATGGTAAAATCTGATGGATTGAAAGTTGATATACCATTGTAGTCTCGTAGATGTCCAACATTTTATCAATCATAATTCTTACCGTGCTTATTTCTGTGTAACCAATTGGGAATATTTATGTATTTATTCCATTTTTTGTGTACCCTATCATTGTGTGGTGAACCACATTTAAAAAATAAAAAATAAAAATCAAATAACATAGGTGTGAACAGTAAAATATTTGTTTTCATTCATATATTTGTGACTAATGCATACCGATCTATTTTTTTGTGTAAATCTTTATACTTTTTTGCAATTTTCTTTTCAGGTGCTATCATGATGTGTGGAGCTCAGATTTTTTCCCGTTTGATGATTCAGTATTTACTGAATGATGGATCGATTGATGATGGAAGTTTTTATCGGGTTTCCCTTGATCTTAAGTTATGCAGGGGGAGAAAAAGTATATATTTATCCCTACTTTTTTTATAGGGTTTTTTATTTTT
The DNA here is from genome assembly GCA_030737845.1 of Acorus calamus. NCBI lineage: Eukaryota > Viridiplantae > Streptophyta > Magnoliopsida > Acorales > Acoraceae > Acorus > Acorus calamus. The sequence continues at coordinate 16,277,279 of CM060876.1, forward strand.
AATCCCCACAAACCATCATATTTAGCGATCGACCTCTCACTTCTTTGTATTTGGGTTTTACTTCCCAGATTTAAATGATAATTCCTTTTTAATCCCTGAGAGGGACTTATATGTAAATTATTTATTTATTTTTTAGTCCCTGATAGGGAAATATAAGGAATTATCATTTAAATCTGGGGAGTAAAACCCAAATACGAAGAAGTGAGGGGTCGATCGCTAAATATGATGGTTTGTGGGGAGTTAAAAATAAAAAAAAACCCTTTTTTATACAATATTATGTTTTCTTGTTTGAAGGATACTATATTTCATGCATTTTAAAGTTAGTTGATCTTTAGTCTTTAATCATGAGGACTTTAATATGGATGTGGTTCACATAGATCTCATCATTTCAGATCTGTAATTGTGTATGGCTGATCTGTGTCTTATAAACTTTTATACATTTCAATCTGTGTTTGGAAAGTTTTGAGGGTTGCTCTGTAGTTTACGCAGCTCACAGAATGACTTGTACTGTGCATGTTGAAATATTTTTTGTTATTGGGGTGATTATTGATTTTTGACTGTGTTATACTTCACATTATGTACTTATAATGTACTTCAATGGTGGGTGCAACTACTGGGCCTCTAGTATTGTTGGTTGTGGTGTAAAATCTGTTTATTTCATCATGAAAAATAATGTTGTGATCAACATCACTGGGAGTGGTGGCTCGGCTAATGATCATCAACGGGTGGCTCTCGATCTCTATAGTATATCTACCCGAAGACCAATATGAGTAGCCCGGGCAATGCCTGGCCACTTTGACAATTGGTGTTGGGAGAGGGGTTTGCGCGTTCAATAGCTATTGCATGTCGGACCGAGTCATAGCAATTGTGAGTGCCCAAAAGGGCATCCCTTCTTCGATAAGGATATCTTTTGGGTGTGTGTGAATCTTGTATACTTTTTGGTTATATTCTTTTCAAATGCTATGTTTTTTTAATTTTCGGCAAATGAAATGGTAGACTATTTCAGGTGCTCTGTTGATCCGTGGAGCTCAGACTTTGACACGTTTGATGATTAAATGTTTTCTGAATGTTGCATTAATTGCTAATGGAAGTGTTTATCGAGTTTCCCTTGATCCTAAGTTATGCATGGGGAGATGAAGTATTTGTTCCCTACTTTTTTATATTTGTTCCCTACTTTTTTATATAGTACTATTGTTTCTTGTTTAGATGATACTTCACTTCATGCATTTTGGCGCACGAGCAATCGGGGGTCTTCTTCAGGGGGAAACTCTATTTCTTGTTGGTCATAAACAGCTTGTTCGCTGAGGTCCTCTGTTTCGATGTCGCGAAGGAGAAGTTCTTGCGGATCCCGGGCCCGGCACAATTGGAACGCGTCCATGTTGACCTGCTGCACATGGTTTTGTTAGAAGGTAAACTCGTGCTCGTTTTCTTTAACTCTCCTGAAGGACTGATCCGGATTTGGTCAATCAATGATGACTCTTCTTGGACCGTATTGTTTGATGTACCGTTCGATCGTACTTATGCGGGGAAGTTCTATCACATTGAGCCTTTGAAGCACATATCTGATGGGCGCTTGTTAATGTTTAACTATTACCGTGGCGAGATACTTTCCTATAACTATCGGGTGAAAGAAACTAAATATGACCTCTTCTTGCGTGGCCTTAATTATTGCAATGTCTTTTCCTTCACTCCGAACATCGAGTTCAATGTTACAACCCACGGAGAAGGCATGGTGGGGTTCTCAGAAGTTCAAGATGAGGGGGGGTAAGATGTTCTCTTCATTGCTCACCCTCCATATGAATTACTGTATGCTTTATTGAATAGCTAGTTTCATTCAATTAAAATCTACATCTCACATATTCTTCTCTTTTTTCTGCTCATTACTGCCATTAAAACCCTTAAGTTGTTTTGGCAAAATTAGTCAATGTATACGTATAAAACATCTTTTTCTTCCTGGTTGTCGCTGATCTATACGTCTTTGTGGATTTTGATAAGTGACATCAGAATCTCAATCAAGCAGTCTCCACAATCATTCACTAAGAAGGGCCACCTTCATCTTTCTTAGGTCAAGCATACCCATATCTCCAACCCGTTTGCGCCTTCACACGACCTTCTATTTTTTTGAATTTTAGGCACGCATTAGATGTGGGAGACATGGTGTGGACACACAATTATGCAGTACATATACTGTTTTTAACCCCTAATAGCTATTGTAATATTTATACTCACAGGAGGCCAAATGATGTTAAAATCTTATAGGAAATCTGAGTGCTGGATGAAAGACACAACACACATTGACTCTGTTTGTGTGGACAGGGAGGGTCATGTGCAGTTGTTAGACTGTTAATTTGTTCCTGTATTTGGGTTGTTTTGGGCCTTAATTTGGTTTATTTGGGCTGTTTTGGGGGATTTTGGGGGGTTGGGTTTTCTTTTATCCGAGGTTTCTTTTGCTATCCATTTCTTCTTCTTCTTTTTTTCTTTTTTTTTTTCATTTTGAAGACTTATGTATGGTCTTTTGCACTGAATATTTTCCATCTTATTAATATAATATTGGTGATGATATTCCACCTTTGATCTGAAAAACAAAATCAAAATGTTGTTGAAATTTTTGTGAATATAAATTAGAGTTTTTGTTGAAACTATTGAAACTTTTGTGAATATAAATCGTTTTTTTAATGCCTTTTGGAAGTTCAAAAACTGGGAGATTAGAAAAAGGCTACTGCTCGCTCGTTTGACCTTCCCATAGTTTGCTAAGAAGCACATACATTTCAATGAACATACTAAGTCGGTATACAACACGTATTTGACACATGACATAATATGACATGCACTCGACACATTATCGAACATATCCCAGTTGTCTAAAATTAATTTTGTGAATTTTAGACACGCATTGGATGCAAGATAGACATGCTGTGGACACCCCACAATTATGCGGTACAGTATTTCAATTTTTTTTTCAAATAATAACTATTGTAATATGTATTCTCACATGAAGTAAATGATGGTAAAACCTGATGGATTGAAAGTTGACATACCATTGTAGTCCCATACATGTCCAACATTTTATCAATCATAATTCTTACCGTGTTTTTATTCCATTTTTTTTTGTGTACCCTGTCATTGTGTGGTGAACCGCATTTTCAAAAAAAAAAAAAAAAAATCAAATAACATAGGTGTGAACATTAAATATTTGCTTTCATTCATATATTTGTGACACTTTAATGCATACAGATCTCTTTTTTTTGTGTAAATCTTTATACATTTTTGGAATTTTCTTTTCAGGTGCTATGTTGATGAGTGGATCTCAGATTTTTTTTCCGTTTGATGATTCAATATTTACTAAATTTTGAAGCGGTTGATGATGGAACTTCAATGGCGGGTGCAACTACTGGGCCTCTAGTATTGTTGGTTGGGGGAGGGGTTTATTGTTGGTTTGATGATGGAATTTTTTTTGGGGGTGTGTGAATCATTTATACTTTTTTGTTATTTTCTTTTCAAGTACTATGTTTTTTTAATTTTTGGAAAATGGAATGTTAGACTATTTCAGGTGCTCTGTTGACGCGTGGAGCAAAGACTTTGTCCCGTTTGATTAATTGTTTTCTGAATGTTGCATTAATTAATTAAATTTTTTTTTTTTATAGAAAAGTCCACATGCGGTGGATACAAAAACGGGGCTCAAAAGGCCTACAAACCAGGGCTAGGAGGGTTAGTACACCCATAAGGGGGTTAGTCGAGTTTGAACCTGCGACCTTCCAACATGGGACTGGGAGGGTGCATTTCAACCACCTCACCAAGCGGGGGGGGGGGGGGGGGGGGGGGGGGGGAGTGTTTATCGGGACTGGGAGGGTGCATATCTTGTTTAGATGATACTTCACTTCATGCATTTCATATTATATATATAGTATCTTTTTTTTGAAGAAATAATTTTTTTTTTGCATCATAGACGATAAAAACTTATACACTATAATAGTGCAGTATAAGCATCAGCAACAGACTGGGTTAAACCTGCCGTTGCCAAAAAATGGGCCCATGCCCTGCCCACGGACCCGGCTTGAGCTTTGGGCATACGAGCGGGCCTGTTAACCCAAATTTTAAACATCTTATTTCTTTTTATTTTTATTTTTAAATTGTTTATTTGTATATAAATGTTAAAATAATACAAAATTGAAAGTACAATATTGAAAAAAATATATATTTACATGTATTGAATTTCTAAAAATAAAAATATTAAATGAATTAATTACTTGAAAAATTAAATAACTAGGTTGACATTTACATAAATGTCAATAATTTGCATAATTTAATCATAATTCAAATAAAATTACATAAAATTACTTATTGGGTTACCCCCCCCCCCCCCCCCCCCCCCATTGGCCTACAGGCTGTTTGGGCCAGCCCGAACGAGCTCAGTTCGGGCAGGCGCGGTGTCACTCCAACAATGGGATTTATATAGGCTCATACGAATTGAAACACATATTTTTACATTACATACGGAGTACTTTTTTTTATAGGTATATCACTATACCTCAAGATATTACAAATACACAGATATAACTAAAGGAAATGGACATGAAGTTGGGACAAAAAACTTGCCACCAGCCTCATTTTAGACCGATTGCAGGAAATTACTTCAAAACATTAGAAACCTTTTTCATGGTCAAGCCTACAAAATATTGGACAAACAGTGACCTCTGCTTGCTATCAATACTAGTACCCTATTGTTGGGTCTCAGCCATGCCAAAAGGTTAGCTTTTGTGATTGTAACCCGTAATTTGCTTATCCTGATTAATAGCTGTCCGCAATTCCTCCCAGACCTGATGAGTTGGGAAAGAGATCTCTTCCCTTGAAGATTGATGCATAGCGAGTATATATACCTTCCTCTTGTATATGAGTTGCCTACTAACTGTCCAAAAGAGCTAGCCCCTGATAGAGGTTCCGAAGAGAACGAATTGCAGTCCATGGGACATTTCCCGCCAATACAGTTGTTGGGTCAGATTCGATGCAAAGATTTGTGGCCTGCAGGGAGATGCTCAACCAGAGTCTTTTTTTCAATAGCCTTCAACTCAAGTAAGTTAATGGAAGGGAGATCAAGGCGGCCTGCCAGTCCAATGAGAAATTCAGCTTGGTGGGGTTTCATATGAGTGCTCCTAGGCCTCCTTTATCATCATCAGCAAAAGACCCATCAGAATTTAGTTTTAGCTAGTTCTGTGGATGAGGGAGAGGTAACAGGTTTTTTTTTTTTGCTTGGTAAATTTGGGAGTCGAACTCCCGACCTCCCTTTGAGGGAGAGTGTATCTCGACCACCCCACTAAGGGGGTCTTCCACAGGAGAGGTAACAGTTGTGGTCACAGATTCAGGTTCCTTCATTTTAATTCCAAATGAGGCAGCAATGGCACTGACCTTAAGAGATGAAGAAATTCAACCAGCCCGGACATTGATAATGCCTTAATCCATCTTAATGCCATCATTTTGTGTTTATATAGAGTATTTATTAAGTGACGTGATTTCATATACTCATGATGACGCGATATTTACAAAAGTGATTGCAAAAATGATTAAGTGTATTGACATCTTCCAATATCCCTCAATGAAGAGTTGTATGTATGTCAACTTAATAACAAGAATAAGTCTCATGGTTTCAAAGTTAAGCGACAAATTTTAGATTGTTTCTATATAATTCAACAGAGCAGTTTAGACACAAAATCTCATTTAATTGTGACATACTGTAAAAGTGTATTCTAAAGATTCTCATTTAATTATCCAAAACTCTACTAATTTAAAGATCCAATTTGATTTTGGATTATCATAAAAAGATACATCATCTTTTTTTAAAAACGAAACTTAGACCTTTTGTAGTATAACATGTTTCTATATTTTTTTTAAAAAGATACACCATCATATCCTATTAATACTATCGCGTATTGGTTTTGGTCACCAAATTAATTATAATTCGAGTTATTATATTTTTTCTTTGGGGGGGATAGATAAAGTTATATGACTTTCACCCCTTTGGGTGATACTGATCAAAAGACAACCAAATAAACGATAAACACAATATTTGTATTGTGTTTTTCATACTTGTCTTTTTGGAATTAGTAATATTTAAATAGCTATTCCTATACCGTGACATGCGGTAATCTAAAGACCTATACGTTTCTACCTCTCCATTGTTTCTTTGGATGTCCTTCTGTTATGGAATCCTCTGTGTGGAAATCACTCCCTATAGAAAATATAGATTGTATGTCTCTGTTTTTCTATATTACATTATAAATCTTATAATAGATATAGATGATAATTTATCAAATTATTAATATTAAACAATGCTTAACAAACAAAAAAATGCTTAACCTGTTTATCATGAACCCAATTTTTTTTAATGTTATTACACTCATTTTTTTCTTAGTCAAAAACATAATTCTATATACCACGTTAGAACTCCAATGAAACATATATTGTTAGATGTTATATATACCACATTAAATATTTTAAAAATTATGTGATACTAATTTTATGATTTGTTTAGTGTATTATAAATAATTACAAATAGACTTTTAAGTCTCCTAATCAAATCAATCTACGTAAGACTATTACACACGATCATATAACAGCCTCGTGTTCAATCTTATTTTATGTGATAAAAGTATATGTTTTGTTAAATAAAATACATGATATTTTTATGTTTTATGTAAGATATAATTTATTTAAAAACACACTTTTTTTTTTTACTAAGGGTATATGTCTCATCTTTTCAAAAATAAATGCACGTGGGATCAATAAAAATAATTACTGACATTTTCATCAATAGCCTGCATAGGGTGCACTCAACATATGGTTGGTTGTGCAGTTAATATGTGATAGATTTTGTTGACTTGAGGAGTACTGTATAATGGTGGGCTCTGATAGGCAAACATGTTCCCTCACCATCCTGTGATGAAGAAGAAAAAAAATAATGATTGCATCAGTGGATTTTAAATGAAATACCAGAGATACATGTGATCATGACTCAAATAATTGCTATGGGCACATATAGCTGTCCCGGAATCCAAACTATATGTTGTAAATGATACTCCACTTTGATTAATAGTGTTGGCTTTTTAAAATCTTGGGTGGTCCAAGGAGGCAATGCCTGCCATCAATTGATGAGGATGCCAAAGTAAACATATCAGGGTAATCAGTAGTTACTTTTTCTGCATTGCTTTATTTTTAATTGAATGAAATGTATAGGACTTACATTTGAACTCAGCAAATATTGACCGATTATACATTTATCATGATCAATGTGCCTACTTTGTATCATTGTCTAGAAAATAAGGGAAACTTAATTTGATGTCACATTGTGACAGGAATTGTCATGTGTCACCTATAGAAGATGGTGAACTGGTTTATCCAAGATTTCAGTGAGGTGAGAATAAAATGTTTTATCATCAACTAATGGAGGATAATACATGTTTATATTAAACAGTGATCTTATACATCAACACACATTTTAAAAATTTGAGTGGACAAAACAATCACTATTTTATGGCGCTCATGTTATAGCCTCATTTACAATCTTATTTACTTCATTAGCCACTTACACTCGTTGTAACGAGATTTAGACCTCATTAAAAAAAATTACACATTCTATAAATGAGTTCACACATTGATTAAACATATAAAATTTTTTTTTTTACAAAACACATATCTCATATAATAAGATATATTATTTTTAAAAATAAAAAAGTGTGAACTATTTGGCAGTTGAAAATGAAACTAAGTCTAACATTCTATATTTTTACATGTAAATTTGGGATTGTGAGGCAGAAATCTCCTCTATTTTATTCCCATGAGTCTGCTTTCTTTCTATTAAGGCAAATTTGAAATAAAATATTAATGTTTTTCTTTTTGTCATTGATCCCAGAAGTGCAAATTTTATAAATTTATATAAAATAAATTATATTCTAAAACAAAATTGAATAAACTTTCATCTCATATTTAAATCAACACACTCCATCTAACAAAACAAACGTCCCTAACTAGAAAAACTTAGCTCCAAATAAAACACTGTATAGTAACAAATTTTCGTCAATTAAATTTTTCCCCATGATCCCCAACACTCTCATAACACAAAATAAAAACTTCGTGAAATAAAAAAAAAAAATCTTACAATGAGCCCCCCCCCCCCCCCCCAACAACGCCATCACGTGCGTGAAACGATCAGGACCGTCCGAACCCTTAATCGGACGGTCCTCAACACTTGGTGGGAAGTGGCCACCCACAGAGGCAGTCATTGCTTTCGAACGACGAAGCCTCGAAGTGATCGAACGGCGTCTCCGCCGGGATCTGCCCGCACAAATGGTTCCGGCTCAGGTCGAGGTGTCCGACGTAAGCCGCTGACGTCAGCGTCCTCGGCACGGCCCCGTTGAACCTGTTGTTCGAGAGATCCAAGAGGGTGAAATACGTCCTCGGCCCGAACACGTCCGGGACCGGCCCGTCGAGCCCGTTCGTGCTCAGGTTCAGTATATTCAGGCCCGGACTCTTCATCAGACTGTCCGGGATTCGGCCCGAGAACCCATTGTTGTCGAGATAAATCGAAGAGAGCACCGGCATCTGGCCCAGATAGCCCGGAACCTGGCCCGACATTCGATTCGACGACAGATCAAGGTCCGCGAGCCGGGCCAGTTTCGAGACCGAGCTCGGGATCTGGCCCGAGATCTGGTTCTTCCCCAGCAAGGCCCGGCTCAGCATTTTCAGGTTTCCGAACGCCGTTGGGATCTCGCCGGAGATCCTGTTGTTGACGAGGTTGAGGTGCATCAGCCCGGCGAGGTTGACGATGGAAGGGGGGATCGGGCCGGAGATCTGGTTGTCGGCAAGGTTGAGGACGGTGAGGCGGCGGAGGTTGCCGATCGAGGAGGGGATCTGGCCGGAGATCTGGTTTCCGACGAGATCGAGTATCTGGAGGTCGGAGAGGGAGGTGACGCAGGGGGGGATGGGGCCGGAGACCTGCTTCCAGTCGGCGACGGTGAGGGTGGAGAGGCGGTCGAGGCGGCAGAGGTCCGGGGAGAGGCGGCCGGACATGAGGCCGGGGCGGCCGGAGGCGGCGATGAGGGGGTCCTCGGTCTCGCCACGGAGGGAGATGCCGGTGACGCGGCCGAGAGTGGGGTCACAGCTGACGCCGTACCATCCGGAGCAGCAGTCGGAGCCGGTCCAGCTGGAGAAGACGCCGTGGATTTTCTCGCTGAGGGCGGAGCGGAAGGAGAGGAGGGCGGAGCGATCGGACGGCGTGCAGGAGGCGGCGGAGGAGGAATGGACGGTCAGGATTGAAAGATGGATGAGGAGGAGGAGGAGGTGACGGAGCGCCATTGAAGAATGGTTGAGTGAGAGGACTGGAGTGAGAGGGGCTTATATACTTGGTTTGTTGACGGATTTGTCCCTCGTTTTATTGATTATTTGCGGAACTGCCATTGTGAGTGGATAGAGTTTGTGCTGTGTCACGCGGTCAGGTTAAATGAAGGCATTTTTTGTTTTGGTTTTTAACGTGACTCTGTCATTGTAGTGTTTTAAAAAATCATAAATTGTTTATTGAATGGAAAAATAATCAGATTAAAACTTATTGTTTTATAATAAATATACTAATTAAAAATATGAAATGAAATACAAAAAAAAATCATGTCATGATACTCTGTAAAATTTTTTATATAACCTTAATTTATTTTATAATCCTTAATTGCTTAGGTCAACCCATTTTTGTTTGGGCAGTGATATAAATTTATTTTTGAATAACTAACTATAGAGATAACTATAGTATCAAAACAAATCTTTTTTATTTGTTTATATTTTTAGTTATTCTGGTTAAAAAATTTAAAAATAAATTTTTGTTGTTTGTTAATCATATATAAATTATAGATAAAATATAAAAATGAAAAATAATTTGACATGTAGATATTACTTATTTATAAATAATAATATCATGCGATTTGACATATACATCTCTTAAATCAATGTAATAAATTTGATAAAATGATATAATTTAAAAGGGTTTGGAATACCCGTTAGTTGTGAAAAAAATAAGAGCCTACATATTGTAAAATATTAAATTGATTCATGCTTGTTACTAGAATTTATGGATTAGCCAAGCAAGAAACTAAGACAATAAACATTGTGAATTTGTATGTATTATTGAAAAAAGGAGTTGAGAAATAAAGCGGAGGAACACAATGAAGACAAGGTTCTTTTATGCACCAAAGAGAGTGGAGAGAGGGCCCACCACGTGCATGGCACGTTGAGTGAAGCTTTGGAAGGGTTTCCATGGGGTCCGAAATTGAGAAGGGAAAATGCGGTGGCTTTTAAAATGTTGGGCATTATTTATCATCATATCATTGGATAATAGATTATTAAGATTATTATATCAATTGTGTTCTTATCGTAAAACATATTCGCATCAATCAATCAGGATAAGAAAATTCGCATAAATTCATGGGCATGGAAGTAACTATTGGAAGGGCAGACACACACACCAGCATTTAAAAACTTCCAAGTCCCCGATTGGATAGCGGAATTGAGTTATTCTGAATAAATAACTACGCTAGTATAAATAACAAATCTACAGGAAATACGAGATTTTCTGTTTGGTTGTGTTTTTTTTTTATTCTCATTAGAAAACGTAAGAATAAAGGTTGAGTTGTTTGATTGATAAAGAATAAAATGTAAATAAAGTATAAAAAAATTGATTTAACATGTGTGTCATTTGATGTATAAGAGGTATTGATAGATGATTTGATGTGATAAGATGTAAAAAAGTTGATTTGACATATGGGTCCATGAGAATAGATAAAATGAGTATAGCTTATCCTAGGAGTTACTTAGAATTGTTATACTCTCTTATACTTGTTTAAACTGACATAATAATTACATCCTATACTCTTTAAACAAACATCAATTTCCCCTATCTATTCTTATCCCATCTTATTCCACCCTTAAACCACTCTTATTCTGCTACACAAACGGGGCACGAAAGCATGAGCACAAGTTATAGAAGTGATAGTTCCATCGGTATCATTTTTTTTTAAAAAAAGAGCACGAGATAAGCAATGTTTTAAAAATTGAATGATTCATTAAATAAAAAAATGAATGGATTAAAAATTATTGGTTCAAGTGTTAGGTTAATATTGAACTGTGACATTAACATTTAAATAAATAATTTTATAAAAATATTATAGAAAATCCTTAAATAATTATCAAGTCTTTTTAGTGTAGTACTTTTTAAGCTTTTATTTTACATCATAACTTGATTTAATTATATAAATATAAAATTTTTATTAGATTTCATATTTTAACAAACAATTACTCATAATTTTTATGGAAAAAATCGATTAATTGACCTATAATCGATTATCAAAAACCATTGGTTCAACTAGTGATTTTGATTATCAGTTTTTTATACAATCAGGTTTTGAGAGTAAACATATTCAAATTTAAAATTCATAGCGAATAAAAGTTTAATCAGTTCAACCAATCAGATCAGGTCAGGTTTTAAAGAGATGTTATCCAATCATTATTTAAAACCCATTAGTTTGATAAGTGACCAATAAAAAGACTACCACGTGTCTAAACAAATGTTTAAAATCTCATAAATTAAACATTTGAATGAGACACATGCATGAAATATAATTCCCCAATATAAAATCACAATGGTAGTATGGTACGATGTGATTTTTAGTAACTACATGAATGCATCTGTCTGGTGGGATCGGGTTAGGTCCAACAGTGTTAGAACAATTTGATTGTCCAACGCATTCTTGATCGTTCGATTTTCTTATTTTGTTGTGATTGAGATATTTTGTAAGATTTCAAAATTAAATTTAGAATGCAATTAAATTATAAACTTTTTTTTTAGGATTCAATTAATTTGTGTATCAAAATCGAACGATTATGAATGCGTTGAACAATCAAATTGTTCAACGCCTATTGGATCTAACCTCGAATCCCTTGCCTAGTGATGGGACCAAAGAAAACAAAAACTTAACAAAACTTGAATTCTTCGCCGACATGAGTCAGAATTTTTTTTTTAAAAGAACCTAATATTATGAGTGAAGAAGAACATGTGGTCCTGTGCTTTGGTCGATACCCCCACATGCGCTGGGTTTCCTTCCTTCGCACTTTTCCTCTTTCATGCACGTGATATATATACCTTTTTTTTATATAATTTTTTTTGTATATTTAATGAAATATATATTTTTTTTATAAAATTTGAATATGAACAGCGTATCTCCAAACCTATACTCAAACTTTTACTCATCTAAAATCATCTCCAATCATTTACCTATACCTATATCAAATCAAGTTTTTACTCAAACATATATTCAAATCAAGGGAACTCAAATCTTTACCCAAATTTTTAACATTTTTTTTTCTTTATTTTCACATTTTTTTTTCAAATGTGACACTTTTTTTCTTCCTTCAACTCTTTCTTTAGTTGAATTATATTAGATGTCTTCTTAACCTCCAAAATTTTCACTCATCTCTTGAAATCCAAAAAACAAATAGTCTTCTTTCTTAAGTCATCATCTTTGTTTTTCAACTTATTATTTTTACTCCAATAAAAAATATATTATTTTTACATTTTTTTCAAAAAATTGAATGATAATGATTTTTAAATTTAAATATCTTGAAGGAAAGAAAAATTGTGTGGTTTGGGGAAAGAACTTTGAAAATGTTTATAGGAAATAATTAGAAGAAATTGTGAATTTTTTAAAAGATTTGAATAAAACATAAAGTGATGGTTGGAGTCTTGGAGACACATCATATCAAATCAAAATTTTATTTAAATTTTAAGTGAAATTTGGGTATAAGTTTGAGTTAGGCTGGAGATGGCCTAAGAGGAGATTCGAGAGTAAATGTCACTCAGTCTTTCGTCCCTGCTGTCGCGTGGCTTGTTCGCAACCACTCCATTTTCGCAACTTTAGAGTGTATATTGAAAACATATAGACTCGGTGATTAATTTTATCAAAGATTAATTAAAAGCATGTATGTTTGCGTTGGGATAAATAAGGTGTTGTACATTAGGAATAAAAAATATTGCAGTAGAAGAATGGGGGGTGTGTGTTGACTGGTAGACCTCTCTTTTATCAATTTTTTCTACGTTTTGGACATCTTTCGTTTAATTTATAAAATTATGACTTGTGCTTATTATATCATTAAAAAAATAAAACATATAATTTATAAATTTTAAAGTGTATGAATCTATGCTTAGAAAATATAAAAAATATTCAACTAGATATATATACATCGTTCTAATAAAATATATATATTGGATAACTGTCGAGGTATATGATATTGCAGCTGGAGCAAAAGGAGGATAAAGTGAAGAAGTGCATGTGATGCAACAAAATTTCAGATTGTGGTGAGAGAGAGAGAGACACACACACACAAGTGTGCAATGAAGCATTGCTGGAAATCACCTTCTTATGTCTAAGGGTCCGTTTGAAAACACAGATTGAAAAGTAGATTTTTGAATAAAGCTACTTTTTAATATGATTTTAAACCTTGATTTTTATCGGGATGCTTTTCTATTAATCCAGTAATCACGTTTGTTGTTGGTAACAAAAACTGCTTTTTGACTTGCCCTTGAAAAAAGTAAACATGTGTGATTACTCTTTTACCCTTATCCCCTCCCTTGTCCCCTCCAAATAAAATCCATGAGGGTTTCTCAACCCAAACATTTCACCCCCTTCAATCCTTCCGTCCGCAGGCCAAACCCCCACTCCCTTGGCGACTATCCGCCGTCGGAAGTATCTTAGGCCGTGGCTCTGCCGTCCATTAGCCTTGTCCCCCTTGTGTGCTCCGTTAACTTTGTCCCCCCTGCGTTTCACAAAACAGAGGGAGGATTTGACAAGGCCGAATGAACAAAGTGGACATAAACCATGTCGATGGATGTCTTTTGGTAGCCGGAGTGGATAACTTCTGATGGAAGGTGGCAGATGTTAATGGGTTTTTAAGGGTTTCGAAAGAGGGGGAAAAGTGAGACTTGCAAAATAAAACTCTCATCCGAGAGAGAGAGATGTTTGGGTGGTTTGGAAATGATAAATGGATGTAAATGCTGTATTGAATGAGGGTAATTATGTCAATTCATGGACCACCCATAGCTTTCCCCATTTTGGAATCACCGAAAGCGTTCTTTTGTTGCTTTCAAAAACACGGATTTCAAGGCTCAAAATCACCAAAATCCAAATGTGGATTTCTAATTAAGCAGGTATGTTTGGCAGTACATTTTAAACGTTTTGGCTTTTTCAAAAGCAAAATCAACCCAAAATGGGTTACCAAACGGACCCTAAAAGTACAAATAAGGAAATTAGGACAATTAGAACACATGTGGCCAGCACCTTCAAGCTAAGGATAATACAAAACAATGGAATTTCACTTACTCCATGAGCAGTCAAAATTAAATATCTTGGCCTTTTTCTCATGTTCCCTAAGTAGACTCTACATCATATCTGATTGAGTATTTGAGTGTACTGCTTTGACTACAGTGTTTCAAATAGTGGATATAATTGGACTGCTGACATTGAGGCCTGAAACAAAGCTACAACAATGAAGTGATGTTCAATCTGACTCTCAAGAATGGAAATGGAAATTGTTGCAGACATTTTTTACTACAATCACTTTTACGATTTCATGGTGTTTGAATTTTCTGAAGGTCTAAAGTACACATCATTATAAAAGAAATGAACTATATAAAAGATGAATACATACTTTATGAAAAAATTATTTTATTAGAAAGTTTATATATTCAATTCAATTATGACTGTAAGAATAATAACCGAAGGTACCTGCACTCTGATGGAAATATATGGACTTTAGACCTTAATTAGGAGTTAGGATTAAGGTGATGAGATGTACCACACAGCTTGCTGACATGACAGGAAACTGCTTCTTTTGCCAGCTCAAAGAAAATCATGCACCAAAACAAGTGGATGAGGATGGAATCCGTTTTCCATAGCCAATCTCCATAATGGAATGATATTATGCAAAGTGCACATTGCAAATTCATTTCTAATTGACACACACACATATAATGATAAAGACACTCAATATATAGTGTTAAATAAACTAATTATTAGGGAGAGTGATGCTCTCGCTTATTCTTGCGTGTGTTTGGGTGATATGGCGATCACGTAACGAGGTGGTCTTCAAAGGGGCGAGCTTCTATTATAAGAACTTATGGGAGATGTTCAGGCAAAGCGTCACAAGGACTGGGGGCGGGGGTATTCAGATGGATGAGTGGCTTCTTCTAGCAGTGGAATAGCGGAGTTGGTTTGGGGGGGGGGGGGGGGGGGGTCTTTGGCATCAAGTAGAAATCTTTTTTACTCAGATTGTTGAAAGCTCATCCTTTTTTCTTTCTTGCTATTCTTGTGTCTTTATTTCTTTTAATCATCTTTCCTATTCTTCCTTCCTTGTTCAGACATAGTCTATTTTGAAAATTACATTTGAAATGGAAATGCTCACAGTTTACTAAAAAAAATAAACTAAATATTATTGATTGATAAATGATAAAAGATACTACCATTCTACGTGAAATATTGTGGGGTAGATATAAAAGATATGGGACCAAGTAATTATCAGATTCTATTAGTGTGTATCAGTCCCCAATGATAAGTTAATATATGTCTACTTTAATACAAAATTAAATATGTGTGATAAAATATGTCAAATCTCTACAAAAGACTAATGGGATCCAGCATTGATATGATCCCATCAACTCTGAAAACTTACATAGGAATGATTTCAAATAATTACAAGTTTTCTTTGTACGCAAAAAGAAACATGTTGTTATGAAATTATCGAAGTGGAAACAGTCCCATTTTATAACTGATGAAAATGATAAAATGAATGCAATGTAACAACTCCTGTAACAAATGGAAACTAAAACTAAGAAATGGCTAAAATGAACTCCCAATTCAGCAATATATGAATGCCTTTTTGTGCCCGGCTGCATGCTAAGTAGGGTTGTAAATCGGGCATGTTGGATTCAGGTTGAGATCAACTCAAACTCAACCCGTGGCAACCCGAACTAGTCCATGGAACCCGATTTTTAAACTTAGCTCACAAAAATAAATTCCAAAACAAATGATATATATTTTAACAAAAAAAACACAAATTTGTGATTCAACTGTGAAGATTTAAAGTAAATAATCAAGCATTAATGACCCATGGGCCATGTAGAATATCATATGAGTCTCTAATATAGGTTTGGGTTGGGTCGTATTGTCTATGATACCAACTTAAACCCAACCCGATTGTATAAGCAACCCAAATTTCATCAACCCGAACCCGAACCTGAACCCAAGTATTTAAAACCCAACCGCACACAAAATTCGAGTTTAATCCTGTCAGATTCAGGTTGGACCTAACCCAAGTTACAGCCCTAATGCTGTTAATAGAGCTCGAGCAGGGGATTGGGCTTGGGTTTGGTCTTGGGCTTTCGGCTTAATTACAAGGAGTGACGAGTGGGCTTCAGTCATAGGGCCCTTTGAGACGATGAGTTTGATTTTACGGAGCTCTACGCATTGTTTGCCCTTTCAAGGCCCTCATTTATAACCTCTTAGTCCCACACACTAATTGTAACAAGATATATAGCTCGTTAAATTTTTTTTTACACATTCGATAAATAAGTTCATATAATTAATTGGTGTGTGTGTCTCTCTCTCTCTCTCTCTCTCTCTCTCTCTCTCTCTCTCTATATATATATATATATATATATATATATATATATATATAGGGAGCCGATTACATGCGGTTTACGGTTGGTGCGGTGCGCGATCACGGGTCCATCGCATCGGACGGTCGGGTGCGATTCACGTCGACCGTTGGATGCGATGGACCCGCGATCGAACGGCCCACATCGTAAACCGCACCAACCGCACACCGCATGTGTATATATATATATATATATATATATATATATATATATATATATATATATATATATATATATATGAGTGATTAGGTGCGGCGTGCGGCGTGCGGCGATCATGGGTCGTCGATCACGAGTCCATCGCATCAGACGGTCGGGTGCGATTCATATCGACCGTTGGATGCGATAGACCCGCGATCGGACGACGCACGTCGGATCCGCACCATGCGGTCCGCCGCACGCTATCACTCGGGTATATATATATATATATATATATGTGTGTGTGCGGCGGCCGCACGGTGCGGCAGCGATCACGAGCCGTCGATCACGGGTCTATCGCATCAGATAGTCGGGTGCAATTCACGTCGACCGTTGGATGCGATGGACCCGCGATCGGACGGCTGCCGCACCGTGCGGCCGCCGCACCTAATCACTCGACTATATATATATATATATATATATACACAGTTCCGATTAGGTGCGGTGTGCGACGTGGGCCGTCCGATCGCGGGTCCATCGCATCCAACGGTCGACGTAAATCGCATCCGACCGTCCGATGCGATGGACCCGTGATCGATGGCCCGTGATCGCTTCCCGCATTCCCGCATTCCCGCACCGAATCATTTCCCTATATATATATATATATATATATATATAGTCGCGATTACGTGCGGTGTGCGGTCAGTGCGGTGCGCGATCACGGGCCCATCGCATCGGACGGTCGGGTACGATTCACATCGATCGTTGGATGCGATGGACCCGCGATCGAACGACCGACGTCGCTTCCCGCATTCCCGCACTGAATCACTCGACTATATATATATATATATATATATATATATATATATATATATATATATATATATATATATATATATATGGTCGTGATTACGTGCGGTGTGCGGTCGGTGCGGTTTACGACGTGGGCCGTTCGATCGCGGGTCCATCGCATCCAACGGTCGACGTGAATCGCACCCGACCGTCCGATGCGATGGACCCGTGATCGACGGCCCGTGATCGCGCACCGCACCGACCGTAAACCGCATGTAATCGGATCCCTATATATATATATATGGATGGCCCACGTCGCGGCCGCACCTAATCATCCGTATATATATATATATATATATAGGGAGCCGATTAGGTGCGGTTTACGGTCGGTGCGGTGCGCGATCACGGGCCGTCGATCACGGGTCCATCGCATCGGACGGTCGGGTGCGATTCACGTCGACCGTTGGATGCGATGGACCCGCGATCGGACGATCCACGTCGTAAACCGCACCGACCGCATACCGCACGTAATCGCGACCATATATATATATATATATATATATGCCGACGATTAGGTGCGGTGTGCGGTCGGTGCGGTGCGCGACGTGGGTCGTCCGATCGCGGGTCCATCGCATCCAACGGTCGACGTGAATCGCACCCGACCGTCCGATGCGATGGACCCGTGATCGACGGCCCGTGATCGCTTCCGCATTCCCGCACCGACCGCACACCGCACGTAATCGGCTCCCTATATATATATATATATATATATATATATATATATATATATATATATATATATATACGGATGATTAGGTGCGGCCGCGACGTGGGCCATCCATATATAGTGATACGATTAGGTGGTGTGCGGTCGGTGCAGTGTGCGACGTAGGCCGTCCGATCGCGGGTCCATCGCATCCAACGGTCGACGTGAATCGCACCCGACCGTCCGATGCGTTGGACTCGTGATCGACGGCCCGTGATCGCGCACCGCACCGACCGCAAACCGCACCTAATCGTAACTCTATATATATATATATATAATAGATGATGTATACTATTTTAAAATATAAAAAAATACATACTGCATTTGAGGCTGGATTATTCTCTCCTAAACACAACAATTTATATAAGAATATAATTACCATCTAAATTTTTATTATTTTCTTTTCCACCACCACTTATCCCCTTATTACCTAAAATGAATCAAATAACATAAATATCATTTTCATGCTTTCCAAAAAAAATTATAAAAAAAAGCCATCAAACATAAGTTTATTTATTGAGAAAAATTCATATAACCCCCTGAAAACACCTAGTAAATCCAAATAACCCCCTGAATAAAATTTACGTTTATATATGATTAATATTTTGTGAATATTATGTTTGATCAACCCTCGTAGAAAACAAAGTATACCAAAAAACTTTAAAATGTGTTAAAAATTAGAAAAATCTTCTATAAATGACGATATACCCTTTCGGATAGGGCTTATAATACATCCAAAGAGGGTAAAATTGTCATTTTTATATGATTTTTTATATATTTTTAACACATTGTAATCGTTTTTTTAGTATATTGTGTCTTCAGTCAGGGTTAATCAAACGAAATATTCACAAAATATTTATCATTTACTAACAAAAATTTTATTCAAGGGGTTATTTGGATATATTAGATGTTTCCAAAGGGTTATATGGATTTTAAGAAAAGACAGGAGGTTATATGAATTTCAATCAAATTTCAGGGGGTTGTATAAATTTTTTCCTTATTTATTTTATATGAATTATTATCTATTTTCATATAACCATTCAAAATGAATAGAAAATACAGAATTACTATATATATCAGGATCCTTGATTTCATTTGGACAAGATATGACAAGTTCCACTTTTAACCTCAGGCATGTTATGCATACAATTGTACATCTACAATCTACATGAATGCAAAAAAGAACAGGTCAACATTGCTAATACACATTTTCACAAACCCCACCCCAAATAACAAAAAAACCATGATTAGGAGAATCATCACCGTTGAATCAACGCACCCATTATTAAAATCAACCGTCCGATCGGTGCACTTCTTCTCCCTTACCCGATTCCCTCCAAAAAATTCAAACGAGGAACGGCTGAAACCGCCCGTCCAAGGCGACCCAGTGAGAAGAATCAACGGTTACGATGCGCTCCTGACGGAGTGCATCGATCGGAGGGCCCTCGATGACGGACGGGGGGTCCACGGGCACATGATCAAGGCCGGGTTCGTCCCCAGAGTCTACCTTCAGACGAGGCTCATCTTGTTCTATGTGAGATGCGATTCTTTAATGGACGCTCGCAAGTTGTTCGAAGGAATGCGTGACCGGAACATCGCGACATGGACGACCATGATTTCGGGGTGTTCTCGGACGGGTCACGATCGCGAGGCGCGAGACCTCTTTGTGCGGATGTTGGGGACCGGTAAGGCGGTGATCGTTTCGTGAATTCTTGCGAACTTTCTTTGTTTTGATTGAGTAATTGCGTGTTGCGAATGAAGTCGTGAATATGTGTACATGCATGCGTGTCTTCTTGGGCTCGCATCTTATCGTTGTTTTGAATTTTAGTTTAGGCCATGTTTGAAACCAATTGTCAAACTGATTCTGCTTCTGTGAAATCAGTTTCCAGATAATAGATTTCAAATTGTATCTGTTCGTGAATTCATGCAAACTTACTTTGTTTTGCTTGCGTGTAGCGAATCCATGATATGTGCACATGCATGGGTGTCTTATTGTGTTCGTGCCTCTTATCGTTTTTTTCGAATTCTAGCTCAGGCCATGTTCGGACCCAATTGTCAAACTTACTTTGCTTTGTGAAATTAGTTTCCAAATAATCTGTTCCAGGTTGGGTTTTTTGGAACTATAGTCTTTGGTTTCATATTTTGATGTTTATGAAAAAGATGTTGACAGAATCTATTGATTAAAACAATAAATTATGGAAAAGCATCTCAACCAATTTTTTTCATAGAAGTTGATGACTTTTAATAACTAAAATCTGAAGTTCAAGAATACCCATTTGGAATCGATTAACTAAAAACAGATTTTGCAAAAGCAAATTGTTCGACAATTGGTTCCAAACGGGACCCACAATGTATATAAATACATTAACAACTTCGACCACAAGCGTACATGGTTGCAAACATGAAACATGCAACATATAGACTTGCCTGCATAAGGTTTTCACACAAACTGAAAGTGAGACTAGTAATTTATTCTGCAATGGGGTGTTCTCTAAGCCATCTTATATTAGAAGTTTAGAACAAATACATATACAGTTCACTAGTATGTAATAATTCTTCGGTTTCATTGTTTATTTATAGTGTCCATGTACATTGCACGAGTAGCATATGATTAGTATACAGGGAGACATAAGTGAGTGTATATATAATGGCTTGTTGCTTCCAGAAGTGGAATAAATTACATTTAATTAAAGTATGAACTACCAATTGTTTGAATTACACCATTTTTAAGTTCTTAATGACATTCTTAACAAACAATTGAAATTTATATTCTTTTCTGTAGTCCTATGTCTCTAATCATGGAAAGTGTGACAACTGTGGCAGGTATACATCCAAATGAGTTCACATTTGCGACGGTGTTCACTGCCTGCGTAGCACCTTTTGGGTTTGATCATGGGAGGCAAATCCACACTCAAGTGGTTAAGAATGGCTTCAACACACATAAATTTGTTGGGAGTTCTCTCCTTGATATGTATGCGAAAGCCGGTAGGATCCATGAAGCCCGAAAAATCTTCAATAGCTTACCTGAACATGATGTTGTAACTTGCACAGCTATCATCGCAGGATACGCTCAACTTGGTCTCGATAAGGAAGCGTTGGAGATGTTCCAAAAATTGTTTAATCAAGGTCTGAAATCAAATTCTGTGACATATGCGAGCATTCTGACTGCGATCGCAGGCCTCGCAAACTTGGATTATGGACGACAAGTGCATGGTTTGGTCATCCGTTGTGAGCTACCATATTTTGTCGCTCTCCAGAATTCGTTGATTGACATGTACTCAAAATGTGGGGCTCTAACTTGCTCAAGAAGAGTTTTCGATAACATGTTGCAGAAGAATGTGATTTCTTGGAATGCAATGCTTGTTGGGTATGGAAAACATGGTTGTGGGGAAGATGTGATCGAGCTTTTCAAGGCGATGTTGAAATCTGAAATCAGTCCAAACAGAGTGACATATATGGCAGTTCTATCTGGCTGTAGTCATGGAGGACTTGTTAAAGAAGGTTTGGATGTTTTTGAAATGTTGATTCGAGATCGAGAGGTTAAGCCAGACATTGAACACTATGGGTGTGTTGTGGACCTACTTGGACGAGCCGGGCAAGTCGAGAAGGCTTTCGAGTTAGTGAAACAGATGCCATTCAAACCAACTGCAGCTATATGGGGTTCTCTATTGAATGCTTGCAGAGTCCATTCTAATGTACCTATCGGAGAATTCGTTGCTCGAAAGCTCTTCGAAATCGAACCTGAAAATGCTGGAAACTATGTCAATGTTTCCAATATATATGCCAACTCGAAAAAATGGGAACATATGTGTTATGTAAGAGAGTTGATGAAGGAGAAGGCAGTAGTGAAGGAACCCGGTCAGAGCTGGATGAAGATTGATCTGTTGGAATGATTGACTATTATTGAAGACAAAAATGGTTTAAAAGAGCCTGGTATGAAGTCACGTGGTAGTGTTATCTTCATAATAGAATATGTCCCCTCAATTGCACAGGGGTTGAAAGGAATTCTGTGTGTTGGAGTTACAAGTTTTCTGTTGTACAGTGAGATTTTGAGATTTGCATTTGAGTTTATTAAGTTACATAGAAGAGGGATCATCCAAGTCATGATGAACATTCATATCTGCATTGATATGGACAATATGGTCAAGTTCTTGCCTGAGTTTTGCACTGTGTATGGGAGAGAAAAAAATGTTTGTATTCAGTGGCTGAGTATGCTCTGTTGGTCATATGTGTAACAGATTTGAGAAGAAACAATGAAACATTAGTTGAAACTGACATGCTTTTGTGGCTAAAACAATTGAAAACTGTCACTAGTTGTGGCTTGGCATTCATGAACAAATGCAGAGGGGGAAAAAGAGAAATTTTACTGAGGTTTTTGGTAAGTCATGAGAAACTATTGAGAATAGTAAATTGCATGGGGTGGATCATACTCTTTTATCTTATGGGATGAACCTACACCTGTGGGGAATATTTGGTGCTAAATTAAAATTCATGAAATATAAATTGTTATGCATGAAAACTGTTGTGAGATGTATTGCATTCGAAGCAGAGGGTCTATTCTTGAAGGTAAAGTGGGACGATACCTTTATTTGGTTTTTTTTTATACCCTTATTTCTTCAATCTCTTCCTTGTTAGGTTTAGGAAAGTTTTTTTTTTTTAAGTGGAAGCCATTGGTATGTGGTGGTGAGGAGAGAGAATGAGTTGTATATATATCTCCATTAATTGAACTGTGAATCAATTCTTCATCTCTTACGTGAAAGTAGGCAAAATTGTCAAATCATTTGTATCACTTTTTTTTGTGGTTTGTCTTATTCGTTTTTATGTAGTTATTCTATTTGATCTGTTTTTTCCTGTCATTAATTCACAAATGTTAAGGTTGAACTCTAGGATTGGTCTGGTAAGGGAATAAATAATGGGATAATGGATAATTATGAGCATAAGTGAGTGAGATGATAATTTATTCCAATTTAGTATAAAAATAATTGAGATAAAATGTGAACATTTGTTTCAATTTTGAAATGAAAATGAGAATATTTTGTTCCATTTAAAGGTTGAGATAATATTTCTCTAAACTTTTTATACCAATTTTAACAAATATAAATATGAACAAAATTGATGGATTTTTTATTCTTTAAAATTAGAACAATTTATTCTTAAAATTTTAATCCTTTGTCAAACTAGCCCGATCTGCAAAAGCCGAAAAGTTTGATGTTTGTACAACTATATGATGGTGAAAAGCATATGTGACATTCGCACTGGCTGTAGCTAGAAATATATACCATAAAATTGTAGCCCCTTCAGAAAATAAAAACTTTTAGGTACCTTTCAAAAAAATGAAACACATTCTCTAATAAATTAAATATACTATTTTCTGCACAAAAACAAGTTGTATATAAGATTTTTAATATTCATTAACAATGTTTGAATTGGTTAATTAATATTACTCAAAATCACTTAGGCTTAATTATTCTGTGTATATGCATGTTAAATGTTGTTTCCCGGACATTCAATTCCAAAATAAGATCAATTTAAAAATAGTCAAATATTTGAAACATTAATTTTCATGTATAAAAACAATAAAATAAGATAATAACAAAAAAAATTGGTCATGCATGAACTAATTTGCATCAATCCCAAAAGTTTACAGCACTCGGTGCCAAAACTTTTCATGTACCCTTGTCATTGTTAGGTCACCAAATTTAAATTTTAGATCAGTAGATTGAAATCTAAAAACAAAAAGTTACACTTTTAAGAATGACATGAAGCTATTTGAATTAATCCCCAAAATGATAGCAACCACATGCATGTTGATAGTCAAATTGTTCAAAGTTTAAATCACTTTGTGTGAAATAGTGTTTGGCCATCACCAATCAATCACTCAAACAAATCCCTAACATAAGAATCACCACAATTACATAAATATAAACATTAAATTATGAATTCCATAGCACATACATGTGCTTTATCCATTCCATGCATGAAACACATCAAACCAAACTTTGAGAAACCACCAATCATTTCAATAACAAAATAAAAAGCAATGCAAATCTAAAAAGAACATTACATTCTTTGGCCTTTATTCCCCTCTAAATTCTCATTTTATCTTCTCCATTTTTTTTCTATTTTTTTCGATCACTGCAAATAGAAGGCAAAGAAGGACAAGATCGAGGCGCCAATCAACGACCCGACAATAGGCGTGGCGGCACTCGCCATCATCGGAGAAGGAGCGGGGGCTGAGACGTCTTCAACGGCCAGGGCGGCAGAGGCCAAGGCGGTGGCGATGAGGACTGCGAAGGCGATCTTCTTCATCTCCATTAGTGACCTTACGGAATTTCGGAGAATTTATTCACCGAAATCCGCTTATTATTATTTTCTTTTGTATTTGATTAGCAGTCCTGTGGAGGAAGAGGAGGTGGAGGGGATTTTATAGGGTTTGAGTTCATGTCATGGGATGCTAAAATTAGGGTTTGAAAGCTTTTTTTGTGGTTTGAGAGGGTTTTTAGGGTTTGGTGGGAGAGGGAGAGGAATTTACGTGATGCATGTGCATGGAAAGAAAAGGTGGCAGGTTTTGTGGGGTGGCAATTCTCTTTGTTTTATTTTATTTTTTCGGTTAAAGAGGGTCTTTTTTTTTTTTTGGAATTTAAGACCCAGTCAAATCGTTGCCATGTTTAACGGGGACACATGTTGGGATACTATTCAACTTGTTTTAACTCAAAGAAGATCCTTCAATTCATCTCGTAATATCAGTTTTTTTTTCCTTATTTATAGAAATTTATTATTTTTTGTTAAATTTCATCATTTAGGGAGTCCTATAAATCCATTTGTTTGTATTATAGATATGGTAGAGACACACATTTAATTCTTGGTAGCTCGCAAGGCTCATAAACTTGATGTCACAAGTTCAAATCCTCTCTCCGCATCATTGTTTTGAGGGGTTTTTTTATCACCTAATTAATGACTAACGTTATTCTTTTTGGATGGACACAGCCCGTGTCATCTCATTGGTTGGCTTGTTAACTTTTTATAAATGACAAAATACCCTTCATTAAAAATCTAACCCATATCCTCTTTTTTTTTTTATTCAATTATTAATTTTTCATGGTTATACTAAAATTTATGTATTTCAAAATTTGAATTTTGAATTTTCAAATTTTCAAAATATGTATTTTGAATTTTGAAATTTGAACTTTTAAATCTTTATCTAGTAACTGAATTTTCTATTTCAATTACACCCAAAATTTACTTAAATTATATCAAAATTTACCTAAATTGTTTTTTTTTATCAAAATCCTTCAAACGGCTACTCTTTTTTTTCAAATTACATTCGTACTATATACACTTTTTTAAAGAATGTTGATAACTAAAAATTCTAGCATTTGACAAACATCTTTTCAATTTACATAAATAAGATACATCTCAGAAAATGCAAATATATTTCTTAAATGTTTACATCTTTCACAACTATTTGTTACATTTACATAAATATAACATAACAATTATGAGGAGGATAATTTCCCCTTCATTTAATCTTTTTTAATAATTTGGATTTAGAACTAAAAAGGATTATTTCCACGAGGTGTCTGTCTGTCAGACTAGACTCTGGATCTAGTCGTGCTAGCGCATCCTGCATCATGACATTATGGATTCGCATCCAAGTGTGATGGCCCATATCCACCTTGACGTGACACGTGTGTCATAGTGCAGATTTTTACCTCTATAATCGTATTTACATAAATGTTTTACATTCCATACGATGTTTAAACAATTTAAAAATAGATTATCTTCAGTAGTCAGTTACATTTTATGAAAAATATCAAACACATTTTTTGTTGTGAGTTACATATAACAAATGTTACATAAACTATTTGTTACATTTACATAAATGTAACATAACAGTTACATTTAAATGTTTTATATTCCATGCGATATTCAAATAATTTAAAAGAAGATCCTCTTTTCAATAGCCAATTACATTTTATAGAAAATGTCAAACACC
Source organism: Acorus calamus (assembly GCA_030737845.1). Taxonomy (NCBI): domain Eukaryota; kingdom Viridiplantae; phylum Streptophyta; class Magnoliopsida; order Acorales; family Acoraceae; genus Acorus; species Acorus calamus. The sequence goes on from CM060876.1 coordinate 16,303,706, forward strand.
TTTTTCATTGTGAGTTACATTAACAAATGTTAAATGTAACATAACAGTTACATTTACCTAAATGTTTTACATTCCATGCAATGTTTAAACAATTTAAAAATAGATCATCTCTTTAATAATCAATTACATTTTATGAAAATGTCAAACGCATTTTTCATTGTGTGTTACATTTAACAAATGTTACATTGAGTTCATGAAAAAATAAATTCTGTTACATTCTTCAATCTAGGCTATAAAAAAATAGAAAAACATCATATTCAAAGCCAAACACCAAATGTTAAACCTGATCCCAAAAAGACATTGAGATGAAATCCAAATCGGAAAAAAAAAAAACGAATTTGTGACTTCAAATTCTTCCGAAGTAAAAATTCAGATTTGCTACGAGGTGATCTTCAAGGAAAATCAGTTCTGAGAATAAAATGAATGAGTTAATAATAAAAGAATAAAAATTCAATTCAACATTCTAAAAAAAAACATTAAATAATGTTGCATATATGCAAATATGAAAATCATAACCACCGCATGATTGAGGGGATTGTTTACCGAATGATATAATAGGAATCCCCATTTGTCATGAGATGGGACCTGTGATGGGGCTAAAAAACATTTCTCGTGTCACACACACATTCTTAGGCGAAATATATAATTTATTAGAAATTCTTTTTCATATTTTTCTATGAATGAATCCATAAAATATATTAGAGTATATATCCTTCCTTTAAAAAAAAAGCATAAACATTTTAGATAAGATATATTATTTTAAAAAAATAAATCAAAACTGGCTATAAATAATAAATAGGGCTGTGTGCTTGAATTTTGATTGTAAGGGTATATGATATACTAATTTTTTTTAAAAATAATGTAATTTTATTATTGAGAATATGTTTAAATATTTGTGACCTAAAAAAAGAGTATTACCACCGAGATCCAGTCAGAACTGGATTCGATCAGTTCAGTCAGTACAGAATTGGACGATGTGAAGATCGAACTGCACCACTTATAAATCGAACTAAACAACCAATGTATATATTTTACTCTCTTATTGAATCCAATCAGCTATTAGAGAAAATATGAATTCCTAAATATCATTAGTATCCAATAGAAGAGTGAAATATATATCCAATAGTTGTATAATTCAATTTATAGGTGATGCAGTTCAATTTTCACGTCGTCCACTTCAGTACTGACCGAATCCAATTAGGACTGGATCCGGTCCCATTACCACCCTCGTCTGATCAACCTTTCCAATTAAAATAAAAATTTCAGATTAGTATTTTATGGATTCAAGATATTCCCCAACAGGGACACATGGATGCACCTGCACAAGTCCTCAAAACCCTAATTTCTTGATTTCTCACCAATTGAGGCTGTTGTGGTAATTGTTACCTGTTGATATAATAAAAAATATGGCCATCTCTGCATTGATGAGTAGGTACAATGGAATCAGTTCAAAAACATAACAGGAGAGAGCATCAATGGACATGCATGACATTTTCTATTGAGAAATGAAGTGAAATTATATCAACAAAGATATTGTCTTGATAAATAAACCTAAAGGAACAACAATTAAAATTGGGAGCCGATTGAATCTCAACTGAGTGGATCCCTGCAATACAATAAAGTGAAGGATAAGTGAAGTGGATGACCCTATAGAACTCTGCACACTGAAATCAAGGCTCACTGATCGAAGGCAAGGCATCGCGAGAGAAGATGAGCTGTTTCCACGGCTGGCCAAGCACCAATGAACTTATGGACTGCTTTGGATGGGATGGAAGAATCACGTGAAGGAATAAATCAGAGACGAAGAGGTTGATATGGCCTATTCACAAGAGCTCGCGATCATAGTATGCCATTTGAAGCTGTTTTACGTGGTTGAGCCAAGCAGCTATGCTTTGCCCATCAACTGTCACCCAATCCACAACTGTTGCTGCTGGTTGCTCCCACCACTCGTCGACCTGCGTTGATGTAAATCAATGATGAAGCAGTATTATTATTGATGAAACATCAAACAAATTCCTTTTTTTTTTTTCTTGTGTGTGTGTGTGGGGGGGTTGTCATTCATAGGATGTAATGTGCCAAAAGAGGATCCTGACATTAGACCTGAAATTAATTGTTGAAAAGGGCCAGAATAACTATAGTAGCAACATATTCCAGGAAAATTATGATTTGAACGGTCTCTTACCAATCCCCTGACACGTTTGCAATCTTCTAAGCAGTTTTGAGCATCCAAGATTGCATTCTTAAGTTCTGGCAACAAGATTTGTGAGACAACATTTTCTTGTTCCTTGGCCAATGTCAAACAATTATCAGCAGTCCTGCAAAATAAAAGGTATTCAAAACACATCAAGCTCCAGAAAACTGAGATTTGTCAATGAAACAGTAACAAGAAAACTGATAAAAAGAACAGGTATAATTTGTCAATGATCTCAATTGTATTATATTTGTACAAGTATTTTACTTGAAACCATAGTTTAAAATATCGACCAATATAGCGATATATCAGTTCAATATATCGATTTTGCCACCAATTGATATATCAGACAACTTATTGGTCCGTTTTATCGTCAGGGCGATGTCATCGATATAAACCATCGCTTTCGATATATAGATGGTAAATGGATCGGAATATCCACCCTGATCTGTTTACCATTTGAAAATTTTGCTAGCCTGGTTGTTGCCAACGACTATATCCAACAGCTAGATAAGGGGGGTTTGTAATCCCTCACTCCACCCCAACCCATTCCCCCCCCCCCCCAAAAAAAAAAAAATATTTTGACATTTTTTTTCATACTTTTCTGAAATTTTCAACAAAAAAAAAATTTAAAACATTTATTTTTCAAGTCCCAAATCGATATATCAATTTGGGGGACCCTATCAAAAAATCGATATCGTAAACTATGCTTGAAACAGTACTGCAGTTCCTTTTATATGGAGTCATGATCAACCATGGCCCTAATTGGATAGTATTTTCATTCATATGTGATGAAGGACCATCTCTACCATATTCCTTTATATTGCATGATCATCGCCAGAGATCATCTGCTGTGCAGAAGTGTGATGAAAGAACTTGGAGTTACTCTAAAGCCCTTGAGGTCCCGTGAACAACTCATATTGATTTATGTTGATGGTAGCATCAACAATTTTTTATCGCTCATGCTAACTAGACTATTTCTTGTAATGCCTCTAGATCTAATATCAAGCTTGTACCAAAAAAGACCGCCAGTTAAAGTGCCACAGTACATGATCAACTTGTTAATGATCTGATCATCTTCATCATCACTAGAATCTCGCATTGAATAGTTTGTGCACAAGTGGGAAAGCCTATAGCCAATGCTTTCTCACTCACTGTGGGCCCTGTCATGCCTTCTTCCTCTTACATCAGTTTTGTGTCTAATGTCACTCCAGGAACATCAGTGATCAGGAATTTGATATTAGCAAAAACAACGGTCATACCTCATTCAAAACTAAGAAAACAAAATATTGCCACTAGCTTTAGAGTAGAGTATGACATTATCACCAACACCAGCCGTTGAGATCATTTGGTTTGACATTGTTTAAACATATACGAGCATGACCTATTAAATTACAAACCCTGTGCTTTAATGCAAAAATTGGAGAAACATTCAGATGCCAGCAAAAAGGCATGAGGTAAACTACAAACACTGGGATGTAATTCCACCATTATTTCCCTGTCGAATATTGTTGCCTTGTTACCTCTATTGTACACTTGAGTTTAACCCTGTCCCACACTGTCTAAGTGCTTCTTATTCATATTAGAGAAGATATTTAATACTTGCTAAATTTAAGAAAAGTTGGGGGAAGAAGATACCAAATATATTTCATTTTTCTTCATATCCTACAATTAGCTTTTTTATAGTTATATTCTACAATTCGCCTGCACTATTTTTCTCTCTCACTTTTTCTATCATAACTGTTGCCTTGAAAATATTGAAATTAATATTCCTCCACAAAATGTACTGATAGTATGATTCCAAAAGGTTCTGCAATTGGCGATCAATGTGCCTTAATTCAGTAATCCTAGAGGGGGGGACTTTCCCTGAATGCATTTAAATATGATAATCGTTTGAAGAAAACTCTTTACATGTAACCTACATAAGTCATGAGAAAATTTACCTCTCATATTCCTGTTGTGCATGATAAGCATGATTTAGCAAAGCGTGGCCACTATCAACAAGGTCACGCTGGGTATTAACCATATTAATTGCCTTGGACAAGTCCTCCAGAACACTGGCCTCTGATCCCCTGAGCTTCAAACAAAATTCAAGCGACTCCAATACTGACGGCAGACCGGTATCTGTCAGATGAAAAGAACACTGAAATTCTACTACAATATCAAGTACAAACTCCTGAGCATTTGGAACATTACCTCTACTCCCTCAACATGCCACACAACAATGTTCTTTGGGCTATTGCAGTATAGAAGTCCGAAGGAAAGATAGATTTCATTAAATATATTCCAGATCAATGATCTCATCATTTATATCCATGTAACAGGAATTAAACATTAACATATAAAAAATTATTTACTTGTCAGATTAATATATAGCATATCTATTTGCAATGGATATGAATTACATAAAAACAACATGTCATTCTTGATTCACGGCATGCAAAATTTCACATGCTATGAATTTTTTTATATTTATAATTAAAACATCATCAAACATATTTATGACGAACATGGTCAGGTCACAAAAATATATTCTATGATAATAGGAAAATTGAAATGAACAATACTAGAAGGATAATTAGTCAGATCATAGGCCACTTAAAACATATGACATGGGAGGAGGATCTACAAAGGAAGTTCTGGCATAACCCGATCAGCTATGATCAGATTCAATTGATCGGGAGGCTCTCAATTATGATTGGAAAGAAAATCTTTTTATCAAAAGTAGTAAGTAGAGGCAACAATATTTTGCGCAATCACTGTATGACAATGCAACTTCATCAGTTTAATGCAGAGTTTTTTGTGTAAAAGGAAACATGGAGCGTAACAGTGTAATGGTCATGTTATATGCATGTATGACAAAACTGTCGACTTAGGTCAGAATATCAAGTATACTAATTAGTAACCTGCTCGATATTGAAGAGCAGCAGAAACACGACATATTGAAGGAATAGCTGATGGATCTCCAGCACCAGCTCTGGTTGTCAACGAGGCAGCATTTTTTTCTGCGGCAGCAACAACTTCTGGTCCTGTGGATCCATTAGCCCCCAGAGCCTCCAAAAGACCCTGCGCATAAAACATATGACCAATAAGCACATAACGAAAAGCAAGCCTCTATCTTCCTAGAAAAGCTATAGCAGGAAATAAAAAAAGTTCTTGCACATCAAAAAATTTTTTTTTCATTAATCATAATTAGTTGCACTCAAAGTTCTTCTGAGAGGAAACTAATGTGAAGTTTTGAGCAACTCTTTTCTTTTTGTAGAAGGTGGGAGTCTACCATGAGATTTATGAAAAATGGGATAAAGCTCCAAATGCAAAAGGCAGCAGATAAGATATATACCACAAATATGTAATGTAGATAATAAGATATTTAAACTAATCAAGAGGATAAAAAGTACAACAATACTTCTTTTCCATCTTCATCCAGATAGAAGTTCATGTACATCACAATTCAGACATGGTTTGCTTGTTAAAGAGAGTATTTTAAAGAACATGAGGCAAGGGATAATTAGAAAATGAGCAAATATAAAATCACCGATATACATAATTCCATATCAACCTGGGAAGTAATACATTAGATTGATTTTCTTCCTTGGGGAAAAAAAAACCTGAGAAGTAGATGGCAACATATACAGGCTGTTATCTGGACAATGATTAAATTCAGATATTTCTTTCTTAATAAGATCCTTTGCACGAGTAGAAATATCTGCGACAACAGTGCATGCTGGAATAATGGTGCCTGATGCATATTCTCGAGCAGCTAATGGCTGTCGTTCCCAAAATGCAGACGCATCCTGCATATAAACAGAATTGGAAAAACTGGATCAATGTCCATATTAAGATAGCTTTGCCTTGAAAAAAACCTCTAGATAAGAATTATATAAAGGAGTTTTAGAAATCCCTCTACAAAAGATTATTGTGTCATCACTAACTAGTTGTTAGTTGCAGCTCACTGTTGACAAAGGAAATCATTGCTAGTCACAAATAGTACCAAGTCATCTTTCCTCCAAATCCTCTTTTCTAAAATATGATTGCTCCGATCCTCTTTTAAAAAAATTTACTTAAAACATAGATAATACACTATAAACTGAAGAATCCATATTTAAAAGTCCAAATTGTGAGTAGCTGAAAATTTTGAACTCCTAGGAACTGCACACCTAGCCCTTCTCTCTCAAAGACGAATGACATTAATTTATGGTGCACCAGAGTGCAAATCTGTTACAAAAATGAATTGGTTACGTCTTCTAAAAAACTAGATAAGAGATAATCTTAAGAAATTTAAGTATGAAGATCAGAGCAGAAAATATAATGTGTCTCACCATGTTTGCCTGAAAAAGGGCGGTATAAATGGACTCCAGTTCTGATCTGCGAGCATCAAACTCCTCAATTTTTTTCCACTTTTTTCTCAAGGAATCCTCTGCTTCTTTCCACTCAGCACACAGTTTATTTAATCGTTGTACCTCAGATGTTAATGTTGTCAAGCTTGCCCTCAATCCAGCTGCCTCTCTTTCCTTAGCCCAAACATCTAACTGCACCAGGAAATGATGAAACATCATGAGAATTCTGGAGTCTGGGCCAATGTACAGAAAAGGAACACCAGAAAGCAACTTTCATGTATACCAAAAATATCATTCAACATGAGTGCAGAACCGATTAAATCGTTGACATGAAAAGTTCGTGAAGTCAAATAGAAGAGGACAAAAACTCAATTTCATATGGGTAGGCTTATATTTAGATGCGGGTTCATTTTGCTGGCGATCCAGTTGTAACTCTTATAAGAACTCGGCGTGGAAGATGTAACTCGTACCTCAAAATGTCTGAGACTGCCCACATTTTGAGAGGTGCCACCAGGAAGAATTGTTTGTGAGGAAACCGTATCACTGATTCCTTGTAGACGTTTTATAAGTTTCTGACTTATGTTTTTAGCTTCTGCAGCCTTGTTCAGTGCATCTTCGGTGGCCACAAACTGCTGCACATGAGCTTTCTGTAAAAACAGAACAATATCGTTTAGGTTAAAGTACTGCAAAGATGTTCACCATAGAGTGCTTGATTTGGTAAAAGAACCACATTGACACCATATTTTCATTCATGGCAAACAGTAGGTGTTCTGCAACTAGTTAAATAAAGAATGCAAAGATCAACATTTCATGCAAACCAATCTGTGGTTAGCCTGTTAGCACCCCCTATCTCCGGAGAGAGAGAAAAAAAAAAGATGTCATAGAAATAAAGAGACACTACCATATAACGAAACTTTATATTCCCTAAATACAGGTCTGACGTATAACAAGCAGAATGTTTTATGGTGCATAGCCCATTACTTCAAGGGAAACACAACCTATCCAAGAGGAGAATTGGAAGACACAATAGTCAAGAATCTCACTGACATATAACACAAATTAAACAGAACATAGAACAAAGTTACCTGTCTTTCCAGAATTTGGTTATAAGTTCCTTTAGTGAAAATATCAAACCCAATCTTTCCACTACCATAAACAGGATACTGTAAAGGTGAGCTAACATCAGGAGAATCAACATCCATTACTTTGTTGTCTTCGTATCTATACCTGTACAAATACAGCCACATGCTATAGAGATTATTGCTCCTCCAGATGATGGTCAGACAAAGCATAAAAATTACATTAATGTATATTGATGATGGCTTCTATCAATTATTATGATCAGACAAGCATAAAAATCAGAAAATATTAAACTGATAACATGATGTATAGAAGTTGATCAGGTCATAAAGAATGATATGGTCACAATTATTCATTCTATCACAACTATCCTTTTTGGTTAGACTCAGCTAGTTAGAAGTTGTCTCCTAGGAATGGGTTCTCCGTACATTCCTTATGCCATTGGCTCCACAAAGGTCCGCTTCCTCACCTTCTTTCATCCCGCTTCAAGTGCATGATATGGGGTGCGCTCTCTCCTTTGAAAATTAAAGGTTTCATGTGGTTGCTCTCCATTAACAAAACTCCCACCAAGATAAATCGAGTTAAGTGGTCTAATGATGGAGACACATTGTGTGGTTTATGTGAAGTTAAGGAGGAATCTAGGGATCACCTTTTCTTCATGTGTTCCTTTAGCTCCCAAATCTAGAAGAAGGTTGGGGAGGCACTAGAAACAATTTGTCATTTCTCGGATAAGCCATGTGGAGGTGGTTCCGGGACCACAGAAAGAAGGATGATGGAACCGATTTTACTAAGTTTCAATGGTTGATTCCTCATGCTACTTGTTGGTCCATTTGGCTAACACGCAATGAAAAAGTGTTTCAACACAAAAGAGCGTATTGGAAAAATACTTGAGCCGCGATCACATCGATGCTTAAGGATTGGATCAAATTCATTTTGGAGGAGCCTTCACCTAGTTCCTTAATGGACGACACTTGGGGAAGAGGATAATATATAATCGGGTGAATTAGTATAATCTTGTTTTTTTCTTTTTTTCTTTAACGTTGTATGGAGATCTCTCGTCTCCTAATTTCAGGGGTTTCTTGAAATAAAATTCTCCTATATTATTCTCTAAAAAAAAACTATACTTTTTGGTATCTTTATAGACCATGTGAAATGGGATCATCATTTGTCCATGTATCGCAAATTTACAGCGTTTTTTTTTACCCATTGTTGTTTTATCATCGCTTACATAACAGTTCATCTTCAAATCCTTACTTTGTCATTGACCCCTCTCAAAGGGTGTACTTACAGATGTTCCCATTTTCTAACTCGTAAATTAGGCAAAACATATAGTACACGCCTATTCAAGAACTATTATGGGAATCCTGCTACAACCAAAAAATGCTATGAAAATCAATTCCACAAAGTCGGACAAAAAAAAATCAAGTTATTAACACAATATGACAACATTTAAGAAACAGATAATGGTTACCTATCATATCTGGGAAAAACATTACACTATTACAGAAATAGAGCAAATCACCTTAGAAGTTCAGCATCAGCTTGAACATCAATCTTCTCTACTTCTTTGCTAAGCAATGATTTAAGCTGCATTGTGTACATTGTAAGAGCTTGTAGCACTAGGGGAGGATTATTCAGTGCATTTGTCGCAATGGACTTGATGTCTTCAGGCACTTCTCCGTCTAACTCGATGCTTAATTTTGCAGCTTCTAACTGAGGATTCAGGTGGATACCAGTTCCCTCATAAGCTGGGAAGGCTCTCTTTATTCTCTCCATTGTATGCGCTGTGAGAGTTTCGCATGCTTTCCAAATGTTTTTCTCTTGAGTGATTTCTACAGGGAGGACATTATCTGAAGACCTATTGTCCTTCATATTTTCTGACAGGACTATTCTTTTCTCATTGCGCATGTCAATATTTTCAACCACATCAACTCCACCAGCAGACCTGCGAGCATCTCTTGCATCATCAACATAGCGTTGAAGACGTCTTTGATATTCTGCAAATATCTTGGCAGCATCTTCACACTGCTGGTCATAGGCCTCCAGCATAACTTGTTTGTGCCTGAAAATCAAAACACATGCATATCAAGCATAAAAATGAATAGCCACACAATAAAAAGCAGCGACAATGCAATATAACCTTAAAATGTGGTTCCATTAATACAAAACTATATCGGTTTATACACTTATACCAACTAATGTTGGGGTTCCTCATCACCAAAAAAGAAAAAGGAAAAGAACACACTTTAACAAAGAAACTTGAAAATTCCAGGGCACCAACTGAAGATCTATTATTTAGGATGAGAAAAAAATGGCTTCTTCTCAGATTCCAACCAACAAAGCTTCTCCTCATCCTTCACAGGTAGCAACAAGAGATAGGATAACATTAGGGACAGGCCTGTGTGCAAGTTCCACATTCAGTCTACACATGTTTTGATATTTTTTGAAGATGCATACTTCATGCAAGCATATACCTTTATATAAATGAAGCATATACTCCAACAAATTGTATGAACTCACTAACAGAAAAATGTTCTTCGTCTAATGTAGCATATACCTCGTTGGGGTTATGAAACTGCACGTAGGGCTACAAATAAGGACTATGCATAACAGCATACCAAAAGATATGATCCACAGTGAAGAACCTTCAGTGGGCTATCTCTACCATTAACATGTTCTAAATATCATCATAGTCACAAAGTTCGTGTATGGCAGATATTTTATAGTGTTTTGCTTGGCACAGTACAGGACCAAAGGTACATTCCTAAATCATGTGATAAGTACGATAAAAATATAAAGATAAGTAAACTATTTTCTATATGTATTTTGTTGTTAGCATGAAAATACATGAAAAAGAATTCTATGTTATGTGTGAATGCAGCAGCAACAATTGGGATTAACTTTTTAAATTGTGAATAATGTGATAAATCATCCAAACTAAATGGATACCTAGATTCTGAATGCACTAAACACACAGTTCCGTGGGCAGAGGTATCTTCGGTTGACAGGTATGGGAAATATCCAATTGAAATGCTTTTCGGAAATTCTGAAAAATTCAGAGTTTTTGTTACCATGGCTATCATCCATCACCAGTACTTTCAATTCAGGGACTACACACCACCAGTGATACACAATTTTCTAAACAACATACCAAAAGGAAAAAAAGAAAAGAAAAAACTTCATCATCTGAAAATGCAATTCCGGGAATCACGGGCTTACATTCAACTTTTTGGAATGGAATCAGATTATTCCACGAAACAAAAATAAACAATCTCAAAATAAATGAAGAAAAAAATCACTATTCAAGCCACTAAAGAAATCCTCACCTTTTCTTGAACCTGTCATCAAGCGTCCGCTTCCTCTCCGCCTCGTCCCTCGAGACCTCAATCATCCTCTCCTTCAGCTTCCTCCTCTGCCTCTGCACCAGCCGCCTATGCCTCTCCACCTCCTCCCTTGCCGCCTCTCTCTCCCTCATCGCCGCCTCCCTGCTATCCTCACCCCCCTCCGCCCCCTCATCCCCCTCCCCATCCTCCTCAAACCCTACCCTCCCTTTTCCCGGCTCGTCCACGCCGCCGCTCCTCCCATGGACGACGATGTTTCGGCGCACCTTCTCCACGGTCTTCTCCGACTTAACCCTCTGTACGAGGAAGTTCCACACGGAGACCATGTTCCCCCGGCAGATCTTCTGGAGCGACTCGATCGAGGGGAGGGACTTGTTCGAAGACGACCTGTACCCCATCTCCTTGTCTAGCCACTCCAGTATCGCCTCCGGAAGGGGCACGGAGCTCCCTGAGTCCTGCATTGCCTCCGATTCTCGAGTGGAACCCTAGAAAAAGCGGATCGCCATATGTAGGGATCGCGCGTTCTTGATTTGGATCCCCGAAGATGTTTTCGCGTCCCGCCGGCGTGTCCGTTGAAGAAGGTCGAGTGAAAAAATAAGCAATTGCTTAATAAGCAATTTAACTGTGCACGGATGGATAACCCCACTAACCATTTACCTAACCCAGTGTTCTGAAAGGCGGGATGCGATTTGCGTGCGGCTGGGGTACCGCACAGAGTATATGCGGTGTGCGGGAGTATATGCGGAGTATATGCGGTTATGTAATTTTTTATTAATAAAATATTATTTTACAATAATGATTCTTAAACATGAGATAATATGTTTATACACTATTACAAGCCTATTGGGATTAAACTCCTATGTGACTTAATTATATATAAATCAATTAGCTAAATTTTTACATTAAACGGAATGTAATTCGGTACACTGAGTCTTCTTAAAAGCCAATAAATGATGGTACATAAATGTCTTGAAAAATTTAAAGATAAACTCTTCCCTTTGTTTGTTTGTGCTGGTCAATACACATGACTCTACAAGTATCCCAAATAAATGAAACATACAAAAATAATTAACAAATCACCCTCTCAAGTGCCTGTCATTGTGTCAATGTCAACTTCACCCATGTGTCTCCCTCAACACAAAACCACATGCAATAAATAAAAATAAAACAATAAAACCCAGCTGGCAGACTAAACAAAACCAGTGAATTAAAATAAAAAACTGAACAAAACAAATGAATACAAATAAGAAAGAAAACAAAGATGAGAGCAACAGAGGGGATGTCGTGAGAAAAGGAAAGAGCAGAGAGAGACCGAGAGTGATTGTTGATACAGAGAGAGATCATCGATCACTTCAGTCGATGAAGATGAAGAAGCAGCCGTTCACAAAGATAAAATGAAGAACTGAGAAAGACATTGAAGAAGATATGAGAAAGAAAGAAGCAACCATTTTTTTTGAAGAAGGAGAAAACCTGATCCATTGAGGAAGATGAAGCACAACCATTCATGAAGTTGGAGGAAGGACAAAAGAAGCCATCATTTTCTCTTTTTTTTTAAAAAAAATACCAAGTTCATGCGCCCGCTTAAGCGGGCGCATATGTCTGTTCGGCCCGCTTATGCGGGCTCTATCCGCATATAACGCCTTTTTGTCTGATGCGGTTCGGTCCACTGACCGAACCGCACAAGCGGCCGCTTATGCGGCCGCATGAAGCGCATTTCAAAACAGTGACCTAACCTATCAACTAAAATTTTATAAAAAATAATAATCAATTTTTATGTTTAGTTTAAAAATTAACCCACTACCCTTCAATTCCCCCCCCCCCCCAACCCTCGCACGGGATGTGCGATGACAACGACACAATGGTGACAGCAACATATTAGCAGGGAGGATACAAGACAATATTTTTTGGTGGGAATATAGAAAGATTTTGATTCTTATACTTGATATAATTATTTTATATTCCAAATAATGTGATATTTAAAAGATATTCAATCATTTTTACAACTCCATACACTATGATATGTAGTATAAAAATAAATTATTTATTCATAATGAAAAAATCACACTAGCATATTTCAGTTTATATATCATTTCATATAACAACATATACTTCGATAGAAGAGTGTATAATTTTAAAAAATAAATAAAAACAGTATGGATTACAAATGGGGCTACAGAAGGGGTTGGACATATCATTTTTTTTTTCTGCCCCAATTTCAATCATATATGCGTCGATAGAAAATCACTGGATCATATATTCACAATAATGAAGTATATGTTTTGATATAAATTTTATACATTTTCTATAAATGTATTTATGCAATTTATTAGAGTACATGCTTCATTTTTTTATAAAAGCATGTATCTCATTAAATGAAGTATATATTATTTTTTAAAAAAATTCAAAACACGTATAAACTGAAATTATGATTGAAAAAAAATATGTACGAAATATTATATCTCAATATATATAACAAATAATAAAGAAAAAAAACAATAGGTGGAGGTGGATGTCGGTCGCCTACGGTCTCCTTAGAAAAGAAGTAGGGAGGGGAAGGTGGAGGAGGAGGAAAATGATGAGAAGGTGGAGAGAGGTGGGCTGAAATTTCACGATGGTGATGATATTGTGGTGGTTGTGTGCAAGGGCGACGGAGGAGGGCAGATGGAAAATAAGAGAGAAAATAGAGGGGAGAGAGAGATCAAATGGGTTGGTGGGATTAGAAGTTTCAAAAAAAGTTATGTATTGATGTGTTTGGCAATTTGTTTTAGATAGCTTTTGTTTTTCAGTTAATAAAAAAATTCTCGATGGGTTGCCAAACGTGTCAGATTATTTGGAAGGTTAATTCATGTCTTCAAATTTGTGTTTTTAAAAGCTCTCAAAGTATGTTTTTCAGAAAAGCTAGCATTTTTAAACCCAAAACTGGTCGCCCAAATGATCATTTCACTCTTCTAAGAACCCAATAATTACCTCTTTTTACATATGGGTCTGCCCACTCATCTCTCATTTTATTTCAAACGATTTTTATTTTTTCAATAGTTCTCTTTCAAATTTAAATCTTTGTATGAATGTAGTGCATACAAATATACATGATGGTGTTCTACTTATTCAAAAAATCACCCATATGAAAAAAATGAGTGAAAAAAATTAGTATATATGATTGCCAAATGATCTGGAATAATATATTGACAAGGGCAAATCGGGGCACAATAATAAGTTCATCGAATCATACGTGAATGATTGGAAATATTTGATGAACACATCGGCGAAGAATCGGCCGATTCGGTTGGTTTGTGTACATTTGATAAATTCGAGATGATTCGAGTAATATTCAAAAAATTTGGGGATACTTTTGGAATTCAATGTATATAAAAAAAAATGGGTCCTACCCTAATTTAATCAATGGGAACCCCCTGCCTTGCCTTTAAAATTAAAACAAAAGAGGCCTTTAAGGGGATTGGTGGCCCTAAATTCGTTGAGGAATGGTGGGGATTCGATTGGAGGTTTTGGGAGATGGCGGGGGAGAAGTGCTCAGAGACGTCACCGAGGGCCTATTTAGACGGATTCGATCATTCAACGACGATGATAATGGATCGGGAAGGAGCGGACGGACGTGATGGTGGGGATTCTGAGGCGGCAAAGGGTGCTGATTCAGGACCGTCTAATGAAGATAGAGAAGAATTGCTTCTTCAGAAGGGAGATGGTCGAGACCATCATCCAACATTTGGATTGTGGTCGCAAAAAGTTTTTGCAACTCTCATTTTTGACCATCCGATTGGATGAGATTCTTGATTTTGAATATGTGAGTTTTGAGTTTGTTGTGTTATGATGTTTTATATCCTGATATATTCATATCTTTTATATTTTAATGTTAAGTTTTTATAATTTAGAAAAAAACTAATAATTTGTTATTATGGGTTTGATTTAATTTTGGTTTTTGTGTTTTTGGTGATATATTTATTTATGCATGTAGATGTGGTGAAGTGGTCATGAATATTTGTTTTTAATTTAGTGATTATGTTTACATGATGTTTCATGACTATATCATCTTAAAAATGCTTTACATTGTGTTTTTTTTAATTATAATGTTTATTTGTATATTTTAATAATTATGTTATATATATATATATATATATATATATTGTTTTTGGGTCCCTAAATTTTTTTGAATTGTTTCCTGTATTTTTTTTTCCGAATAATCCGAATTGTACTGAACAAAATCTCCACCGAATTTTAATCGAATGTTGAATTTGTCATTATGCACCGGGGAAGGGGGCATAAGTTCATTGGATTGACGACTAGTTAACTCGGAGGGATAAACATCTAGGGGGATGGGTAAGAAGGTGGGAACCCTGGACTGATCGGGTGAATGTTTTTCAACCCTCACTGTTTGTGCTTGCAATGGTAAAAACAAGGGTATTTTCATAAAACTAGTTGTTGTGCATGTGCAAATGCACATGAAAAAGTCTAATACGTTTTTTGAGTAACATTCATGTCAATAATTTAATTACAATAACATACTCGTAATATCTGTTATGTAGTTATAAAACTAAGTATATGTTGTTTAATATATTATTCTAATTTTGATTGTCTAATAAAATTTATACTTGAACAGAAACTCAAATTAGTGGATTTTGTGATAATATGCATATATATATAATATATATCATTGACTATAAATATATAATAAATAGTGTTTTAACTCATATTTAATATGAAACTATATATCATTGAACCTTAGCCCTTACAAAATTTAAAATATGGTGCCAAACATGCAAAAAAAACATATTACAGTAGACAATATCCCATATGCATTTTTTTATAAAAAAAACTGATACACAGAATGAAAAAATATTTAAAATTTAAGAAAAAAATAACGAGAAAGTAAACCATTATATTTAAGTATATTATATCTAAAACATGATCGAAGAAAAATCAAGTATCCATACATAATTGATCATTTCAAAAGAACCAAATAATACAATCTTTAAATTCAAATTAAATGGATAAAATAATTCTTTCATATTCATTACGGTGACCATTATGGGCAATCATTCCTACTGTATAAGATGTTAATTTTTTTTACTGGATGACTTTCATGAACTATTATATGATGATATCATATCTGGTTTCTATGAGATTTTTTTTCCTATGTAGTTGACAGGTACATGATATGTTATTTTTTGTCTTAAGATAAAGATATGTGAGTGTTTATATGCGGTCTTCATTCCCTTACATGATTATTCAAGTTCTTTCTAAAGGCATTCATTTTTTACATGACATGTTATAAATATATTAAATAGCTTAATATTTGGATAAAAAATGATGACATTTAAATCTGATTTCTGAAGCTCAAATAACATTGAGAAATAATATGTAATAATAACATCCGGCTTTTAGATATATACTCAAATAAAAATGCACGCCTTCACATTTTTTTTCTTTTATAAAGTGACAATTTTAATCAAATCCAAATAATATTTTTTTAAAAATAATTCAGATATTAATTCAAAATATATTTTGAAAGAAGTATAAATTTATTTTTACACAAGTAAAAGAATAATGACAGATGACTGAGAACATACCAGAAAAATAGAAAAATGTGGTAATGAGAATTTGACCAACACAAGTAAAAACTTTTTCTTTTCAAAGTAATTTTTTTGTTGAAGATAATCTAGAATAGATTAGATATTAATGGAACATAGTGCAATACACTGCTCATATTATCATCAATATTTTTTTAATCTTATATAACAACATATATAATGAATCCACTATTTGATAAATACATTAAAATAACACCCGAAATTTTATATATTAATATTGCATAACTATAATCCTATTCAAATTTTAACCCTTGTATATTGGATTTTAATTTTTTTTGTGAAACCACTAAAGAGGTTTTTTTTTATTATTTGATATCGGAGGGACCCCAAACAGGTGATTAAGTCAGCACTAAGACTCAAATCCAAGACCTACACTTAATACAGACAAATCAATCGTTGTGCTATGATCACTGAGACTCCACTTAAGAGAGCAAATAAGTTGAGGAAATATCCATTAATATATCTCACCGAGAACTAAATGGGGGAGTCAGGACAAGAAGTTATGTATTGTATATTATTATGCAATGTCAATCATCAATGTCATGCATGACAACTATCACTGTACAACATGTCAAATCAAGAATAAGCTCCTAAAATTTTCTCCAATGTGTGAGATTATAGCTAACAATAATATCAAAACACAACATTGACAAAACACAAGAAAAAAAGTGATATATTTTAATTATGAAAATATTTTATACTCTATTTTTATTGTGAAAATATCAGATTCAAAATATGTCATAAAATATATTTGAATAAATGGCTATTCAAAATTTAAATAAATTTCATAATGTATGATTATATCCAAAAAAAAATCTATGAAATCAAATCCTATTCAAATTTTAAACCTCATATATTAGAATGTCATAAATTTTTGTTAATATAATTTTACAATAATTCCGTCATTGAAAATATTTCAATTTGAGAGTTTATTTTGTAATTTAGATAATATCCAGAATAACATTCAAATTTAAAGATAGATTTTAAACAGATTTCATAATTTTATTGACATTTTTAAATTCCTGGATCACATTACAAACCTATCAAATATTTTTTTTAGCCATACTTGGATATGATTAACATCAAAATTTCTATGTACCATGCAAATGAAAAAAAAAAGAGAAGACGAATAAATTCATATTAAAAATTAAATAAACTTTAAATTGATATCATCATATCCTTTATTTATATCCTAAAATTTATGAAATCAAATAAACTTTAAATACATATCATCATATATATATATATATATATATATATATATATATATATATATATAAATATATATATATATATAAAATATATATATATATATAATTTAATTTTTAGCCATTTCTATATATGATGTACACCAAAGATTCTATGCAAATGGAAAATTAAAAATTAGATGACGCAATAATTAGTATTAAAAATTAAAAAAATTTTTTAAATAGATATCATCATATCCTTTATATATATCCTATAATCTATTTTAAATAAATAGCTCACAATAATAACAAAACACTAACATTGACGAATACAATAAAAAAAGTGATCCATTTTAATTATGAAAATATTTTGTACTCTATTTTGATATTGAAAATATCGGAATCAAAATATGTTTTTAAAATATCTTTGAATAAATCCCTATTCAAAATTAAAATAGATTTCATATGTATGATTATATATAAAAAAATCCATGAAATGAAATAATATTCAAATTTTGAACTTTATATATTAGAATGACATCATTTTTTTTACTATAAATTTCTAATGATTCCCTCATTGAAAATATCTCAAATTGAAAGTTTATTTTGTGATTTGGATAATATTCATAACAAAAATAGATTCAACATTCAAATTTAAAGATATAGTTTAAAAGATTTCATAATTTTATTGACATTTTAAAAATCCTAGATCAGATTAGAAAACTATCAAATTTTAAATTTTTGGCCATTTGTAGATATGATTAGCATCAAAGTTTCTAAATACTATGCAAATGAAAAAAGAGAAGACGGATGAATTCATATTAAAAATTAAATAAACTTTAAATAGATATCATCATATCCTTTATATATAATATAAAATCTGTAGAATTTAAATTTTGGGCATTTGTAGATATGATTAACATGAAAATTTCTTAGTACTATGCAAATGCAAATTAAAAATGAGAAGATGCATAAATTCATATTAAAAATTAAAATTTTAATAGATATCATCATATCCTTTATATATATCCTAAAATCTATAAATTCAATTTTTGGCCATTTCTAGATATAATCAACTTGTTAAAGTTTTAAGTTATATGCAGATGAAAAATTAAAAATTAGAAGACGGATAAAATAAACTTTTTGTCAAAGTTTCTATGTTACATGCAAATGAAAAATTAAAAATTAGGAAACGGATAAAGTCAATTTTTTGTCAACATTTCTAAGTTATATGCAAATAAAAATTAGAAGACAGACAAATTCAAATTAAAAATTAAATAAAATTTTAAAATTTTATTTAATATTAAATATCCTTTATATATATCCCTTATATATATCCTTAATTAAATATCAAATTCAGCATATCCTTTATATATATCCTAAAATATGTGGAATAAAACCATAATCAATTCATATTAAAATTTTAAAACCTCATATAAAATCACCGGATTTAAAAAATGAGAAGATGCAAAAAATGTTTTTTAATGAAAAACAAAAAAGAGGAAAAAATATCGGATATGAAATTTCATTTAAATTCATATATCATAACATTATCATGATTAGGAGATGCTTAAAAAATGAAAGGACATTCAAGATATATTTCACCAGTAGAAAAGGAAATAATACTCTATGTTGATCATGAAATTTTCATAATGAAAAAATTATATTGCAAAAGATCTATGAATAAATACCAGATCCACTCTCCTGTGCCTTCCAACCAGAGTACAGAAACGAAGTAGAATCTGTTAAGAGAAAAAATAATTTATTTATATGAGATTTCTCATTTTGACTTTTGAAATAACAAAGAAAGAAACACACATACCAATAAGCAGATAAATTGCTATCTAAAAAAAATACAGAGCACATGTGAAGAACAAATTTTAATACATTTTTTTATTTCCTGATATACGAATCAAAATGTCACAAAGACAAATGAACTATGAACAACATCCAAAAAAGGGGAACTAATGAAAAAAAGAATATTTTTAATGTAACTGCAACATATAATTTATCAGAATCAAAGTATTAATCATTTATACCAAAGATTAACATAGCTTCCTAAGCCTAGATAAAAAATTTAAAGAGTGAGGAAAAAAAGAGACAAATGATATATTCATTTATCCATAGAAATGGGGATGGAGATAAAGATGAGGATGAACGGGTATTCAATCACACATAAATGAATGCACTGGTTCTTAAAAATGTATCAATCAACATTTGGGTTTGAATGGTGAGGATTAATGTGAGGGTTGCTATTTAAGAGGGGGAAGGGGAAGGGCCTGTGGGTTTTATTTTGTTTTGATTTTAATATACATAAATGCAAATAAATAGTATTGAGATTCTATGCAAATTAATGATATTGAACACTAAATGCTTAATAATTTTTAATAAATTATAGTAACAAAAATTTAAGTGTAAATCAAATTGAACACTAACGCCATGCATTTAATATTTATTGCATTGTTTATAAGGTTTTAAAATGTGAATAGGAGCCCCATGCATTATCGTGTTAAAAAAATATGAATATGATATGTAAGGTTAAAATATGAATAGGATATGTAAGGTTTATTTATAAAATTTAAATAGTCCATCCATCATATGTTGCAATGAATGTTAATAAATATATGAATAAGAATAATATTTGAATATCCTTTAATTTCCCCTTATCATAATAATATTATAATATAAAATTTTAATTATAAGTCAATTATATTTTGAATATTCTTTTATTTTATAATAGTGAATTATATTTTAATCATTTTATTTTATAAGCATCCATTTATCCAAATAATATTAAGATATTCGATTTTAATAGTGAGTTAATAAATATATTATATGATGAAATATATGTATTGAAACAAATTATGAATTTGTTTAAAATTATGTATTGATATAATTGTAAGGGTAAAATGGTAAGATGGTTGTAATTAAAATGGTGTAAATGGATTGTAATGAGATTGAATGGATTGCTAGGGGTAAAATGGTCAAATAGCAGATTTTTAGGTTAAGAGACTTTTATATAGTAATATAGATTACATGTATGTTTTATTAAACACATTGAATTGTAACCAAACACCACCCTGATTTCAAATATACAAACACAGCTTCTGTTGTCAGCAACAAACGTGATTCCTTAATTAAAAGAAAATCATCCCAAATAATTACATGGTTAAAAAATCTATAAAAAAAACTATTTTTTTCAAAATGTGTTTTCAAACACTACTGAGTAGGATTGAGATTCTCATAAATTTTAGGTAATGAGATTAATAGAATTATAGGATCTGAAAAATAATTAATGGGGTCATCCTTTCCCAATTTAACACACTTACACATATTTTTAATCTCATTACCACTATTATATTTCTCGTGAATCGTACTTAAAAGACACGAATAACCATACCACCCTCTTAACCATCCCCACCACCTTACTAAAACTATTATCCCAATTTTTTGTGTTTTCTAATTCTACCACATTCCTCTAATCCCACAATCCTTCTATATTCTCAAGTTTTATCTCTGTCTTTCCTTCTTTTCTCTCTTATCTCCCCTCTTTCTTATTGTCAATCTCCCTTTGACGCTGTCACATGAACGCCTCCACTACTCTTTGATCCCTTCCATCGCACTGCCTTCACCATTATTACCCTCACCATCACCAACAAAAAAAAAGCACCTTCAACAACATCGCAAGTACAAGCAAAACAACCTCCAACACAATAGTCGAAGTGTTGTCAGAGCATAACCGAAGCATTACTGGAGGGCGTAAATGGAGATCCGTAAATGTTGAGGTAGAGACATTAGAGGAGCGGGGGGGAGAGACAAAGGGCGCGTGGGGTTGAGTTTGTATTTGTTTTGATTTGGGTGGTGAGATTGTATTTTGTTATTATATTTGTTTGTGTGGAGAGTATGAGTAGTGCAGGGGTAGAGCCAGGAATTAGAATAGGGGGGGGGGGGCGGAAGGCCAATAGACTTAGAATAAAAAAATGTATTTTTAAAATAATATAATTGTATGATAATTCAAGATAATTAAAATTGACAGATAAAAACCGAGTCCTTGAAGTAATTGACAATTTTAAATAGAAAGTTAATTTTTAATACTTTTTCAATATTTATAAAATTTGAAAATTTTATTTGTAATTTTTTTAAAAAAACTTGAAATCACATTATTTATCATCACAAAAACTGAAAAAATATAAAAAGATAATTGATAGCATGTTAAAAATTAACTTCCAAGAAAAATCCGGGAGATTCATATAAGCGTTCATGAAAAAGCAAAATAAAAAAAAACAAAAAAAAAACTGTGATATTTCAACCACCAAAACCAAGAGGCAGAGATCGAAAAATATAATTAAAATATGTGTATTTAATTTATACGAGTATGTACTTAATTTTTTTGAGCATAATTACTTAATTAGCTAAGAGTGTTATTACACAATTTAATTTTCCTCTTACATTCCACTCCCATATGCGTCGATAGAAAAGCAAAGAGCATATATTCATATTAATGAGATATATATTTTAATATAAATTTTTTATATTTTCTATAAATATATAAATATAATTAATTAAAGTATATGTTTTAATTTTTATAAATGTATATACTTCATTAGATGTACATTATTTTAAAAAAATGCCAAACACGTATAGACTAGAATTTAACTAAAAAAAATTATACATAACATTATCCATTAACTAAGTATATATTTAAAAAATGTGAGATGTAAACAACTAAGCGAGATTGTGAACCGTACTGATCGAATACATAATTTTCAACACCAAACATTCACCTAATATTCCACATCATTCCATATTGAGCAACCCTTCCCCTTTGAAACAAAAAAACAAAAAAACAAAGCATCCACCCATCACCCATGCATGGCTTGGGCCTTGGGGGGGCCTGGGCCCAGGCCGCCCCCCCTTGCTCCGCCCCTGAGTAGTGGAATTAATGGTTTTCATACTACACCTAGATATAGGTTTTTATTATTAATTTGGTTGGTGGGTATATGGACTTGATTAATGAGGATAATCGTCTCATACTTAAATTCATATCATTAACTAAGTTTATGTATATCTCATTTAAATATTTTCACTTGCAACATCTTTTAAAATTAATTTGATAATAAACATTATTTTTGTTAGACCCTTAAAAATTATTTTGTATAACTAAATCACTTTTAAGCTAAGAAAATCTAGTATTCTGAATTCTTATAAATTGAGTTTAAGTAGTATAATTTATGAAAAAATTTCTAAAGTTGAAAATGCAAACATTGTTTCAAATGATACATTGATTATTCCATGTATAAACTATTTAACATGTAATAATAGATGTGACATCACCTCCACCCACATTATCATGAGAAGAGAAGATATAACTTTGTTAACTGTCCCCTTTAATATTCAAACATTTTGATTTTTTAAAAATAAGATATCATATTTAATAATTTACATATATATTTTTTCATGAAATAAATATACAGCTATGAAATTACGAGGATGTAGTCGAGATTGTAACGTTGTTTTTCCTTTTTCATTTTCTTTCCCTCCTGAAGTGGAAGCTCAAACAAAACCCACGCAGAAACCCTAAAATTGTTGCTCCCTCTCTCGAGCGTCCGTTTCGATCTCCTCCTCCTTTACCGAGGAGCTTCGATCATGGATTCCCAAGTCCTGGTCGCTCTCGCTCTCTCCCTCGTCGGCGGTCTGAGCACCTCTATAGGTACTACCTCCTCTTCCCCAAATGAAAACCCTACTTCACCACTCGTAGTTGGAAACATCGATTAGATAATCTATTGATGATGATTCGAAGCTCCTGTTTTCATGCGGGCTTTGACAATTTTTCAAGTGGTATTCCGTTGATCGGATGGTCCATAGATCGTTGTGGTTTGTCATTCTTTATATCCTATTCCATTTATTCGCAAACAAGGAATCCAGGGTTTTGTTTTGATGCTCTGTTTTGAAGAATTCCGTCAATTGATGCTTTGTTATGTGTTATTCATTTGTAATGAATTTCTTACCTTGTTATGTAGGCGCACTATACCAGTTTTTAGTTTTATTTTATTTTCTCCATTGATTTCTAGGGGCTTTGAGCTTTGCTTTTTGGTTCATATTTTTTTATTCTATTTGATGTAATATAACAAAGACGAACCCAAAAGAATGATATGTGAATACTGAATACTTACCAACTCTTTTCTTTTCTATATGATCAGAATGACATACTAATTCATCAAAAAGAAAACAATCAAAGAAAGGAATTTATAACATAAATACTTATAAGATACCCACTTTTCTGTCCTTAGGACATTTGATAAAACTGGAATGAGACAGAGAAAATTAGTCATACGTGCTAGTTGACCATTGTTTAATAAAATTTGGGTAACTCACGTATTTTTCTTTTTATTTATAGAAAATAAATGTTCACTTTTTTTTATTTTTTATACTTCATGTAGAATGAGTGAACTTTTGTTTTGCAGAAATCACAAGTTGTAAAGTTTGCTTTAGCTGCACAGCTTTGCAAATTATGTTTCATATCTTCTTTTTTTGAAAACCAATATTCTTTACTCTTAAACAGGTGCACTTTTTGTGATTCTGAATCATGCTCCCAATCTTAAAATGCTTGGACTTTTACAGGTGAGTTCTGTTTATTCTCTCTCTCTCTCTCTCTCTCTCTCTCTCTCTCTCTCTCTTTTTCTGGGATGCTGGTTCAGTTCTATATGATGCTTAAATTATATTTATTTGAAGGGTTTTGCTGCTGGTCTTATGTTGAGCATATCTTTTCTAGACTTGGCACATAATGCAATGAATTCAATTGGCTTCTTAAAAGGAAACTTGTGGGTGAGTGGTTCTCAAGTGTTTTTTATATTGTTTTTTCCTTCTTGTTTCATGTATTGGTTGTTGTTTAATTTTCTAATTAAAATTGCTTAATTAATTATATCATCTGAGCATTTTCTAGTATGCAGTTTTTTGCAGGAGTCATCGTGTTTGCTCTTGTTGTCAGTTTCATTCCTGAACCTTCAATTGTTCCCAGTAAAGATGAAAAACAGAAACAGGTATTTGCAGTTCCCTCTATCATGGACTAAAGGATTATATTCTTGTTCTAATTTTTTCTTTGAAAATTAATGTGTTGTATTCAACCACAGCAAGATGATGGTTCAGGTAAGGACCCAATGAAAAAGCATCGTCGTCAGGTTTTGTTTAGTGGAATCATCACAGCAATTGGTATGTATACTGATTTAATATTTTCAGGCTTTCGTATTGTATTCAGATTTCATTCATGGTAGTGATATGTAAGAAACCAAATTCTGACACTGAAATGAAATATGTTGTCACATTTTTTCCTATAAAGGTTGGTATTATTCCAATTTTCCTGAGTGGTGGAGATTGCATCACTGATGCAATTTTTTAGATGTGATAACTACCTCAACCAAACAAGTGTTTTTGGTAGAACAGGACTTTATGTAGCTCTGCAGGTGTAGTGAACCTCGGTTTAAAAATTACAACCCCTGGCAGTTGACTTTCCTTGAGCATCCTTCCATCCAATCTTATGAATCACATTTTATTTTGTTATTTACTTTCCACCACAGTACCACATGTAGATTTGAATTCCTAATGTACAAAGCTGATTTTTTTTTTCAAAAAACAAAGCTGATGGTAGTGGTATATCATTTCTTGTTATTGAATTATGCTTTTCCAGATAGTATAAATAGTGGCCACTTATGTTTCTTCATCTATCCATTATAAGGAATTAGTTCTTAATTTATGAACAAAGTTAACTATAATCTATTTGTACCTTATAACAGCATGAAATTGTGCTATGAAGGTATTATCAAATTTGAAACTCTGGTTTTTCTGAATGTAGGAATTAGTTTGCACAATTTTCCTGAGGGGATGGCGGTCTTCCTTGGATCAATCAAGGTAATTGTGGAAAAGCAACTAATTAGCACAAATCAGTAGGAATGCCTATCCTATCAGATTCAATATTTATGTTGCATTACTTTGCAAGTGAATAAATTTCATGTGGCGTGCCTTTTCAAGTATGGCGCAATACCAAGGAACTATGTAGCTCTGGGTTTAATTATGGATGCCTTAACAGCAACTTGCTTATTGAAAATTCTGAAATTTTAGGTTTCAAATTCCCTTTTCCTTTGTTTTAAAGATATCTAGGAATGTTGCTCAATGTATCTCTTGATTTTTTCTCTATCATGGGGAGCATTGTAGGTCTTTATTTTTGTCCTGCATCTTGATGTTTTACTGCAGGGACTTCGGGTTGGTCTGAACTTAGCTCTGGCTATCGCTTTGCATAACATTCCGGAGGTACCTTTTTTTTTTTTTTTTGTAAATTCCTTTAAATTGCTTGCTAAATTATAGTTTACAACTGTGTGTTTAGTCTCCGTAATGTATAATTTTCAGTGTACGTATGTCACATAGATAGCATTTCTAACGGTCTAACTTCTTTAAAACCTGTGCGTATGGCATATTGGTTTGTACAGCCAAAACTCTTAACAGTTGAGAGACATGACAAATTGGGTTGAGTTGAGTAACGATATATTCTGCAAAAGAACATATGATGTGCTGTAATATTTTTTTTTTGAAGATGCTTTCAATTATTGAATTTTCACATGATGTAATGACTGAGGAGATGGAGCTTGTGTATTGGCGTTTATTGACAAATTTTTGGGGATAAACTCACTGTTTTGAATGTCATACATTCAGTTGTTTTGAATGTCATACATTCAGTTCAACCTAGTGCTAAAGGTTCCACTTGGAATGTTTTTGAATCATGGGTCCAGTTAATTCTTCGGTTGTCACTTTTATTGATGTTAATATGGATCGACATGATGTTGAAGACACTGATGTCTTATAGTTTTCTCCCTGCAGGGTGTTGCTGTGGCACTTCCTGTCTACTTCGCGACACAAAGGTAAATCTTTATGGCTCCTAGGATTTTTTTTTGTTGGATAGGTGATGGTTTGCCAGGCTGTGACAACTGAATGCGCATTCAATGTCTTTTGGAAAAAAATATAGGACTCATCTTATTAAAAAAATAGTATCCTCGAACATTGAATGTGCATTCAACATTGATTGCGCATTCAACATTGATTGCGCATTCAACATTGATTGCGCATTCAATGTTGCACAGTAGAAACTGGAAAGTTATTGTTGTGAACAAATAACCAACAGCCTTTGCTTCTTGCACTATGCCAAATTGAATTTGTTGAAAAGCGGTGTGTTAAATATTCAAGTTATTCTGAAGTAGCTGTCTAATGCATCATGTTGGATTGGTACTTTATTTGGCATAAGTACAGCAAGTGGCAGGCATTCAAACTGGCGACACTATCTGGTTTTGCTGAGCCACTTGGAGTCCTTATTGTAGGTATGTATACCCATTATTTGTTTAATGCCTTTCAAAGTTCGAACTTATTATGAATAATGTTTCAAATGCTATCAATAGCACATCATTTATGAGAAACATGACTTTTGTTCTTTTGATGGAGAATTTGCATGGGGTCATCCCTAATGAGCAATTGATCTCGCTCTTTGCCATTATGTTTGTGTGAGTCCCACAATGAGTATTGATTCCCAAGCTCGAAGTGATGCCTTGATCACCTCCCAAATATTCTTGATACTACTCTTATTTTGGAAAATAGCTTCTTTCCGCACGAGCCACGAGCTCCAATACACCGCTTGGGAAATGATCCTAATGAGCTTCCATGCAAGCTTTATGTCAAGGTAGTGAGGCCCTTGGTCCTCTTGTGTCTTCAATAATGTTGAAGAGAGATTGTAGTTCTTCCCGAATTATTTTTCTTTATCTTTATTATTTTATTGCATTAATTTTTGAAGAAAATATAGGAGCAATCTTATCAACATAGTTGCCTGGTTGCCCAGGTAGGCGGGCTGAAAAGCCCTAGGCGCTGACTTGCCTAACAAAAGTCTTGATTAAGATTTCATCTCTAGAATTCAGATTTTTTAAAAGGTAGGCAGGTAGGCGGGCTGAAAAGGCTTTTTGTTATTTCTCACTTCATAAGACGATTCAGATTTTATAAAAGTTAAAACTTGTGTGTAATGAAGGTCCCTTTTGTTTGTGATAAGGGTCCACTTTTTTGTCTTATTTCTCTTATCCTCCCTTTTTTTTTTTACTAGTTGTTGTGCATGTGCAGGCGCACATAAACAAAGTCTAAAATATGTTTTGATTAATATTAATGTCAAATAATTTAGTTACAATAACATCTTTATAATAATAACTCCAAATGCAAGAAATATAATGTCTCTAGATTAATATTAATATTTTGATATTTAGTATTCAAATTGAAGTTAATTTCATGAAAATCATTCGCATTCATGTCAAAAATGATTTTATTTTGTCATATAATATTTTTATTATACCCACGAACCTTTATTAGAGATGGTGATGATTGATGAGAAGAAGATGAGAGGATTTGAAATGTTAGGAAGGAAGTGGAATGGTCTTAATTTTAGGGTTGTAATATATTTTCTAGATTTGATGAGCGATGAAGTTTCATTTGAAGGTTTTAATAGTAATTAATGAATGTGAAACGGTGTGAGAATGATGAATGATTCACTAAAAAAGGGTTTGGAGGAATTTTATTAATTGGATGGGATAAATTCTTCGAGTGGTAACATATGTGGTAACATAATTTTTATATAATCAATATAGAGTACAAAATATATTCTAACAACGAATTATATTTTAAATATCCTTTCATTTTTTTATGTATTCCATTATCCTGATAATACTATAATTTTCATGGAATTGAATAGAAATGTAGGGGATAAAATGAAAAAATGGAAGGATCCTCTTATGCTAATAATATTATATGTCATATGGTGAAATGTTTGTATTAGAATAAACTATGAATGAAATTAAAATGTTGTAAATGTATTTTCATGGAATTGAATAGAAATGTAGGACTATCCTATTAATATTATGATAACAAATTTTAAATATAAGTTAATAAATATGTTACATGATGAAATGTAAGTATTATAGTATATTATAAATGAGATTAAGATAATGTAAATGGATTTTAATGGAATTGAATAAAAATGTAAGGGAAAAATGAAAAAAAATGATTGCCATTAAAGTGGTGTGAATGGACTGTAATGAGATTGAATGAATTGACAAGGGTAAAAAGATCAAATGACATGTTTTTGGTTTAAGAGACTTTTATATAGTAATATAGATTTACTTATGATGATGGTTTAGATGGAATTAAAAAGGTTAGTTACATGTGTCAAATAGAGGGTTTTTTTTTTAATACTTGTCACCCATGCAGGCGACACTCACCACATGTACAATATTTTTTTAATACTTTGGTCCCCGTTTGGATGCAGTATAACCCCATATAGATTCTAGAATAAGGTGGAATACCTTAAATAAGGTGTTTGGATGTCCAGCATACCTAGAGATAATGTATGTCTGGATAAACTGGTATAAAGTGGTATATGGATTCCAGCCAACCCCTATAATTAAAGTTATTTCAACCACCTAAAGAATATGTGGCCCCATTGTCAAATCAACTGTCATCACCTCTTATAAATCACATGTCAAATCAACTATAATTATTTTTTCACTTTTTATAAATTCTTATATATACTTTATTTATATTTTATCCAAACAACAAAAACTTTATTATTACGTTCCCAATGAAAATAAATCAAAACACAATCAAACACAAAATCACTTTATCCTTATTTATACTCACTTATGTCAGAATAATTGTATACCTAAGAATAAGTCATATTCTCTATCCAAACGGGAGTTTTTTTTGTTTGTTATTAATTATTATAGTATACATGGCACATGCTTATGAGTTATTTATTTATGATACCTTTTATGTCATCACTCTCCATAATAATTTTTAAATATTTATGTTTTTGTTATTAATCCTTTATAATACTATTATACTATCAAATGCTTATTATTAGATGCTTACAAGTTGTCGTTTGTGATATTTTTTCTATATTATTTTTTTACTACCTGTCACTGGTACTCACTATTCAACATGTATACATATTTTTAAATTTCATCTCTAGAATTTAGATTAACCAAAGAGCAACCATGTAAGCATCACATCAATAACTATGTGTAACTTCATGTAATTAAGTCCACTCACAAATATATCACATCACATAAATATATCACATCACATAACTTCATGTAATTAAGCACCGCCTAGGCGGTTGGCCACCGCTAGGCTCGCCTAGCCGCCTAAACAACTGTGCTTATCAATAAAGATGCCCTCAAACAAAAGGAGACAGGAGATTTCCATACAAGGATAAAATAAAGAAGCAAAAGGTATAGAAGATAGAAGATCAATGGGGTTCAGGATACCCATCCCAAACTTAAAGCGCCTATTATCACTTCCCGAACCAATGGTTGCCTCTTATAGATGGAGTATCTATTCCAAAACTCATCTTGACCCAATCCCTAAGGATGGGAAAATCAATGTTCAAGTTTTTTTCACATAGAATCTCGTGTTGGAAGATATATTCATTACATTTGATCCAAATACTCTAACACAGTCTGTGCGGGGCAAGCCATTCATTGTATTGCATTTATTTCATCCCTATTTTATTTTATTTTTTGAATTTTTAACTGTATATAAATTTGGGATGCGGTCGTTGATGGTCGGTCTGTACTGACTGAGATTGTTGAAGGTGTATCTTAATATAAACCCTCTTGGGAACCCCCTGTTTAACACATTGTCATTTCCTAGAGCCTTGGGTCGCGTGGTGCACCGCCCCGTGTGAACTTCTCATGCAGATATATTGGGAATATGAAATGTTTATCAATACTGGTGGAAACCATGTCATCATTGAAATCTTTTGCAAAGTCCCAATCAATGCATTTTCTCAACTACTAATCACATTGAGTGTTTGCTAAACATGGGGAAACAGACTTTCCCTTGCGTATGGATTTCTTTCATTCTTCAGATCTTCCTTAACCATTGCATGACTGACCCAAGACTTACAATGACTGAATTTTGTTTTTTCATAAAACTTGCCAATACTCGAACATAAATTTGATACTAATACGTTGTGTTATATAAATCAAAGTGTTGAGCTCTAGTGTTTGTGTTGTGCTGACATTGTTAATGAAAATCTTATTAAGTGAGTAATTGGGTTGTAATGTGATATCAGTTAGTTCTTGTGAGGTCATTGAAGATGGAAGAATTACTGAAGATTTGGTGTATGCAGTTACATATCTTGGAATAACATATCATAAGATATATTTGATACACGTATTTGCATGGCTTGTAGTAGGATGTTTTGGTATATGTAGTTGCATGGCTTATAATGGCATGACATGAGAGATATGGGATCTCAAAAGTTCTCCGATAACAGATAAAGCTTACTAGGGTCAACTTTCAATTTTCATGAACAACTCAACACAATTTTCCCCCTCTTCCAACAATCACAATTTATGATTCCTCTTATCATATTCTAGGATCTTGATTTTATTGAAAACCACCACAAAAACATGAATACAACCCAGGTTTTTTTTATAGCTATTTCTAATTTTAGCTCTATTCTCCCACTTTAACCGATTGGAACGAATGGATGTATTACTTGAACTAATAAGGAAGTTAAGTTCTCTTTACAAATTGGTATGAATGGATGTGCAATTTGAGTGGGAGAGAGCACGAAAATCAAAATAATATTCTCATATCAGTTAGTCAGCTAATCGAAATATAAATCTTACTAGCTTTTGCTATTGCTATCAGAAATGTGTGTCTGAAATTTTGAATGTTGTGGTGTAATGCAGCTTATCTCTTCCCAAGCAGTCTCAGCCCTGAAATTCTTGAAGGCTTACTTGGATCAGGTTTATATTGATTTTTATTTTATTTTTATGTTATGCATATATTCAGTTGTTAGATGCCTGAAGATATATCCATTGCAGTTGGTGGAGTTATGGCTTTTCTCACTTTACATGAAATGCTGCCTCTAGCATTTGATTATGCTGGTCAGAAACAAGCTGTGAAGGCTGTCTTTTTGGGAATGGCCTTCATGTCTGCAAGGTAATATACAGACAAACAAGCTTTCTAACTTCTAAGGGAAAGTTAAGTCTCAATGATAAGTTCAGTATCAGGTTAACAGACATGCTATAATTAAACTTTTAACAGATGAGTAATCTGGAACATGCATGGTTGTTAGTAAGACAAAGGAGTCTTTTTTTTTTTTGAACATAAGTGATGGATGAATCTCATGATTTGCAGCTTGCAAGCAGACTACTCTATAACAATATATTGAAACAAAGCCCAATTTAAATGAACCTCTGAAAGGATTTGCAGAGAATGAAATTTCTTTGAATGATCTTTTCATTGGACATATGTGTAGTTCATCTGTTTAAATTTTCTTTGTTATCATTATGGTTTCTTCATTATTCTGATGAGCGAATAGCATTTGACAAACTATCTTCCAATGTGGAAAACTTGCCAATTAAATTTATTATTTATGTAAACATAGTATTATTTTTTATTTGATGCTCATTTATTTTCTTTTAGCTTAGCCTTAAATTTTCTGTTGTATTTGCAGCTTATATTTTCTAGAAATCAGCTTGCCAAAGGATATCAGCTTATAACTGCTGAGTGGTTGTCCAATCTGCCATATCATGTTCTTGTCTTGCCGTTTCCACATTTCATCTTCGCCAAGAAAATGTATACTGCCTATATTTTCAAGGAAGTATGGCTGTGGTCTTCTGCAGCACATTTAATTTACAACAGAAAGTCTGTTTTTCCCGAGGAGAGATATGTAGCATATCTTTGTGAATGTAAAGATCGTTTCCCTATCATACAATATTCATGAGCAATATTTTGCTGTAATGATTAATTTTTATACTGAAATAGGAACTTGATGTTGGTCATGTGTATCATGCTGAAGCACTTATATGCAATGTTCTAAAAATCCCTTCTAGGCCTGATTAATCCCAACCAGCAACACTTAGTGTCTAATCGTTTTTCTGATTAATTTTTAGTTGACTAATAAACTATTATCTTATCTTATATAATATATACCTATTAATTAAGTTTTTTATGCTATTTTGATTACGTTTATATTATTAATTTTGTTTTATTAATTTTGTTTTGATGTTGCTTTGTTATTATTTTGTAGTGTAAAATTATTATATCTATTATATTTATATTAATGTGTGTTATATTTATTATTTTAAAAAGTGATTGATTAATATCTGATTACTTCTGTTTATCCGATTAATCTCTAGTATCTGTTCAACCGCCCGACTAGCGCCTAACACTTTTTACAACATTGCTTATATGTAGCAAAACTAAAACTCATGTTATATAGGATATGCTCACTCTGAATGTCCTTATGTTCAATGGGGAAATGTGTTCATGATTACAGTCTCAACCTATGGTCTCTGCAAGGAAACTGAGTTAGGATTTTCATCTGTTCCTTCTTACTCTTGATGCTTTCCAATTAGTCAAGCGTTGGATTTCCTTTGCATCCTGTGAAGATGGATGAAAGGGCAAACAGAAAAATTGAGATCTAGGATGAGAATCTATGTTCGATTAAATCCATGAACAAACACTGGTTATCTGATGAATTTCACCCTCTTCTTTTTTACATATTTGTCCTCACAACATGTTGAACTAATTATCTGGAAAATATGTCGGTAATACTATCACATAAACCATCATCTTTAGCTCTTCCAGCATTTTGGCAGCTATTACTCTACAACATTATTTTTTGTATTGCAACCTGCATAGGAACTTGTGGGATTTTTAGATTTTAATAAATTTTAACATATAGGATTTTGAAATGGGTAATCTGATGGAATTAGATCCTTACAGGGTTTCAAGTATGAATATGGAAGCTTTGATATGATTGAGGATTTAGATGAGGCTCCACATGGGAGGGTGGTAGAAAATGTTTGTTGTAATTGGAGAATCAGGGTTGAATATAGCTCGAAAGGTTTTACAAGAATGAGTATAGAGAAGTATTTGGACCAGATGAAATACATGCTTTTGATTGATGCGGTTCACCGGTCTATTTCTTCCTTCCCATTTCACTTTCAAGGGTTTGAAAGTTCGCTGAACTAACTTACAAATCTGTGGTCTGCAATTTATGTTCCAGTGGATTAGGTGTTAGTTTTGTTGGTATCGATGACCATGAATCACACAAAAGAGAACCTTTCATGTCAATGAATACTTGAAAATGGACAATAATTCTTTAGTTGGATAGAATTTGTAAATGCACCTGAATCATTTGAAGAGAGAATTGCCACAACCGCATGGTCGTATCTATTTCAATAGTTAACAAAATTTTAATTATCTCATAGCACCGTTTAGAAGAAATGAAGAAATGTAGATCTTTATTTTATGCAAAGCTATGGCTCCTAAATCTTGTCTGCAAAATTAGCATTCCATCTGATATTTTCTATATTCTCCAGTGTTCAAGGAATGTTATTCATTTAGTTGGAGTGAATGTCAAACTTAATTGCCTATGCAGAAGAAGATGGGTTGTTGCATGATTATGGACATCCATTTATTCTTTTTCAATAGTTGACTTCGGCTTATAACTGTTGGTAAAGGTTTTTTTTTTTCAATACCTAGTGACTTAGAATAGTTATTTTAATTATGAAAGTTTACTCAGGTTTGTGATCCTGGGAACAGTTATCTATGTTGGATTAAATTATAGCTGCTCTAAGGAAGAAATAAAAGCCTGTATATTGTAGAACCAGGAAATGCTTGTTAGATGCAAGCTTTAGGTAACATGTATTATCCACATATACAGCTTTTGGCATTTTTTTTTCTTTTTATGAACAGTTTTCTCTTTAATAAAAAATATGCACATAATCAATTGCCAGGAAAAAAAAGGAGATTGTGTGAGACTCCTGCTTTTATTGTCTTATATATTTGTTTTGGTACATGTAGTTCATGCTCCTTTTTCTTGTCAGTGGAGGATCAGAAAATACATTTTTTTCTGTTATGTTCTTGAAAGGCTATAATACAAGGTGTTTGTAGTTCTGAGCATCATATTGAAAAGTTATGGAGGATTTTCCATCACTGGTTATGTTAGAGAGGCACAGAAAACCATTGGTGTGGTGCATTGGCAAGGTTGATTTTTTCCAACCAGCCTTTTGAATTTTGTTCTAAATATCACATTGAATATGAATCTGGATCCGTCACTCGTCGTTTTCATGATTTTGATTTGATTCAATTATGGGTGTATTGATGCAGGGAACACATCACATTGGAAGTTCATGTCAATTTCTTTTTCAGCTGGAGAGGTCCAGCAGATCTAAAGTGAGGTTGGTACCATTTATTTCTACATAGAGAAATAGTAGTGCTTTCGAAGTTTAATATTTTTTTTGCATCATAGATTTATATTATGCATGTAGTTTTTGTTTTATCATTGCTATGGAGGGGTTGGATATTGATAGAGGGGGGAAATAAAGATGAGTGCAATTAAAGTAAAAGAGAGTGAATGAGTGACTAAAGTCTTTCAAAGAGAATCAAAAGAGAGGAGGAAAGACAGGTAAGCACAGAAATTGTGGATGACTTTTCTTGGGAATATGAGCCTTCACTCTTTGTTATGCATTTACACCAGGCAACCCCATAGACCATAGTCCCTTGAAAGCTTAATAAAACTCCCCCTTATACAGAAAACTTTGTATTCATGGATTTATATGGGTAGGTACATGGGAGGTCCCTTTCACAATCATGGTTACAAAAGTGATTTGCTTTTGTTATTTTTTAGGTTTTCATCAATGCCTTTAAAAAAAAATTGCATACTTTTATTTTGAAATGTACTATTTACATGTATGTTACATAATATGATTTTACATAGATGCCCTTTAATGTTTTAAAATAATTACACACATCAAATACACTTGAGGACAATTTTCTCTCCTCGTTCGTCGAGGTGGTGAGTGTACCCGCCTTTGGGCGGTGTATCCGGGGTTTGATCCCCGTCCGACCCCTTGAATAGAGTGTCCTTGGCCCACTGGGCTACTACCAAAAAAAAAAAAAAAACACTTGAGGACAATTTCCTACCTAAGTTAAGCTAAACCCAGTCTTAGAACCCATTTGGATGCACATTTGAAAAACAAAGATTTTTATGATTCAGCACCAAGTTTATTTAATATTCTTAAGATATCAAGCGTATGTTTGTAAGATCCAATTTTTTACATGGGTATGCACATGAATATATATATATATTTTTAAAAATATAAAGGTCTATGTACAGAATCCTTTTAGTTTACGTCATGTAAATTTTTTTTTTGGGGATTTTTAAAGCCCCTTAAAATGAGTACTTAAAATTTATATTATTTTACCATGTCAAGTGAACATTCATGGGGTTTATGAATTATATAGGGAAAATTGCAAGAATTAAAAAAGTATTATTTTTCAAAAACAGAAAAAAGAATTAAAAATTTATTTTGGTGCTTTGAAGGTGATGAATCTGAATATTAGTACTTAAGTACCCCGTGGGGAATAAGGTGGAATAATCTCAAAAACTTGTTGAATTGCAAGGAATAAGTGGGGTAGAGTTATGCCAAAATAGGTGAGCATAAGTTGGTTTTAATATTTTAGGCTCTTTTTAGATTGAGTTATTCTATCAAATTTATTTAATTGATTTATATGGGGTTCAAATGTTATATTATATATCATTACATCACACATATCATGGACTCGCATGTTAAATCATTTTTTCACATTTTATATTTTGTATCTACATTTTATTCAACTTTTATCCACAATTAATTGTTGATCAACAAAGTAAAAAAAATATATTACATTTTGTAACAAGAATAAATAAAAACACAATCAAATAAAAAATAATATGTTTTTTTAATTTATTTATATTAAAATAGACATTCAATTGAGCATAATTTACGTCGATAAAATGAACCGAGTATTTAAGTGTTCCCTATGGTAAATGCAATTCTATTTTTTAATCTAGCGTAAATGTGTATTGAATGTTTTTAGAAAACAAACTTAGTAAAACAATTTACTTACAGTTTTTTTTTAAAAGTTGTTTTTTTTTAAAACTCAAAAAAATAAATTTTTAAGAATCAAGTTTATTTAAGTTAATCTATTCAAAATCTTATTTTTTAAAAATACAAATCGTGGGCCACCGATGAGTCCTACCATCCGATCATTTGATACATTGATCTGAAGGTCTAGATTCTTTTTCGTCGTAAACGTGATACGCTGCAGTCCATTATGATGCTTACGTGAACGAGTTTCCAAAACGAGTACATGCATTCAAAAATCCGGATTGACCAATCAGACTGTTTGACACGGTTCTGCTATGGACGCACAACTTTACATTTATCCTGTCTTATCACGTGGAGTCTGGCCAGCCCCGTGGTGACGTCAGAAGAGGAAAATTAGCGCGACCTTCCCCACGCGGGCTTCCATGACCATGAGATTAGTTTGACAAGGAGATAATTCGTGAGATAAGGAGTATTTTTGAGATGAGTGAGTGAGAAAATAATTTATTTTTATTTGATATAAAAAATAATCAAGATAAATTACAGATAGTTATTCTAATTTTAAAATAAAAATAAAGATATTTTATTCTATCTAAAAATTGTGATAACATTTATCCTCATATTTTATTTTAATTTTAATAAATATAAATATGAATAAACTAATATTTATAAAAGTATATATATTTCGTTAGATGGGTATATTATTTTAAAAAAATAATCTAAAGTGTAGAATATCCTCACACACTTTGCACACCTCACGCCATCTAAAGTCTAGAATGTGAGATATTTAATAAAATATAATTTGACATAGCAGAGCATATGCATTTAATTTATACGAGTGTTCATTCTTGTTAAAACATATAATTAATAACATTAGTATATTTTTCAAAAAAATTTAAAACTTGTTTTAATCTGAATAATTGACTCCAGGAACATTTTCCAGGAACATTTTCCATATATAACGCAAGGAAACACGGCCTCATCTCTCATGTATGGAATGTGGGGCTCTTTGGAGATTTTCTTGAGGGGGAAAGTAAAAAAACCAATTTTTTTTTAGTTAAAAAACATTTCCTTAAAAAAAAAAGATAAGATAAATTAATTAGAGGTCCTTGTGATCACCTGTGATTTATTTTTAGTCCTTGAAAGTTTTCAAGTTTTTTTTAGGTTCCTAAATGATGAAAAATTATTTTAATTTTTTAAAACGGATGTCATTAGTCTGTCCATTAGAAATATCGAAAATGTTCCTCGTTGCCTGATAACATTTTTGTGAAGGTTAACAATGTACTAAAAAATGTTAACAGTGTATTGGAGATACTTAACAATGTATTGGGGTAGTGGCGGAGTCAGAAATCATAGAAGAGGGAGGGCCTAATGTGATTTATGTAAATTTTTTTTAGAGATGAGAATTGATTTTATGAACAATTGAGACACACGTGGATGGTCCAGGTGGATCGTGGGTGGTTTTTTTTTTTTTTTTTTTTTGAGTGGTGAGCTATCGTTGTTTAGGGAATTTTATATATAGGTGGAGCCCATGACCTATTTTCCTAATTAAAATAAGAGCGCTACAACCTGTTTTGTAGCCCTGTACACTATTATAGCATATTATATATTGCATTATCATGATATATGAGGTTTTATCATAGTGTATAGACTTTTTTTTTAATTTTTTCAAAGTGAAAAAAATACATTGTTGTATTTCAGTATATACATCATTTCATATAATTATATGCACTTCAATGAGATAGTGTATGATTTAAAACAAAATGTCATGGACTACAAATGGGACTATAATGGGGCTGAATGTATCATTTTCCTTAAAATAAATCTATGAGACTCCTATTGCCTGCGCCCCCCCCCCCCCCCCCCCCCCCCCAAAAAAAAAAAATGATTTGAGGGTATTTTCAATTGATGGACACATCAACAACATCCAATTCAAAGAATCTATTGATAATTTTTCACTTTTTTTTTGGCAAATAAATCACGGGGGATATCAGGATTTCTAATTAATTTAAAAAAAAAAATAAAAACTGGACATTAAAGTTTACGATTCTTTTTGTCTGTTGGAGATTAGATGAAAAAAAAAAACCAGAAACAACAGGCAAAAGGGATGATAGATAGAGTGATGAACGGACAGAATGGCAGTGGACAGTACTGACATCACACCAAAGGCCCAGTCCGGACTCTGAGGTTGAGTTGGGTTTGGGGGGGGGGGGGGGGTTCACTGTACGGTCACACTTATACGTATTCATTGCTCATCACTTTATTCACCCATACCTCACGTATAAAACAAAACAAACTTGAATACTAATTCTTCTCTGTTAACGTACATACACCATTTTTTTAACCTAGTTTTATCCATGTCAGTGCTGAGTTGGCAACACTTCACCTATGACACTGATCAGTTCTGCTGTTAAAATTGATTTTGTCTAATGGGAGAGGGCTCTTAGGTTTCACTTTGAAACCAAATATTATAATAGTTAAAGTTTTAAATTAATTAAAATAATTGATTCTAGAAATTACCATTAAAAGCTTGTTTGTTGACTTTTAAATCATCAAATAAAAAATCAAAATATGAAGAAATGAAAAGAACACATTCTAGTGAGAAATTATTTGGTAATCCTGTATATAACAAAAAATTTGACGCAAATAAAAAATATGACAACTCATCTTTTTAAATTTCACAAAAAAAATGATAGGATAATATGCCTTTTTTTATATTGATTTAAAATGTGTTGAGTTAAATTTGGTCAAATTTTTTTGTCACATGATTAGAACATGTAACGAGAAATGGTTTGTAATAGGTGGTGGACTTCATCTTTGAGGGTTAATTTCAATTTGATGATTTTTGAAAGTCATCATTCATGTGATTTTTTTTTTTTTGTGGATCTCATTTTAAAGGATCTTTAAGTTGGATAACATGTCCTTAAGATTTGAAGGGTAGGGACAATTCCCTCCTTTGATGATTAAAAAGTGGAGCATCATCATATGTTTCTCCCCAACTTTTCTTTAGAAAGCAAAAGTGAGGAGTTCATATGATTATAGTTAAAGATTGCTTCCTAGAACATGGTGGAAGAGGTCTTTCTTTTTTAGTCTTTCATAAAGAAAAATTGTATCTTTTCATGCTATTGTTTTTTTTATTTTTGTTTTTACTTTTTGTCTTTGTTTTGCTTTCTTTGGGATTGATTAGATCATTAGAATAAGAAAACTTAGTCTTAGAGCTTACAAGTGTGACTTTTGGAGATCATTAAATTAGAATAAACAAGGAATCAAAAGAAGCCATGAATCTCCATTACATAGTTTATCATTCTCCTTTCTATAATATAATATATATTGGAATCTCTATATTAAATAAATGTATATGAATTGTTAGGAATCTTTGAATAGGTTTTGTTGGTCAATCAAAATTTACAGGGAGAATCTAGCAAGATCAGATAGAATATTGTGATGTAATATTTTCACCTATCTTTGATTAATGTGATTCGGTAAAAATTTGTTCAATTTTTTTTTACCATTGGTTTTACTCTTTTCTTTGGACTTAAACATAGGACTCGGGAAAAAGAGAATATCTCTACTAACCTGACATGGTAAAATATATTCCTTTCATTTTCCTTCTAACACATTGTATGCAAGAATATGGTTGGAGGTAGCAAACCAATTTCTGAAATATACATTTAAATTTCATGGTCGTCTACTATTATAGAAGAAAAAATAAGGTATAATTATATTAATTAATTTGTGAAATGTATGAATTGAAGATCATACACTTTAGGCAATGTTTTTTTTCATTGAAAGATTTGTGTTTATATGATGTTATGTTATTTAATTTTCAAAACCTACACTTTCAAAAAGAGATTGAATTAACCTCTTCGCTGAGGGTCCTGCGTTTGAGTCTTTATATTGTTAATAGGATAAAATTTAGCTAGGTAAAATACTTTAAAAACAATTGCTTGAAGTACTTGAGCAATTTTAGTCCTTAATTACTTGACCTCAACATGACCTTATATCCAACTATTATCTTAATTTGTTAATCCTTTTCCACCATTTTTTAAACACATGAACTAACCCAAACACAATCACAAACCCTTCCATCAATTAAAGTAAAAGTTTTTAGAAAAAAGCTTCAAAAGTCTAGTACCAACTCATACTACACACATTATACATCCATTTATCATGTCTTCTTTTCTTTAGCTTTTTTGAACTTTAAACATGGATGCTTTTGAGAAGATAAGACTCAAGCAAGTAGACCTTGATTACTAATATTTAGTGGAATATCTGCTCAGATTAACCTTTCATTTTGATTTGATGTGTCCTTACCCCCTTTTTTCTATGGTCCTTGAGAGGGGGGGGGGGGGGGGTGAATAAAAGGAGAATTAAAGGATGAGAAATGCGAAATGCCTCTTTTTAGTCTTTTGTATGCTATCATTCTTTTTTTTTTTAAGTGAACAATGTTCTTTTTCTCCCTTGAGCCTCATCTCGAATTCATTCTTAGGATGTGTTTGAGAACACAGATTGATTCTAAGAAATCACACATTATTTGAATTTGAAATCTAATTCCAAGAAATATACTTTTTATACTCAAAATTGTTTTGTTTTATTTTATAGTGACGTATATAATTAAAAAGCATGTCATGTTTTTCAATTAATTATTAAAAAATAAGGGTGTTTGAAAACACGTTTGCATCTTTTCACTTCCTACAAAAGTAGAATCACCATGTTAATTTCTAAATACCCCTTTAAAATGAGCCCTTCATTACATGTTTTTATATGCAATCTCAATGTGATATTTTTACATGGTTAAATCAAGCATTTTTTTCCCTATAATACACAGGTATATATGTAATTTATTAGAATGCCTGTTTTATAATTATAATACATATTTCATTATTAAAAATATATAAGATTCACAAAAATTTCATACAGAGCTGTGCATTTGAGACTGTCATGACATTTCACTTCATGAATAAATGTCCACAACTTTGAGAGGGGAAAACTCAATACAGATGAAGACATTATTATACCTATCTCTGGCAGAATAAGATGATATCATGAAGGATCAACATGTGTGTGTGTGTGTTAAGTAAGTGAGAGTCCCTCATTTTTCAAAGGTTCAGTCACTTTGGCCTGCCACAGCAGGTCGATGCACGTGCAACTCTTCAAGTGTGATGCAATGCATGGACAAAAGGGAACCCTTTATGTCCTCCAGATTTCTTTTTTTGGGAGGGGTAATTTTTTTTAAAGGTAAATGATGAAGGAAATACAATAATTTGTAAATTTTTTATGATGAGATTCACCATTTTTTTTAAATCATGAATAAAGGTTAATTGTGAGTTAAATATAGAGTTAAAAAATAGTTGTGATTGATGTGTTCGTTATTGATGCTACGTGTGATATATGATAATAAAATGGTATAACTTTCAATACATACATATTCTTTTTATTGTTTATCTTGCTAAAAAAATTAACTGTCATACGTAAGACAGAGTTCATGTTTTTGCATCACGAAAATTATAAATTCTGAAAATATTTTAATATGAAAATATTATAATATTTTATTGGGGATTCTAAGTTATTAGTTCTTAAGATTTTTCAAAATTCAATTATTCAACAAATCAACTAAAAACTTGTTTTTAAAAAAGCTAGTTTTTTTTCCCAAAAGGGTTAATTATTTTTGACACTTTTGGTGCACAAAATTCAAAAATCTAAAAAATATGTAAACTAAAAAAAACCCAAATTGGGTGTGAAGCCATTTTTTAAATGGATAATGTAAAAGTAGAATTTAGTGGCCTAATATATGCTATAATTCATGATATTTTAATAACATGATCTTTACTGCTTCAAATAAAGGTAGCTGATACACTCAGTTCATTTTGCGACTCTGTTTATAATCGTTACGTCATTAACATAATATATAAATAGTGTCGCAATTATATATACACTATGTCAATGACAATATATAATCTATTATAAAAAAATATAAAAATATGTATATTTAATTCATACGAGTATGTATATCATTTTTCAATAAACAATGTACTTTGTTAGCAAATATATATACTTAAAAATAAGGCATGTACGTGTTGTAAATGAGGCTAGAAAAAGAACTAGGTATAACATTTTTCTGAAATAAAACTCCAGATTTAAAAGTATAAAAAACTGTATAACAAATTCATATGAAAACACACACACAATGCAGCTCCATTTTGGCATTTTTTTTATAGATCTTTGATACAACCAGCTAAATTTTTTGTCTCACTTTTAATTTATCCCCACCCCATTATTTGAGGGCATGTACATTTATAAGGGTTTGAAAAAATATGACAAAAAAGTGATCGTATCACTCTTCAAAACAAAAAAAAATGTATTAGTTTTAAATATATAGAGAGCTACTACATCGATGCAAATCGCCTTAGATTATATATGCAATTTTTATTAGTTCTATTGTCTTCTTAGATTATATATGCAAATTTTTATTTTATTTCTTTATGAACATTCTCTCTTATTTATAAAATTTGAAGGCAAATCGTCTATGATTTTATTTTAATTTTTTATTTTATTTTATGCAAATATATAATCTATTAGAGTATATATATATTATTTTCGAAAGTTATTTATTTTGTTACATGAAATGTTAGCTGCCTTAACATTATTGGTATAAATATCATCATACAAGTGTTAAAACTCACGTTTAATTCATAGTCCTCTTTGTATCAATTTCTCGGGAAACGAGATGATTGATATTGCTGTTTCGAGAAATTGAGTTCATGAATTGAATTTTCTTGTTCTTTCCCCCCTCAAAAAGTTGTCCCCCTTGTGTTCGAATATTTAATGGAAGAAGGGATAAATTTATTCTGTCCACAATCTGGTGTTGTCTCCTTTACAAGGCCACACAATTGTATGTGCGCGTGTGAATTAAAAAAAATAAAAAATAAAATAAAATATTAATAAAAAATAGAGGAGGTGGTCTTGGGATTATAAGTTTCTCTATTGCTAGGCAGGGGAGACAATGAATTTGGCTGTCCCCAAGTTGGGCAATCCTCT
Source organism: Acorus calamus (assembly GCA_030737845.1). Classification (NCBI taxonomy): domain Eukaryota; kingdom Viridiplantae; phylum Streptophyta; class Magnoliopsida; order Acorales; family Acoraceae; genus Acorus; species Acorus calamus. The sequence goes on from CM060876.1 coordinate 16,347,451, forward strand.
CATTAAAAAAACACAAAAAAAAAAATCTAATTCTTCCTTTGTTCCTTTTTAATTTGTCAAGAAAGTCTGTTTTAATTGGTTCATTTGGAAATTTATATTAATATAATATGGAAAAACAATCCTGTATTGAGGTGCACGTACAGTTTACACATATTTTTAATTTTTAAAATTACATACTTAAGCTAATATGAATGAGCCTTGTACAAAAAAAAAAGTTTGAAAAAATAAAGCTTCCTCATCTCTCTCACTAGCAAAATGAGACTGTGATGCATGTAAATATTATATGTAACAAGGCCTTTATAATATATGTATATAAATGGTGTTCTCAACATTGGCATGGTATGGTTGGTGGATTTTTATTTTTATTTTTTGTAGGTAATTGGTGGATGTTTGTGTAAGTAACTCTTGTTTAGGTTAGTTTAATTTATCTGGGAAGGTGATATCATTTCCAAGGTTTGAAGGAATGAGGATGTGTGTCTCAAGGGTGGGAGGTGAGATTTTACAACATTAATTGTGAAGTGTGAAGTGATCAAGAAAATTTATTGAAAAAAACAAGATGATAGAGTTCTAGGGAAATGGATAAGTGTGACTACTCCACAGTGTCCACACCACACCATACAAAGCATTTTCTTTGAGGTTTAACTATTGGGATCATCACCATCAAATAGTGGTTTATTTGGATTTTGATAAAATTTTACCCTTCATCAAATCATCTATACTAGTGGATTTACTACTATATATACATGTCAAATTTGTAGGTGGCGTGCTTACTAAATAATCTAAAAAACTAATAGCATCTAAACAATAAATCATCGAATTATTATCTATTCTTGTATAACTATTTATATATGAACCAGTTATAACCCAATAGGGGCTTAGAGTCTTGGTAATTAAGGCATGGTTCCTATTTATTTTATGGCACCGACTCAAAAATTTATGTAAATATCTCCATGATCATGAACTCTAGATCCCAAGGCCACTCATTGTTAATTTGTTCAGTTACAAAAAATATTTGTAAGCATCAAACTCTACTATTAAAAAACAAGATAATAAGAAAAAATAAAAAGTGGGTCTTTTGTGAATTGAAATAATGTATTTCATTAGATAAATATATTTAAAAAATGCTAAACACGTTTGGTTTGTAAAGTGCCTACAACATGTTTCATATTTCAATTCAATATATATCAAGTCCATAACTTACTACGATTGGTTGAGCATTTCCATTGAAGTTCATAAATGTAACAAAAGAAGTTCAATTATCAAAGTATCCTGATTCAAATAACTTTTATGTGGCATTCACTCTTTTGTCTTTTCTTCTCAATTTTGACTTGCTTTTACATGAAATCATTCAAACTAACCTAGGTTAAAGTTTTGACACTACACATGCATGCCTTAAATTCATCTTCAAAAAGAGTTAATGAAGAATGTATATGTGAAGCTACCTTTTGCTTCAACACAAATCCAACTATTACCATCCATATTTAATTCACCATTGATCATATTCAAATATGCATATCAACAGAGAGCCTATATATGTTATACATCATATCCTAGATAACCACCTCCCCCATATAAGTTGATCAAGTGATAAGTTATTGTTTCTAAAGCACATCTTAGTGTCTAAAATAAATAAAAAGAGGATAATATTAGGAATAGTCCCACGAGCAATCCTGAATATAAATCCCTACTTGCTTTGATTTTTTCAATAAGTATATAGTTCATGTAATCATGAATTTTCATAAAAAAAATTAAACCAAATATATAAAAAGAATTATTTGATGAGAAAATGTCTTCTTAATAAAATGAGATTATAAGTCCCAAAAAAGAATAGTAAAAAAAGCACTGTATGACAAATTAAATAGCCACTAGTCACTTCTTGTTGTCCTATTACATAGACTTCATGTAGTTCACCCATCTTAACAAAGTGCCTAGACAATAAGTACACAAGCCCAACACAGAATGGCTTTGGCTGCAATTCATAATCAGTACTACTATTCCAATTTTGTCTCTCGGCAGAAGGAATACACTACCCCCTCCCCTCCCCCCATCAATAATGTACACATTCCAAATCTATTTAACAATATTAGAAAGAGAAGTGAGAGATATGGAGAATAGAAAACAGAATAATGGGTAGGTGAGGCCTGTATAGAACAAGATGTAAAGGTCAGTCTTCACCTTGGTGAGCTTTAGTGATAGAGACATGGATATACTGATAAAAACCTCCCTCTCCCTTAACAGTGCCTACATCACAACAGTGATGGATGGATTGTGGTCTGATATGACCTTTCAAGGGATCTCGTCCCCCTTCTTTTGACTCCTCTATCTCTCTCTCTCTCTCTATATATATATATATTAAATATAATATATATATTACACGTACTTTGAACAAAAGCTGCTACAAGGATCCATTCCATCCCATCCTTTGCCCTCCTACAGACTACATTAATTCAGAGTACCCCCCTCTCTCTCTGTCACTCATCCATTCTATATTATTTTTTTTTCATATTTTTTCATATATATACATCTCTCTTTCTCTCTCCGTAGTAAGTTCAAAGCAAACTAATCATTTGTTTTGAAACTCCCATTGCACATGTTCCATCCATCAAAAACATCTCTCTCACTCTCTCAGCTCTCTCTATCTCTCTCTCTGACTGTACATGTGTTTGTGTGTTGTAGTTGCTGTGTGTTCCATATGACACCACAGAGCACAAAGCATTCGAGTGCCCCCCCCCCCCCCCCCCCACCAAGAAAAGCTGAGAGAGGATTTTTCAGGGTTTGAAAAGCCTACCCCAGTGAGAATTATATATATATATATATATATAGGGAAGTATATATATACATTGTGTATTCACTCAATGTTGCATTGTTCATGCAAAGAGACCTTGGGTTTTATTTTATATAAAAAAAATTCACACAACGTGTCACAAAGTTGATTTTGCTTAACAGTAATAAAGTGTACGTGAAAAAAAAGAAAAAGAGAGGGGATGTAAAGGAAGGTTGCATTGTGTACGGCCTACAAAAAGTTGGGTAAGTCTTCTGGTAAGTCTTCTGACCAGGTTTTTGTGTGAGATATATCTATCTACATGAAAGACTATTGTTCCAACAACAGTAGATTTCAATAGGCATACTGCTTAGAATGTTCACACACACAACATACACACACAGAGTTCCCTACCAAAAGAGACAACAAAAGAAATAGAAGAAGAAGAAGAAGAATCATCATCTCCCAAACCAACTAAAACCAAATTGCATTTACAAAGATATGTTTCATGGTTTTGATCCTCATCAACAAACAAACAAAACAAATCAATCTCCAGCCAAGTTGATATATCACATAGTAAGTAACTCAAAGATCTAGAGCCAATTTTTCTTCATGACCTAAAAAAAAAAAACCAATGTCTCTCCCCCACTATATCAATCAATCTTAATTAACAACCAACCTCTCCAATTAATGATATGATCATTGTGAGGGATCACAATTATCCTGTTCGATCTCCGACGAGGGCTCGTCATCCTCTTCAAAGCAATCAATGCCGTAGGCGGCGTGGCCGTGGCCAAAGGCCTTGATGTGGTCCTTGAGGGACCTCTTGTGCTTGAAGTCAGAACCACAGATGCAGTACCAAAGCTTCCCACAGTTCTTCTCATGGGTTCTCCAGTCACCTCTGACTGCAAAGGCCTTGCCACACTTCCTGCACATGAAGGGCTTGATCCCATGCTTCCTCTTGTAGTGGGTCTGGAGGGTCCTGAAGTCCTTGAGTGGCTTTGATCTTGGGTGGTCTATGTTGTTCCTGCAACCAGGTGAGCAGCAGTAGCATGGGAGCCTCAGCATTGCTGTTGGCTGTGTTCCCCTCAGTGACTCCGGGCCTTTCCTGTATTGGGATCCATGGCCCCACATGTGCATCTGCATATGTTGTCATGCATGCATGCATGCCCCATATAATATATTAAGAAATGCAAATCTCAAACATAGAAAGATTGATATAGTGAGATCATTTAATGGGACACACATATATATCCAAAAAAAGGCTTCCATACACAAGATGGGATCCATTCAACATGATTCTATCAGGTTTCAGGTTACAGCAGACACATGCATATGTTCCTGGTAGGGGGCCAACAAGACCTGATAGATAGTCTTACCCACACATAAACATGGATAGATATGAAAAAAATGTTTACATATTGGAAACTATTGGAAGGAGTAAGATATGGAAATGAATACTATAGTTGGGTAAAGAAGAGGAGGGGAAGCAAGGTTTCTTACTAGACTAGTGCCCATTAATTGAAACTGAAGAGAAATGTGTATATAGAATAGATCTCACAATCAAAATCATTTGTTTTTTTTTCTTTCTTGTAGGGGAGTGTGTGGAATTTAAAATTTTGTTTTTTTATGAATAATGGGTGACCATAGAAGTGTATGCGTGAAAATTGAGAAGCAAAGCATAATCTTGTCATGCATAAATACTAGTGAGAGAAAAAATTTCTGCCCCTTGTTAAATTTGAAGAGAAAAACTTGTCCAATAAAGGTCCAGTGGATCTGATTCTGCATGACACAAGTATTTCGTCCATGCAATTTGGGTGGGAATAAAAGGAACTGGGCTTTCCTCAGTAGGAGATATACTGCAATGGGTGGTCTCTCTCTTCAACAACAAATATCTCTTCAAATATGTATAGTTGTGTGTTTTTTTTTTTTTGGAAAGATAGAGTTGTAGATCTAATGATTCAAATACACAGAAGGGGAAGTCCTTCCATGTGTGGTCTCTACTGTGTTGTGGGTCAGAACTGT